>CM034532.1:56466383-56687725 GCA_020002185.1 Paraescarpia echinospica
TGTGTATGAAAGCAGAACCTGCGGGTGAGTGACAGTTCGTTGGACTATAAATAAATGGTGCAACTCAATTATACAGTGTAGTAGGCAAGTCAGATATGATAATAGGTGATAGAGCATGGTTTCCATTTTGAGAAGATTGAGTTTCCTGAATGTACAACAATATCCAACCAACAGCTGACAGGCTGCGGTACTACAGATTGTCGTCTTAACCGCCTTTGGTTAGGTTACTACAAATGTTACCATATATCCGGACTATTATAGTATATCTTCTGAAAGCACTCCTTCAATGTTGAAAATATGTCGGTATTCTCGCTTTTGAACCTCGAGGTTCAACCCAAGCCTGACAAAAACACATGTGGAAAATTAACATTTAAGCTTTTGAAATTCGGCACTGAAAGTTTTGAACATCATTTGAAAACTCTATAGAATGTTTTGAGCCTAAGTTCAAACCGTATTGTTTTGGAGGGTAGAGGTTTTGAACTTAGTTTAGAACGAGTTGTTTTAACGCAAAGCTCTTTGATGTTCAATTCCGTCGCGGTGTTCTCACATTCAAGACAACCAATACAGCAAACTGTATATTAATATCTACCACCCTGGCTGATTTCGGGTAAAGGATCATACATAAACAACTTCCTTTTAATGGCATCTTTTGTCTGCACGTAGGATGACCAAGCTACTGCTATCTACTGGCCGTGCCAGGGTTATGCAACAACGCCAGGACGTGCTTGTGTCAGAAATTCTACGGTGTTTGCGGGGGCAACACGAATCGTTTCTGCAGTGAGCTCGCTTGTAAGGTGACATGTCGTGCCAGGGGAAGGCCGTGCAGCCACTTCATGTGTACGCTTTACTACAAATACGGATTCAAGAAAGACATACATGGCTGCTCCATCTGCTCGTGCCTGAGTCCGCGTAAGGAATGTTTCTTTCGCGCATTTTAGCACTGAAACACTCTCGCATTCACAGTATGTCTGTATGTCTGTCTGTCTGTCTGTCTGTCTCTCTGTCTGTCTGTCTGTCTGTCTGTCTGTCTGTCTGTCTGTCTCACTCTCTCTCTTTCTCTCTCTCTCTCTCTCTCTCTCTCTCTCTCTCTCTCTCTCTCTCTCTCTCTCTCTCTCTCTCTCTCTCTCTCTCTCTCTCTCTCTCTCCCTCTTTCTCTCGCTCTATATCGCTGTCTCTCTCCCTTTCTGTCTCATTACACATTATACCGTTTCGTATACAGTAACTGTGGTACTGTTCCCATGCAGCTCGTCGGCCGGACTACTGCTACCTGCCTGCGGTGAAAGGGCTATGCAAGGCCTACATGCCAAGTTGGTTCTACAACAAGATGACGGGCGTGTGCGAGAGATTCGTCTACGGCGGTTGCGGTGGCAACAGGAACCGCTTCTCCAGCCAGATTGCCTGCATGAAGATATGTCGGACGAAGACACAGAGGTGTAATCTCGACATGTGCCGTATTTACTGCAAGTACGGCTTCAAGAAAGACAAGAATGGATGCCCCATATGTACCTGCCTACCTCCACGTAAGTATTTTGGTAACGCTTTGGAAACTGTTCAGTTAAACGATTAACAGAGGACATTGCCACTTTATGAAGATGTTTTTATTTAAAATATCAGCAAAAACCCTTTCTCGTTAACGATACGTTGAATTCGCAAAATACGTTAATGTAAATTTGTCTGGTATATCATTGGCTGAACTTGGATACATTATTGACGCACAACTGTTACGTAGCATCAGCAAGTAAAATTCAGAACTGGTCGTCCCCTGTGTGTTAATCGATGGCTCATGGTGACGATGGAAAACAGTAGATTGATAACAATATAAATTTATATAATCTTTATTCAAACGTGGTTGATCGGGAACTGACGGAAGAATTAGAGGTAGAAACTAACTACAAACATAGTCAATAGGTGGCAGCACCCGGTGGTATCATGTACTTAAGTTTTACAACTTAACACCCCCACTTAAACTTAAGTTACATACATCTTAACAAACTCTAAGGTTAACAAACTTATCTAGTCTAATTTTCCTCATCTTCGTAAACACGTCTGCCACATTGCACTCTGACGGTACATATTGTAACTCTACAAATCCTCTCTGCACTTCTAACCTCACAAAATTATATCTGATATCGATATGTTTCGATCCTTGATGTTGTATAGGATTATTTGCCAAAGCTATGGATCCTTGATTGTCTACGTACAAACATACACTTTTCACACTACATCCTTGCATATGGGTGAATAAATGTCTGAGGAACTTCGCCTCTTGTGTGGCGGCTGCTAGTGCCATGTATTCTGCTTCACAGGTAGATAATGCAACAGTTTGCTGTTTTCGACTTTTCCAAGATATCATTGGCCCATTCTCACACAAATGAAAACCGTATCCTGCGATAATGCGTCTATCCTCTGATGCACCCCAGTCTGAATCACAAAATCCACATAACTCTAAAGGAACATCTGATTTCTGGAACTTTAAACCGAAAACCATCGTACCCTCAAGGTATCTCAATAGTTGTTTAGCCATACTGAGGTGAATTTTGGTAGGTTTTGCCAAATGTTGTGACAACTTTGTTACAATATAGCAAAGATCAGGTCTAGTACCTGTCATGACATAGATCAGACTGCCAACAATTTCTCTGTACAATTTGGAATCCGCTAACTCTGTAGAATCATCATCTCTGATTTTGTTTACACTCATCTCACATGGAGTTGCTTTGGGTTTGCAATCTACCATCCAAAATTTACTCAGTACCCTTTCCAGATACTTTGTTTCGTTCATTTCTACACACCCATCTGTACATTTGAATTCTATGCCTAGAAACTATGACAGCTCTCCCAAGTCTTCCATTCTAAATTGTCCACATAGAGAACTCTTTGCACCGTTTTATAAATGTTCATTGCTAGCTGCAACAATGATTACCTTCGACTCATTTGTGATTTTAGAATACACACAGGGATCAGCTAGAGACTGCTCAAAATTATCATCAAGTAGGTACTTGTGTAGCATGTTATTCCAGTTACGTCCACTTTGTTTCAAACAGTACAACGATTTCTTCAATTTGCACACAAGCTTTTCACCAATTTCCCCATCTTTTTTAAAACCTTCTGGCTGTTCCACAGAGATTTCGCAATCTATCAGTGCATTAAAATGAGCTGTTTTTACATACATCTGATGAACTATCAGTTTTCATGTACAGCTAACTGCATCATCATACGAATTAAAGTAATTCGTGCTGTTGGCGAACATGGCTCTTGATAATCTATATTTGGGATCTGTGAATACCTTTTAGCAACAAATCGCGCTTTGTGTTTTCCCTCACTGTTTAAACCGAGTTTAATTGCATACACCCATTTTCCCCCACTAGTGTTCTACCTTCTGGCAATGTGGTGAACTCAAATGTTTCATTATCACAAAGAGCATTCATTTCCTCATTCATAGCGTTATGCCATTTGTCTGCTTCGCGATAGGAAATAGCCTTTTCATATGATCTCGGTATATCGGCTACTCTGTAACAGTAATCAATGTTAGATTTTGCACAATTTTCAAAATCTGTGTCCGACTCTGTTACATAATCATCAATATATTTTAGCCTGTTACGCTGCCTCTGAGGATACTTGCTATAACAATGTTCTTGATTTTCTTGTTTCATTTCCCTATACAATTTCGTTTTAACGACTTGATCTGGTAGCCCTACACTAGGCCTCACATCATCTGATACTGGATCTGGGATATCTTTCATATCCTCATTTAACTTATCTGTAAAGATGACAAATCGTACTCGCTTAACCACTTTGCTCTCTGCAAAATGCACTAGGTACGCTGGCCTGCCTTTGTCATAGCCCACAAACACACCCTTTTCACTACGTGCATCTAACTTCTTTTTGTTCTGTACATAAGCATAATGTGTAGTTCCGAATACGTGCATGCTACTGAAATCTGGTTTCAGTCCTGTTAACACTTCATACGGAGTTTTGCCTGTCCTCGGTTTATAGCACCTGTTTCGAATGTAGGCTGAAGCCATCACCGCATATGCCCATAACTCTTTTGGCAACTCTGCCTCCAACAACAGACATCTAGCCATATCGAAAAGAGACTTCCAACCCCTTTCTACTGTGCAGTTTTGATGCGGCGAATACGGTGCCGACGTTTCATGCTTAATGCGGTTTATCACAAGTACATATCTGAAGCTTTTACATGTAAACTCTGTTCCATTGTCTGATCTAATACGCTTGACATTGCCATACCGAGCAGTGTCTGCTAGGAATCTCTCTGCAGCTTCCGTAGTGTCACTTCTATTTGAGAAAATACACCATATTCAAACCAGAATAATCATCCACAAATGACAATGCATATATAAAACCATCTTTAGCCGTAAGATCTATAGGACCTGCTAAATCACAATGTACCAACTCTAGTGGACATGGTGCACGCTTATCAGGCTCTCTATTTCTATTTTTCCCATGAGCAGCCAATGTAACTGAAACGAAGCATTTTGAAAGATAATATATATACATATATATATATATATATTAATATATATATATTAATATATATATACACACACCTATATTATAATAAAAGTCAATGTAAAACGTGTTATTTGTTTAATAATTCATAGTATAACCGTAATAATATTTAGTCATGTTTTTAGCTCTAGGATCGGTCTTTCCAAGAGACATGTCAAGATATGTAAATATATCAGGGAAACACAAGTAGCTAGTATTATCAAATATATATATATACATATATATATATATATGTATATATATATAAGGTGAATATTTGTTAATTCCATCTTTGTATTATGATGCACTAAACGTGGTGAAAGTTTTATTTAGTGTACGCCTCGCGGTGTTGTTGAAGTCATTAGCTGTCAGATGAGTCAACATTAAACGCGAACCGCAGCAGCGACACGTGCCTTTCTTTGTCTTGTCTCTCGACAATTGTCTAGGTGACGTGATGAAACAACGTACCACGTACGGCTGTTTTAGGCGCAGACTGGCTGTTTCTGAAACACATTTGTTCTCATATGATGCAGACACAACAGTAATTGAAATTCATTCAAATGTAATTTGTTTATGTTGTGGTGTGCGGTACGAAGTACAAATCATCGCACAGATTGTGTGAACAATGACTACATAGCAGTACTGTTACATTAAACCAATTTGCATAAATGGTACGTCTCCACAGCTCATGCGTTGTTTGCGTAGTTGTATCACAAACGTGCTCTTGTCAGTCCGAGAGGAGCAAGACTTGTTCTTGCCTCTCCAAATGGTCATATTATGCGCGATTGACTATACAGTTCAACAGCTCCTTGTCGTGGCGGCTCAACAGCTCCTTGTCGTGGGGGCTAAACAGCTCCATGTCGTGAATATAAACGCAAACAATGTACCGTATGGATGGGAATACATTTTAAATGGTAGCATAGTTCAGTATATAGTATAACATAACATAACATACCCACGAAGAGTCAGTTCATTGACTCCTACAGACCCGTCTGGGTCGGCACTTGACTGATTACTGTAGGACGACGTTGTATAGATGGTATTGTTGTGTTTGCTGGCTGTTAGCTTTGGTTCGTCAATGTACTGCGCACATATTTACCAAACTCATTTCCGTACAATCAACTGAACGGTGGTTATGATGCCAGGTTGAAATTATATGTTGATGTTGCTTCGTCATCTGTATTTCCCTTTTTAATCAACAACTTTGTATTAAGGTGCTCATCCGTGGTTTCATGTTCAAGTGTTTGATTGCGTCATGCGCTTTGCCCGCCTGTTATTATCCTGTGCTCAACTGAGATGGAAATGATACGCGTTTTTTGTGTGCAGGAATAGTTTCACTTTTGGCTTCTATGTAAAATCTGTAGACAGACGATTTCTGATAAGAACACTAGCATGTCGGTAGTTGGCTTTTAACCGGGGAACGGGATAAAATTTCCCCTATACTATAGATGCATCTGCAATGGTGTTGCAATTGTGAGAACATAAGGTATTCAGTTACTTTTACTGTTTTGTGATGAACCTATTAATTGATAAAATGCTATTTTGGTACTGTATCTATATGACTACACATGCCAATTGGTTTGCATTCGTCACGCATACAAATATATTGGCTCTATGTTAATGCAGACATTTGTCTTAGTGTAGCCTACATGTATAGCTTTCAGTCTGCATACATTATATAGTAAACTATTAGATGTTTTGGTACAGTAAGTTTTCTTATCACACTGTTATGTAAATAGAGACGGGGCTGGCATTACAAGTGTGGTGAGTCTTCAATTGTTGTCGCTATACGCGGGGTTGAACAACAGCCGATTAGCAGTGCGCGCCTCCTGACTGAAAAGACAACGATCCGGTCAGGACGACGACCATTGGAATGGTACAATAGCCACTTGGCTGAGTCACAGCACGACTATTTCAACTATTGTCATTTAGAACAAATTAATAGCCTTTCGGTCATAGGTGAATGGCTGCGCATACCTGGGAATGTAAAATTGAGCCCAATGTCGCAAACACGGCCGCCATATTGGTTTGTGCTGCTCAACGTGAATTTAGGAATAGAGTGTCTCTCCGCCTCCGCGAATCGTTCAGTATAGATTTTGAGGAAGCCATTGTTATGTTTCTCGTGGCCCGCACCCTAACTTTATTCGATGGACCTTTTATTTATAAATTTTAATGACAATTTGGCGATATATAGTAACTATTGTATATACATTGCTGATACGGTCGGTTGTCACAATCGTGGGTCCCAAATCCAAAATTGAGAATACTGGACACTAAACAAGTACAAAGTCGTCAGTTAAGAGCTGACTGACACATCCGCAGCATTGCTTTTAAATGAACTGGGACTGAACACCTTTTCGTTTCTTTTCTCGTCACAACTACCAACGATCGATACATACAATTTAATAATGAAGTTCAACGTACATATGCTGACGTACTTATTATATTAGACCCATATCGCCAGTATCAGAACTTTCTTCTTAGCTTGGCCAATTAGAATATATATGGCTGATTGATAACACGTTGTTCGTCTATTTAGGGAAAACGGATGCGTTTCGATTCTAAAATTATCACAGGTGTAAACATTCTCTTAAGGGGTAGTGTGCTGGCAGCGTATTGACATTCCACGTGCAGATAGAATACACATACATGTGTTGAACTAGATCGCTCTCTTACTGGAGATGAAGTGGCCGAAAGGATCACTAGTCAATCAAATGTATCGCTAACGTTCTTGTTTAAGCAGACTAGAAATGCCAGCCTGAAAACATCATCAACTTCGGTCACCGTACACGCAGCTTCTGATTCCCTGTTTAACCACTAGATATAAATCTCGATTATAGTATACTGAAACAGGACAATGATACTCCTTCTAAGTGACCCGCTTATGCTGAACTCACACTAACTGAGATTAGACTGGTCAGCATATTCCGGTGAAGTTACGTATCAATAAAGTGAAATAAATAACACATTATTCATAACTTTGTTAATGGTAAGTATTCAACTTATTTGTCCGATTCTGTCAACGAAATACAGAACGAGCGCTGTATTAAAACAAATCTGGTTCCTCTTTCCAAGTGCCATATCTACAATATTTTGATACTGTACTGCTGCGTAACATTTTTTTTTTTTTTATCGTTTCATGGAGAAAAACGGTATAGAAATACTAAGGTTTCAACGCGTGACTGCCAATGCCTTCTGGTAACGTCAACACATACATTGGTCATTACGAAAGCAAGGAGTGGAACAAGTACTGGTGCAGAGATCGGGGCTGACGGCGCCATTGCCACTGGCACTTTGACGTCGATAGACCCAATACACGGGTTGCCACTGCTTGCTACAGTTGCCGCTGTGATAAGACGTGTTATCAGTCTTGTAACAGATATGAACATGTGGGGCCTACCGTTCACACAATGTGCAGACTGTCATGCATTGTCGTCGATGTAGCTGTCACCACGGCACACTGTCACAGCCGTCTATGCTATCACTGTCACCACAACGTAATGGCATAAGCGTCAATACTGTCATTGCCACAAGGACACACTGCCATATGCGCCAGTAGTGTCACTGTCATCACAACACAGTCACTTGTCAACGACAGAACGGCATCGTCATCACGACATGGTGTCATATATGTCAATACTATCACTGTCATCACGACACACTGCCACCCTCGTCCTTACTGCTTAGTCATTCGCGCTGTCATGCACCGTAATCACGACACACTGTCATGTGCATCCCCCTGTCATTGTCACAACGGCATTGTTATCAAGATACAGTGTTGCAGTCGACTGCGGCGATGCGGGCGTTCTCTGGTTGCGGTGAAACGCCCGTTCCGCGTGGCCAACGCCCGACAGAAAAAAAAACTATTTTAGTCAGACTTTGTCTCCGCAGGTATGCCTTAACATAACGCCGTAAGGCTTATGTAAACCAAATGCCATAATTATAGATATAACCTTTGAGTAGCTAACATTGTTTTGACAAACACTCGACTGCACCAGTTACATTTCTTTTCATCGACTTTTACATGCAGACACCAATCCACGGTACTTCAGCCTTCTCAAGATTCATACAAAAGCCTGTAATGTTTAGTGATAGATCGTCAGAAGACGTCGTAGTCACTATGAACATTTACCTTCTTCTGGTCACACGTCATCATGTTATGATTTGCTATGACACCATGCTAGATATGTGTATTCTACGTTTTGTATACGGTATGATGATACATTATACTATATCAGTGAATAAGTAAGCCTGCATTGTTTTATAATCACGCCTGTATTACCATACCATATCTAAACAAGTTCGTATCCTGGACCACCTGGCCTTATCAGTTGTTCGTCGCGATCTCGGATTAAAGTACCATATGAGTACCATATGAGGCTAACGCTGCGAGCAAACGCACCGTGTGCTTTCGTCATGTTTCGTGACGTGATTCACTGAGCTCTTACGTTATCTGCCAGCTTGGCCAAGCTCAAGGTATTCATGACGTAAGGGGAGGGCTGACCAGGTTAACCACTCGCTCTTCACTAGTGAACACAATAGTTCAGGAAACACAACAATGACATGCTAAATTCTTTACTAACTTCTTGAAACACTTATCGCTGCAGTATTCCTCAAGCAGTATCAATTGTGTGATAACCTCACGGGTATGTGGATGCGTATGTTGTCGTAGCCTTATTAAATACAATACAATACCGACTTTATTTTATTATAGGTACATATTATGAATATCTGCTCGTTGTGCCAGCATAGCCTTACTAATTACAACTCAATATGATACTTTATTTTATTACATCTATACGAATATTGTTGAGAAGGTTATGAGGAAGGCACATTTCAAAACATTTCATTTAATGGTACCATATAATGGCAATGTCTGATTGATAAAACAAACTTGCATGCCTATCCACTAGGTGGCGTCGTCTGTTGTTGCGGCGAACCTTAGAAAAACACAAAAGACCGATCAATCAATGATAATCGTTAGGACGAATTTATTGAGTACATTGAAGTAAATCTTTTCGCTATGCCACTTTACCCACACTAACAGTGAGCGCACGCATTTCAGCGGACACAAGTTGACCCGCATTTCCAAGTTTCCCACCATATTGTGCGACAGCAGCATTATTGCATGACTGATAGGTGTTATGTAACGATATCTCGGGTCATCGTATAGACAAGGCTAACACACAGTGACCCCGGAATTGGTTGCTCCAGAACAACCTGTATATCGACGTCGTGTTGACACAATTGCATTCAATTACATGTATGTTGGCAACATATATATCGATGCCAGGTTTGGCGTGCATGTGCCGGTTTCAGTACTTGCACTGTCGCCCGCAACGCACGCACGCACGCACGTACACTGTCTCATATTCGGCTGCGCCACACGCGTATGCCCGCGCATCAACGCACGTCCGCTCCCCCACATGCTAAATGTTGACTTTTTGAGACCCCACCCTTCGAAACGCCACACTAAAAGCACGTTCGTTTTGAAAAAAGATCCCCATCGATTACGGATATAGTCACTGGACACACCAATTGTTTTCATGCATATCTGTGTTGATACAGACATCAGGACGATGGAAGTCGGAATCCAACACTTCTGACAGCAAAACAAGCTAAAAAAACAAGTTTTTAATCGTGACGTAATACTTGCCTAGAGACCCCCACCACGTAATGCGTCGTCACGCTGACCCGGATACTTCCTGAGCATGACGATCTTCTGATTGTACACACACGGGTTATACAAGGGTAGGGGAATGTCTAGGACCCTAATTCACTACTCACCCACGCAGGACCATGAGGGTCTTGACATATGATTGTGTTTGTTTCCGGACACGCAACTTATTAGATCAGGGCACTAGGGCGTATTTTGCACTGGCAAATACTTCAAGGTCTTGGTGAAAGAAGTGGTGTTTTAATAACAATAAAAAACACACGAAATATTTGCCACATACAGGAGGAAGAGGAGGCGGGGGAGGAGGAGGAGATGCATACTTACAGGTTATTAGGCATTCAATCAACTGAGCTGTGCCCCTTTTAACGTTCAGCATTATTATTTAATTATTTCCTTTTTATACCATACATCACCAGTATTTACAAATCCACACGCACCGATGATTCGGCTAAGTAAAACCAGTGTAACTAAAGTCACGGATAAATGGGTCATTACGGTAATACAGAATCTATACATTACGGTAATACAGAAACGAGACATTACGGTATTGCAGAAACGAGACATTACGGTAATACAGAAACGAGACATTACGGTAATACAGAAACGAGACATTATGGTAATACAAAAACGACCATAGCGCCACCATAAAGTGTGCGGATAAACGGGACATGGATGAAACTCGAAAGCGTCCTCTTGTGGCTGTCGTAATTATGTAAAGTTGTCTGTTTTTATGTTTTGCCAAAGGCATGATGATCTCAAATGAATACTTTTGTTTAGGATATTACACATATATCGTCCGTATATGGCATATGTCAATTTAAAGCTAGATTGTTATATATCTATCCGAGACAGCGGAGTTGAAATTTATCGAAAGCCAACGTCAACGACAACGTCTCTCTCGTCGACTGACATTGTCGCTGACATTTAGTCTTTGATTGGGTAATTCCCGTAAATATGTATTGGAGACAGAGTCGTATTTGTAGACTTTACAAGTGTGACACTGCCACTGGTGTCGCCGTCGATGAGTGACTAGCCTAGTACTTGCCCCAGCCCAGGCTGGCCAGCCGATCCTTTTCGGGGATTGGGTTGCGTCTTAGTTCGCTACAGCTAGTAAGGGAGCATTCGAGTTGCATGCCTCTAGAGATAAAGTGTGTAACGTGTACAGTGAGTAGTTCATGACTGTCTGGCAGTATTTTTCTCAACGAACTTTGCAGTCTCAGTCTTGATCAGATATGACATTTCTAAGACTGTGTAGACGTAGTCTAGACCTAGTGACTAGTAGTACTAGTATGTGCAAATGTGGGTATAAGTTTTGTAGTTTAGGCCCGCACCTCGAAAAAACTTTACGAAAACTGTCACCTGTAGTTAACAAACTTCACATGATATATTTAATACACCTGTTCTACACGTATACACTTATCACGTGATCAAAACATTCAATTTACTGTCTTTTATCGATCACAATGTACAAGACATTCTCTAGTTTTTGCATGTACATTAGTTCCACCAAAAACTCTGGAAGATGGCGCCACTTTATGGTTCATTTCAGACGTGGGGGTAGATCACACTTTATATTTCAATAATATTGTCCAACAAAATCAATAATACATGCAATATTTAATTAACTAAGGTTACCGTAAATTTAATTTTGACAGCAGTTGAGGGTATTTATTATGATTATCAGCTTGTGTAATTACTGCTGCATTTTAATATTGTTTATCAGACATAATTCATCATGGCTACGATACAATACATATTAATTTGTTTGTGTTTTACAAACATTTAATTTGCAAGAAATATTGTTATTTTTTATAATAATAGCTAGCTTTACTATGTATACAGTGACAGGTGAATTTTATAAAATCGTAGCGAATAGGTGTACAGTGTACTTGTCATGCAGATACTGTATATTTCAACAGTTTTTAACATCAATAATGTCAACTGTATGAAAGTCTGTGTAAAGATCTTAATAAATATTTTAATGAATTTCATCCTGATCCATTCCAGGTGGGCATTAGGCCATGGCTGCCCCTTTCAGTAATATGTTCGTTTTAATTATTGTTAGCTAATTTTGAAACGATATAATATCATTATATTGAATTTAGTATGCATAATTCATGTTGTTAAGATTTGTCTTGTTAACAATGTAAAAGCTTTAATTAAGTGAATTAATACAAAATAGCTATATAAAATACTTTATATCCACAACTGTCTATAGCCAGGTACTCATTCAAACAGCTGAGTGAACTGGAGCAACATAGAGTGAACAAACTTGGACAAGGTGCAACATTGCAGCACAGGATTCAAACCCGGGTTCTCTCAGTCGCACCACTGCCCTCCGCTTCATGAAAGCCTTTGTATGAAATATTGTTTGGCAGATTATTGTATCTAAAACTTAACAATGTTACATTTGTTTGGCAATTTATAATTTATGTGTTATATTATAATGTTCACTGCATTGGTTTTTAAAAATGAATTGATGGATGTTTGGAGAACTTATGAATAAACTCTGTAAATGTCTCATTATGTTTTACAAAGTGTGGGTTGGCTCTAAAAAGAACTGCATGTTGATGTTTCTTCCAATAGTTGCAGTTAACCTTGTTCATGCGGCTGGTCAAAGTGGGTAAACCCTTCAGATGTCCAAGAGGGTTTCTTCCAAGATTTAACATCTTGCATGCCACACTCACTTGTTTTGACACTTCGCCTTTGTCCACATGAAGTTCAAACGTTGTATGTTATTATATTCACAGCTTTATATGATGGCATGGAAGTGCTATCCACATGGAACTTCAGAATCAGACTACAACCAAATCAGGCCCATAATGTTTTGGGGTGCATTATTTTATAGACCTGCTTTTAAAGGCTCCCACAAACCATTATACTGCTCCTCTCTTGAGAATTATACTGCAACCCCCATTTATATCTCAAATGGAACTATTTTCCCTCGAGTGAAACGTTTTCCTTCAGCGAGGTGGTTCATATGAACACATCACATTCCCCACTCTACAGGCATATGCTGAATGTTGATTGCCATGCCACATTATACTGTGTACTTATTGATTTCACCCGTTTTTATATTTAAATAATAAAACAATACATTCACAAAAGTATCCTTTAATGGCAAACCAACCACCTTCTCCCAATACCACCTTTACAGAATGACCATTATAATTACATACATATAATGTACATAAGATTATATATATGACATTTGGCCTCAACGTTTGTTCATTTTAAATTATAGTATTATTTTAAACATTATTTGTAATGTATATAGCAGGTTAGCCCACTACAGCATATAAATTAAGAGTTCTCCAAAACATACTGCAGAATAAAAAATAATAGCCATTAAATTTGGCAACAAATTGTTTAAAACAAAACTAAGTAATGTATGTATGTATTGTATCATAGCCATCATAAATTACCTCTGATAAACAACATTAAAATGCAGCAGTAATTACACAATATAAAATGCAGCAGTAATTACACAAGCCGATAATCGTAATAAATACCCTCGGCTGTTGGAATAGCATGAAATTCAAGTTTTAAACCAAACATTAACAACTGACGACTGCGGTCAAAGTGTGTTTGATGTAACACAGGCAGCACATAACTACTATGTACACAAATCGACAGTCAAATCAAAATGCAAACAAAACATTTTGGGGTCAGTCTACAGTTATTTTTCCCATTGGCTGCCATGTTAGCATTTTGTATGTTTATAAGAAAACGTGACCTACAAAAATTCTGAAACTTCTTACATGCTGTTATCATCATCTCATTGACATGCTGGTCGAGTTTAGTCAAAATTTATTATTTCTAGCTCTCGTAAAATGCCTGTATGAAACAGAAAAAATCTGTCAATATTTACTAATGCAGTACTCCAACTAAAGGGTCAAATAGCCCAATTGCTGCCAAATATAAATTTTGGCTTACCTAGTCAAATCAGCTAAAAATACACCATTTACTGTCAACAGCTTCTACAATCACACCTGGATATCTGACTACCGGGTATTCAAATGCACTTATGTCAGAGCATGTGAATATTTTGTAAAAAAACATTTCTAAAAAATAGTCTGCCCTTCTTTTCATCTGTAACGAAACAGGAAGTCTAACTGGGGCATGACTCCTTTTTGCTACATATTCCTTTGTTTACATTTTGACCAAAACTCTCCCCACAATTCCATGTTCGCGCATCCACAGTTACGAAAATTGGTGATCTCCGAACAGGTCAATAACCTCTAGAGGCAGAACCAGTGGCACAGGCTGGACTGTGACTGTCTTGTTGATAGCGCCATAGGATGATAAATATTAAATACCTATAACTGGTAATATATAATAGTAACTATATATACATAACGGCACTCACTATGACAGACACGACATCATCTAGACATAGTATAACTCTATGGCATGAGCAAAATGGTACAATGTATGTACAGAGCTCTGCTTCATGATGAATCCATGCCAAGTTGAAGAGAATGATGTCCAGATTCATTAATAGCTCATTGACATAGATCTATAATCAATTGTCGTGGCTTGACAAGTGTTTCACTAAATTATGTGACAGTAGGAATAATGATGCGAGCTTAGATGTTACCTTATGTGTTAGTATTGTAAACAGATGACAATAACTAAAGGCCACAGCAATGTGGAGCCACTTTGAATGTGGTCAGCGAAACCAATAAATTGTTGCGTTGGCCAATGAAGCATTCATTGTCACTGGTGTAAATACACTGTCACCGTGAAGTAATTACAGTGGCTGAATTCTTCCCATCTAGAATTTGAGACCTGTTTGAGTGAACAGACCAGCAAGGAAGTAATGTATAAAGCTTAGATTTATCCCAGATGACAAGATAAAAGCATTGTTGTTCCTAATTAAAGATTCTCACACATGGTGTGTGTGTGTGTGTGTGTGTGTGTGTGTGTGTGTGTGTGTGTGTGTGTGTGTGTGTGTGTCATTTCCACTTCAGTACTCAGTACACGTGATAATGACGAGCACTACTAGTACTTTTGTTTGCTTACAGGAAGAAGGGACTTTCGGAGAGGTGCGTGTATCCGTGCAGTTTATGAGCTACACGAATACGGTAGGAAAGAAGTGGGATGGTACATGCTGTGATCCCTCTGGAAGCAACTGCAATGTTGACCCGTGTGACCACTACTTCCAAGTGTGTCTTGATGACAGGTAAAGGATGCATGGAAGTTAAGTGCATGTGGTGATAAAGTTTCATCTAATTGCAGTTGTAATCCTAATAGATTGCAATTGATGGTGCACAAAGCTCAGCTGAATTTTCTTTACGTCATAACTATGATATTGAAACTTCCATCAACCAAGCTGTTATAATAGCCAGATTTTCTACTATGCTCAGTTGGGTCATAGATGATCACACTGGCATACAGAGGGACAAACTTCAGATAGTGGAATGGATGGTAACAACGGTATTTTCTGCTGTCTAATCTACAAAGTGTGTCTCTAGCTCGATGCACTATCTCTGCGACGAATGGTCTGGCACTGTCTCCCAGAGTTACTCAACCGACACCATCCAAATCATCAATCAGTTGAGGTCTTTGCTGAACATCTGTACCGACTTGACTGATGGTTATGCACAGTGATTGCCACTTTGTTGTAACAGCGAATCAGTTCCAATGAACAACAGAGATGCTGCCACAGCATAATATATAATTTTTTTACAATATATACTACTAACTGAGATAACCTGGCACAGAGAAAAGGCAGTCTCAAATCTTTTGAACTAAAGAAAGCCACATCTATGCCTATAGATGGATATGGGCAAATTAAATTTTGTGAGCCGTACCAAGATCCTGTGTACATACTGCTATGTGACTCACACCCCGATAATGTGCATAATTAAAATGACTGCACATTTACTTGATTTCATGTTTGTTATGCTCAAACTGCTATTAGTAGTAGTGCTGATGATTGTAAACGCAATGTTACATAGTCCAAAAGAATACTCTAGCTTCAAGTTGTTAACTTAGGGTCACTGTAGTGACCAGGGAAGGAACTAGAACTATTGACGGGTGATTTTTCATTCTGTACATTGTAACTATTGTTTATAACACAACTATAGAACCATGATAATGTACTTGTATGTTGCATGGAGTCAGTGAATAAAGCAATTAGTATTATTATTATGCCCAAGCACCAGACAATGAGCGCGATAGTATGTACGTCAGTGTACGTGGACTTGCCACACCTAGGGCTACATCAGCGCAGTTAGAAATCCACACATTTGAAATCTCTAATTTGACACTAACAACAGAAACTTATTTAGCTTAGGACTTCCAGAACAAAAGATAGGATATTTAATGATTAACAATCATTCTACTGTGAAATGATACATCATTAGATGGATATTGTGTGCGCGCGATAATAGAGGTATTGGCCTAGAGGACATATTGCTGTACTTAGCATTGTAATAGAATGAAATAGTACTGGTATACATACTGTATAGTTTTGAAAACCTGTACATATATCTTTTGAAGGGAAACAAAAGTTATCTTTTTGGGCTTATGCACATCTAAATAAGTTGATAAATACTAACCAAAACCTTGTTGAATACAATATATTTTATATTGTATGGACAGTGCCATCTACCTAGTGTTTATATTAGTATCTGTATATGGTAATGGAGTCCATGTCCTCGCAGGTCCATTTAGTGTATATTTATGTGTTTGCTGTTCACATGAAAAATTGTGAAAAACTGAGTAGTGAGCCATTCTCCAGAGGCGCCACTGTATAGAGTGTTACATTTGTCATACCAGCAACAGCAGAAATCATCAGCAAGAATGAGTTTAAGAGCAAAAGTACGTAATACTTGGTGATAACTGCTGTGTGAGGTTTGTTGCTCCATTCAAGTGTAAACTAGTTGCGGTAGATACCGTAATGTCACTGAACATTAATTAGCCTAATATCAGATGTCACTGAACATTAGACTAGTTGCGTTGCTCGGTAACGGTTGAGTAACCCATAAATTTTTTCCAACCATTTGTGAACGTTTGTAATGATGTCAGCGTTTGGAACATGCAGAGTATGGCTTTGCAACAGTTTTTTTTCTGCATGTATAATAGTGTAACTGAGATTTTAAATTGAAGGAGTACAACAAACCAAAATATAGAAGTTGACTTATTGCAATCTTCAACATGACCTTTGTGACCTGCCACAGCAAAGTGGGTATTAACTCACAAAATTATGAAATGGAGTTTTGTATCGTTTGGGATTCCGTAATAATGAGATAATGAGCTTTAAAATGATACATCATTTGTTGAAATATCTTTGGTAGTTTTTGATTTATTGTTAAAATTTGAGCAAATTTTTAAATGCAACAAATTCATTTTGACTTGTACTGTCTACTTTTTAACGTAGATGGGTTCGTAGATACATGTATTTTATGAGCGTTGAAGGAGAACAAACTGGACTTTGAAACATGAGATTATAAGCTATGTATTTCTTCATGAACATGTGTGCAGAATAGACATGTACGACTTTATACCTGGTTCACTGAGGCAGGTTACATTTTAGTTGGAAACGCGACGCGCGAAATATGTCGATCATAGCCAGGCCAACACAGAATAAAAACTGTGTTTATTGGTCATGCATCGGGGATGTGCTTTTAAAAATGTTTGAGATTTCACTGGAATATACCACTTTGAAGAACACAGTCTGAATCTGAATGAACCACTGGCATGAAAAGCACTTTGTTTCTCTTTTTAAACATGATGTTCAGTTGGAGCCAGCAGAACTGATGCAGTAGCAGTGCCAACAGAAAGGCTAGTGGGCATTTCCACCATGACTCGCGTTACAGTTTTGCCCAATTCAGAAACTATATTTTGGCATATGTGCTATAATAATGCATTTCAAAATTCCATCTTCTGTGAATAGGAACCTATTGGCATAGTGTATTAAAAGATATCAACAAATAATAATTTGATTACATAATATGGTTTTAATTGCATCTAATTATAGTAACTCATGTTATGGTAAAATTAATACACAAAAACCTACCTTGATTCACATCAAATTTATCAAAGTATAAATAACAAAAACCAATGAATACCATTGAATGAATCATAAATAAATAGGTTTTAAAAATTGAAATTTTACCAACAACATACATAAATATTACATAATCAGTGTTACGTGAAATCGGCTATCATTTACTAACTAATCAGGCACACTTCAGCTTGAGGGAAATGGATTTTTCACTTTGTATTATGTTGTGAAGACAATGTAATGGAGAAAGGAGACAAACATTAGTTAAAAATATACATTAACCCTTTCATGTTACACATACAAAGTAATGCCAACTTGAACATAGTGGTTTAAACCAAGAAATGTGTAATGCATAAAAATTGAACAACACTAACTCACTTTTCCCATGAAAAATTATCATTACCTTTGCAAGAACACTTGCAACCAACTATAATTATCTAGACTAACCTCCATGTATAGTATTACCTAGATCTATAAATCGAAGTAACTTCTGAAGCCGTAGTACATTTGTGATTATTTACAGATTTAGAAAATGAAGATGGCCACAGTGGTTTACAGTGATGGGTGGCTTCAGTCTGTTTTACCAATTTATTAGTGTTATTTAAAAAAATAACCTATTAAATGTTACACAAAAAGTACCAATAGTTTTTAAAAGGGATTCCCCTTTTCACCATAAAAATGTTTTCGTGATAATGATGATTAATCTGGGTACATATACACCTTGTATATGGCTTATGACATTAATCTCTCTGTGTAATTACTACCTGGCAACCTATAATTCAGTATTTCTATTCAGTGAAAGAATTGATTTAAACATATAAACACATTATGTGAATAGCAGGAAAAACCCGAATGCACCAGCTTGGCATTCACTGAGTACTTTATTATTAATTAATACATAAGTGGCATGCTTTTTCAATAAATGTTCTTTTTCTATTGAATATAAGTGTTGTCATAGATATTATAGTTTCTTGTTATGTATTACAGTACTATTTTCTAATTGGTTGTATATTCATGGATTGATGGTGGATGATGTCGGAACAAAAAATGTTTTAAGTGAGCATGTTTTTTATCAACCAACGGGAAATAACAATGATTATGGGATATAATAATACTAATACTGCCTCTATGTGAAGTCTTTGCAACTAACTTATTCACAATTTTAATATAAAAAAAGAAAATAAACAAGTCACTACCATAAAAGCTTTTATGACTCGCATTATGCTACCTAATTTTGCATGACTCGCATTACACTTATTCAGTGTCCAATATCATAACCTGTATGTAGACTAGATATGGATGTAGGTACCTCCTGTAGGAGATTTGTAATTGGCAGTCTCAAGCTATGAGGGGTTTCTGTGTAAAATGAAAAATCCCTAATTTTGTGACTCGTGTTACATCAGTTTCACCCCCCGAGTCTATAGCTTAGTAGCAGCCTTTCCTAACAAAACCAGAATAGACTTGCAATTTTTTTCTTCAAAATACATGAGACTAAGGCTTCGAGAAATAGTATCAATTAGTCAAACTCAAATTGAATTAGAAAATAGGGCTGCAAGGGGCACCTAATTATTAATATGTTGGATGAGTGAATTTTTTGAATTCTGCACATAATGTTTGAATGGTGAATTTTCACATAATGCAGTTTGCAAACATTGAAAATTGTTTTTCTCCAACAACTTTAAGTTACATCCCACCTTAAAAAATTATATTCTTTGGAAATTCAATAACAATATTTTAATACTGTTTTCCTGGAAATGCCCTAACAAGTACATGGTGAATTGTTGAGTGAAGACATGTGAATAACTGTAACCTATCTTCATTCTGCCATTCACAATTAAGTAGAGACACTGGGCATTTCTTTCTTGATAATTTACTGTATGCTTAACTGTTAGTTTGATCCCTTTTCTGGTGTCAAATATTTCCGATACATATACAAATTTACATTTTTGTTCAACATTTTATCCAGGTATGGAGGACTGCATGTTGACTTGCACCCATCTTTCAATAGCTTGAGTTATGAGTCATGACGTTGGCACTGAGGTGAACAGGTTATAAATATAGATACTTTTTATTCCTGCCTTATACTCCATAAGTAATTGAGAACCTTGAATAACTGTACAGCATTAGCTGCCTGAGTTAAATGGTTTAAATTGTAATGAAAAGTATGATGCAACAAACTTGTTTGAAAACGTTTGTATTTCTGTAATAGACATCTAGGGAATTGGCTACAAGGGGCCCGGTTGCTGCATGGTACAATGCTGGATTGTTCATGTTTGTCAAAAGGATCTGGATTCGAGGTCCATCGAAGTGTTATTTCAAAACTTAGGCAATTTTTTTTATCTCACTTTGCAGACACAAACAGCTGAACATTGGTCCTTTGGAAGTAAAAATCCCACATATATACAGGATAAAAAAACTGATGGAAAAATAAATCGTGGCTTACAAAGCCAATGGTCTAGATCTAACAAAACCTTTACATAACATGGCCACTTCGTTACGTGCTGCCGAAACACTTTTGTTGCCTCTGTTAAAGAATGAGTGCCTTGTCTTAGAAACAGATACTGGCGCTATATAAAACCACACTTTCATATGAATCCTTTATGTGGATTTTGTTTGCAGTTCAAGTGACGAGTGTTCTGCAAGTGGAGTTTCAGCGAAGTTTGACTCAACTGTCAATCAGAATACTGTCACGTTCAACAAGGGCTACATCAATGGAGGCACATCAAATCCATTTGTCTTCAGAGCCAACAAATGGACGGTGAGTAACTTTTTTTAATTAAGATTCTCATTCCAGTATAACAATTGCCCATCTGGAGAAAGAATAAGAGGAACAGTCACCAGAACAGCATTATAACTTAGTGGCTTAATTACTGGTACTTTAGGTTTGTTCATGCTTGCCCCAGACTGTGGACTCTAATGGCAGAATTGACCAACTTGGTGTTTTTATTTAATTTGCTGATTCCCTAGTTCTAACAGGTGCACTGACACTGACAATTAAGCCTGACTGATGCATTCAGGCAATTGGAAACCTGCCAGCATGCCTCCATGATTCGGGCATAAACCATATGTACAAATGCACATCGATCCTGGTGGTGTTTTACTGCACTACAATTGCAAACAAATTGGCAGTTAATGGTGCAATTTTCTGAAAAATTCCACTTTCTTTTGCCGTAGCCATGATCGCCATTGTGCTGAAAATAGTAGAAGTTGCAGAAGAACATTCGATTGTGGGCCAGACCACATACCTTTTTTAAAAACAAAATTAGCAAGAAGCCTTTGCTAACCTCCTGCCAGTGTTGCATTCAGATGAACCAACACAATTCCAAATCATGAGGATGTCTGCAAAAATATGCACTGTGATTGGCCGGCTGACTCCGTCATAGAATTTGTACTCAACTATTAAAAGGACATAGTCTGTTCGTAGTTTTTCATGTATTAATTAATATAATGTTCTTTAGGTGGCTGCACCGGCTATTATATGCTTCTTTTGAATTAATCGTTTCTAATATAAGTCTTGAAGATAAGCTAACCATTTTTTCTCAGAGTTTGCCTCAGATAGGAAACAATACTCCAGACCAAAAAGAATTGATTTTTTATGTTGTTTAGAGATATTTAAATGTGTTTAAAGACAATTAAAAAATAAGTCAAAAATCACCTTAAAATGGCATTTGATTTCATTTTAAGAAACTCCCCAAAAGAAAAATTTGTATGGTTGTAAGTACAAACATGTTATTGACATTCACACGGGGTTTTTTGTAAACAAATGCATATTAAGTTTGATACAGCTTCATAAACATTTTCCTACAATGTTGAAAGACAGCAAAAATCCGTACTGCATTTTTGGCATGACCACTTCACCAAACATAAAACCATCCGTGCAATTTTGGGTAAATACAAGTCGAGTTCATATGCCAAGTTACGACTTTGTAAGTATTGTAGTTTTTTTTATAAAAAGTTACATTAAGTAATACTTCCTGGTTGTTAACAATAGTACACGTGTCACCAGATGCTTGTTTTTTGCTTATAAATGTGACTTTTTTATTGGCATGTGGCTTATTTCAACACAGTTTGACAGACACTTATATTACTAAGATTTCCCCCCAAGCTTTTCCCACCAAGTTGTCTCATGATATTGTGTTACGAAGGGCCATGTGATGTGTTGCACTTGTTGTGGTAGACAAGATTGATTGACACCTGGGGTCAGTCACGTGTCATTGCAAATGGCGGCTGAGATTGGGCATTATCGGAGAATAAACAAAACTACTGCCAGTATTTGATGATTTGACAGTGTGATGCATTTAGGTAATTATAATACAACATAGTGGCATGAGAATAACCAGACTATATGATCTGCATTCATGGTGAATGAATTTATGTTTGAACTGGGCTGACGCACACGTGATCATCACTATGGAAACATCATCAGTTTCCAAGAATCTGAAAAGGGTCTTTCCACAGACACACTAAAATACTAGTTTTTAAAGGACTGATTGGTGACATATGGTGCTAGTGCCTTGGTTTTTTTAATAGTACACATGTTCATACTGACACCTACTAATGTTCTATGAAGAAAAAAAATAAAGAAATCAACTGACATGATACCCGGTGCAGCTACCTTAAGACTATACTAACTATGTTGAAGGTATACTGCCTGCCAAATTGTGTTTACTAAGCTCATGACAACGGTCGCAATTTGAAGGCACCACCACAGGTGCATGTTCAAATAGTAAACAAAACATCCAGTTTCAAAACAAGCTTTATTGTCAATACAGGCTGAGTTAATTGCTATATCCTTTGACATTCAACGATGCTCATTTTCCCACGGTCAACACAGCAGACTTCCAGTTAGAAATTACTATGTCCGCTAATAGCAGATAGATGAACAGACTACGTCCCTTTAAGAGCGTTCAGACTCACCTACGCAACTAGTATTGCAGAAATACAACATGACTAGCCAGGCAATAAACAGTACAATAACAATCAGACTTTTACTCAGCCAGGAAAATAATGAGGCCAATAAGTGTTCAGAAGATGAAAGCATATTGGATAACGCATAAACATGGTGTGAAGATACTGTACGCAGACATCATAGATTACCATCCAAACCTCCAAGGCCACATGTGTCAGACAGTTGTTTTTACAGATTTGTGGGTAATTAATTGAAATACAGGTCTGTCTATTAGTATTAGCGTTATGTAGGCTTGTGTTACAAAACAGTTGTCAGTTTGTTTACATTCTTCTGTAACATGATTCAACTACCTAAAAGAAACGTTGACACACATCTCCAAATCTGTCACCATTAATCAACTAACAATATAACTCACTGGCCACAAAAGCTGCAAATATAAAATCTGAGAAAGTAGATGACAAACCAGTCATGAATGACAGTCGTCTTACACATATCTTACGTCACAGAAAAGAAATGGTGTTAAGTTTGTGTGTTCAAACTAGATTGATTACTGTTAGTGTTACTATTTGCCATTGGTAAACCATACTTGAAAATGAACAACATGATTGTACTTCACATATCTACTATAAAACAAATACAACAGTACCTCTACACATGTAATACAATAAGTAATGTTTGCTTTTATTTTAACAGTGTGAATTTAGTTCCAGTTGATGTCTGTGGATTGAATCTATTCTGTGTCCATGAATGAATATGTGTATTATTTATTGAGCTTCTTACTATGATCCTGCAGGGGTCTACAACGATAAAGGTGATTGCATGGGACTCGGATGGTACCTCGGGATCAGTGACCAAGGAGCTGGTGGACCGTCTGTCCATTAAGTTTGACCAAGTGAAACCATCACCTAAACGAACGTCAGCAACATACACAGACGTCACACTAACTGGCCAGAGACCAAGTGACAAAACAGGGTCAGTTATGAAGTGAACTGATTGTGACATGTCCATGAATTATGGTGTGCTTTACTCAGATATATGATATTGTTTCCACCTTATAAGGACTGCTGTGGTGATTTCAGTGATGACTGTGTTTGGGTAAGTTAGCCCTTGTATGTGTTCACACTGCACACCGTTCTGTCCTTTTACTGGATTGACCAATTATCATTCAGCGATTTTCTGATCAAATAGATGTCCATTTGATAAATTATAAGTAAATGCTATTTTATTTACAACACATCACAGAAATGTGTATATATGCCATAAAAAGGAGTATTACAAATAAATTTCACATATGTAATAACTTTATTTTAACACTAGATACCAGAGTATTAGAATATATTCACCAGAAATGTAATTCCGACTCTTTATATCAGAATAACATTTATACGTTATAGCTATGATTGCAGACAAACATTTTAACCCAGAGTCTCTGCACAATGCATTGGTAAGCACAGCAGAAACACAGTGAATGATTGTAGGGAAGTAAGCGATGTATTGAAAGAAATTGACGATGTTTCTTCTGTGTGTTGTAGAATGGTGTTAAAGGTGGCAGTGTATTGTGACAACAACTACTATGGCAATGACTGTACCATCTACTGTGTCGACACCCACAACTGTGATGGCCACTTCACCTGTGAGCCTGTCACCGGCAAGAAAATCTGTCTGGATGGGTGGGAAGGTCCCGACTGCAAGAAACAGAAGTTTGGGCAGTCTAAATGTCCATCATCATTCGTCACCATCCCTACAGCTGCACCTGGTAAGTGAACCAGGTTGGGTGATTTTTAGTTCATAGCAACCATTCACTTTGATCAGGGATCAGTCAAGCTATGATGAACCAAACACAGTTTGATGGAAGAAATTAAATACGATTGAAACGAGAAAACAAGACATGTGATGGTTTACAGTTTATAATGTCTTGGTTTATTATTTTATGTAGTGTCATCTGATTATTTATTTTGTTTTACACTGGAAGACTATTTGGATCCACAGTATATGATCAGCTTTTATGTTTGTACTGTGGATCAGAATATATGATATATATTTTCTTTACGTCTAACAGATGTACATATAATTTCTTTGATATTGCAATTCTCTTGGATGTTAGTTGCGTAGGTATTGTGATACAATGGATACTGCCTATAATGTACATAATAGTGATGTTGGACATAACCAGCTGTCCATAATTGATGTGGGGAAACTACAACATGAATCACTGCCTTTAGGCACGAGGAGTTTGTTCATTTTAACTAGTGTTCACAGGGTAGTCGCATCAGCTGTAATTGATGACGGTTAAATTAACGTTCTATGCAAAGACATACAAAATAAAAAAATCACCCTTATGAATGTCATGCCTGTGTTAAATTAATAGCACACTGGTTTGTTTCCGCAGACCCATGCAGTCAAGTGGACCTGCTCTTCATCTTGGACATATCTGGCAGCCTTAACAAAATTGACACAAAGAACTGGGATTATGTGCTCGGTTTCGCCAAGACATTTGTCGACCAGCTTGTCATCTCCCCCATTGCTGCACAGGTCGGCGTCGTCCTGTTTGGCAACAACGGAATACTGAAAATCAAACTGAACGAGTTCACTAACGTAGACCTGTTGAAGGCAGCCATTGAGAAGCTGGAATTTAAAGACCAGAGAACAAACATCCACGGCGGATTGGAAGAGGCAAAGAAGGCATTCACGTCTGCTAACGGTGCCCGTGACAACGTTAAGAAGGTGGCGATCTTCATAACTGATGGTGAGAAATCAAACGACCGCTACACAGATCCGCAGCCAACGGCGGCTGACTTGAAGAACTCTGGTGTTGAGATGTTTGTCATCTCACACAGCTACTACTTCAACAGGAACGAGAGCACGATGACACTTGTTCAGACGATCGCATCGACGGAGCTCGTTGAGCATCTGTTCATCAGTGACGACTTCAGTGTCATGAAGAACTTCGCACAGGTGATCAAGGACACCATGGGCAAGTCATGCATAGCACCAACTAAAAATCCATTTGCGAAATCCACCACCACCACAACAGCTCCGTCTACATCAAGTAAGTGAATGAATCGGTACTCATCCCGCATGTCTACTTGTTCACATATCTTTACTTCAGCTAGAACTGGAGACGTAGGCTCCCTTCACATGGCTCATGGCACATGCAAGGCATTAGTAAGCAGTCACGGCACTGTCAGCTAGTTTGAAAACTACTATGGGTTTATACAGTGGAACCTCACTTTATGGTCATCTCATTAATACAGCCACCTCACAATTAGGGTCGCCCTGGGACAATCACAATTTTGTTTCATAACAATAGAGCATAGGGAAATTAGTTCCGCTAATTCAAACAGTCACCTCGCTATTCAGGTCAGCTAGACTGACCTTAATAGTGAGGTTCCACTGTTCTTGAACGTGTATAAGATACGTTTGCTCAGTTATCGTTGACTTGCATTTTCTTGAAATCACATGCCCATAATACATGCAACTACTGGAATGGTTAGTTGCTAGTGTCATGTCGTGATTTGTTTGTATCTATTTCTGTTCTATCTTAGTTAACTAGTGTGGATCTTAGTTAAATAGTGTGGATCTTAGTTAACTAGTGTGGATCTAGTGTGGATCTTAGTTAACTAGTGTGGATCTTAGTTAACTAGTGTGGATCTTAGTTAACTAGTGTGGATCTTAGTTAACTAGTGTGGATCTTAGTTAACTAGTGTGGATCTTAGTTAACTAGTGTGGATCTTAGTTAACTAGTGTGGAGGTACCTAACATATATATGGTATACATTGAAACACAATTTTCTTAGTGCACAACTGGAAATTTTTGATTCACAATTGACATTTCAATCGCCTATGGCGGCCTTCATCAGGCAAACAGAGAAAGAACAGTTCCTGATGTCGAAACGTCGATTGTGAGTCGAAAATTTCTTGTTGTGGTCTAAGAAAATTGTGTTATTTCATTTTTTCCAGTTTGATGAATATTTTCACGAAGATGCCTCCGTGGTATTGCAAGTCATAATATAATATTCAAAATAAACTTGTATGGTAACAAGAAACATTGACCTGTGAAAATAACCACTAACTCTCTGATAGAATATAATATTACACAATGTCCTCCCTGTATACTCTTTACATAATGACATAAAATTTTCCTTTTATTGATATTTGTACATATGGTAAAGAGTTAAATCAGTTGAGTTGAAACCTCGATGTTTGCAGAAACCTTGGCTGGCACGTGGGAAGGCCACTACACGTGTGACAACAAGCAGTTCAGCATCCAAGTTACCCTCGCCCTACAGAATGGGGACCCGAACTCACTGAAGGGGAAGCTGACATTCCTCAACAGCACTGTGAAGGGCGTGGAGACAGTGTCGGTGTTGATGACGAATGAGGGAACTGTACAGTTCAGCCCTGTCAGTTGGGACACTCCCCCTGCTGCTGGAGTCGAGTTTCTTGGACTATCTGGAAAGTTCGACTCTGTGACCGACCAGATCACTGGAATTACAACACTGCAGAACTGTCAGAGCTTCACTCTCTCACGTGGGGAAGGTCAGTGTGTTGGTGCATAGGGAAAGAAATGCTTGAACAGAGAATCGTGAATATTTACTGTATTTGGTTAGTGCTGCCTGTTAAGTTAGTTATTGAATGAGCCACGGTTAGTTTTAATTTTGAAACGGAACTGCTTTGTGATTAAATCAGATTGACACTGAGACTAAATGGAATAAACATGAGCCCTTCTAGTTGTTTAACCTCTGTTTTGGGACTTAGAAATAGGGACTCCTATTGACTGATGGTCGTGATTGAGAAATGTTGTAGTTGGCAAATACAGTAGTCTTGTAATTGATTACCCAGTTTCAGAATGGTAGACTCCTACTTAATTCACACAATTTGACCTGATCAAAGAATGTCTGGAATGCCTGTGTTTATCTGTTTTTTGATGTAAACTTTTTGTTGTTACGTACGTCACATAGAAAACATACTATGTCATGCATAGACATTATCCAGGAATATGTATCATGTACTTGTAGGTTACTGTAGCAATGGTGGAACGTGTGTGCGCTTTGGTGCGGGTGAAATGGACATCTACTGCTGTTGTCCTAATGGTAATTATCTTGTACAATTGAACAAGACAAAAGTTGTACTGAGGTTTCAATAACTGATACATTCATCTCTAAATCCATACATAAATAGCTTACAGGGAAGGGGAATATATATTATATATATATATATATAAATATATATATATATACTTGTTGCAATTGTTCGATGGTGCGGATGTTCATGGTGTTGTAAATTCCATCCCCTCCAAATATGGCCAGATTTAGGGCCGCCTGAGGCATTATCAGTCTCTGTTTGTTTATTTGGGTTGTCTCTTTTGTATGTGCCACTTATAACAACTATTTTTTGTCATTAATTAACAGTAATAACAGAAATTAAAATCTTGAATTCCTGTCTCAAAAATAGTGTTTTTTCAAATGATATGTTAATTGACCCTCAACATCTAAACCAGCAAAATGTTTTGTGACTACAGTCATATCTTTCAAATTTAAAAGAATTTCAGTTACCTGTTTGATGCAATACATATTCTGTTGACTTACTTGAACTTGGATGTCCCTAGTAATGTCATGTCATAGTGGAGCTACCAGCCACTGCATCTGTGGGTTCACATTGCTGTTTGTAGGCTTCAAGGGAGACCGCTGTGAGACAGTAGTGGACCCGTGCGAAACCAACCAGTGTGGACCCGGGGCATGCGTTGCTCTCAACGCAACTGTCTTCCACTGCGTCTGTCCACTTGGGTGAGTGTCACAGCTACTGGACGTTCAGTTTATCTTTACAGCGTCACATGCCATGACGAGATGCCGTAACCTATTCTGCTTCAGGTTACCTACTGTACTCTTGTGTTAGTTTGTGGGTGTCATTGACTGTGGGGTAGGGCAGTGCCCATATAACAAGTTGAGAATGCTTGATGTATTAGTGATCTATAAAGGCAAACCTGTCCAGCTTTATCAGGCAGTATACTGATACAGTCTATAAAGACACACTCAAAGTATTTAGTAAATTCTTAAATCCAGTGGCTTTTTTTACTTAGTCGAAATATGCTAACTCTCATAATTTTCTATCAAAGTTGCCAATAATATGAATTTGATGGTATGGTTATTAGGTATGCAGTGTACACACATTTATGTGTCATTCCGGAAGATGTGTTTGGTTAATGACGTGTGGGTTAAAGTAGCTGAGAAGATAGAAAGCAGTATAATGTGACTTGGCTGTATCGAGATCCTTACAATATTAGTGTTGATTTGAATACTGGTTACCATAATTAAATTAAATGTATACATGTTAACTTTTTGCATATATTATTTCTTGATATTTTAGGTTGTCATAATTTTTGTCTGGCTAATCTATAATCTTAATATTGGTCTGGAATATAATAAGAGCCTAAACACTACGACCCTGGACAGTGAGCAAATATTTAAGTCTTATATTGTGAAGTGCGTAATGATTCAAAATCGATGTAGCAGAATAATCACAGTCAGTGTTGACAGGTTGTTGCTATGTTACAGTTACTACGGTGACAAGTGTGAGATCATCGGTACTAATGTGACATGTGTCGAGAATCCATGCCTAAACAATGGCACGTGCATCAACAACCCTACAACAGGCTACAACTGTTCGTGTCTGGCGTTGTTCACTGGCGTCCAGTGTGAGACAGAGCTTCATCTGCCTGCCCCGTGCCCTGAGTTCTACTATGGTGAGAACTGCACAACCCACTGCGAGCCTGCCAATGACTGCGCACGTGGCCACTTCACGTGCAACAAGAAGACGGGGGAGAAAGTGTGCAGTGTCGGCTACAACGGCACCGACTGTAAGCAGCGTGACTTCACTGGTGAAGATCCTGAGTGCCCCTCTATCGGCAGTTGCAAGAACGGCGGCGATTGCTTCAACAAGACCTGCTGTTGTGAGCCAGGATATGACGGCGACTACTGTCAAAATGAGATCATCGAATGCAACAGCAATCCCTGTGTGAACGGAGGAACCTGCAAAGACCAACTTAATGGATACAACTGCCTGTGTAAACCAGGTAAGTTGATGTGTTACAGGTTTCTTCCGATGCACTGTCTTGTACTTATAGTGGACTCCGCATAGCAGAATTGCAGATAGCAGAATCAGCAATTTAGTAGAATATATATTTACTGGGATGAAAGCGTTCTGTTTCCCCACTACAGAGTATATTAAAACATGTTCCTTATGTGATTCAGCTGCTTAATATTACCAAATTGTTCTGGTCTGATTAGATTCTGTTAGGTGGAGTCCACTATAATACATGCTTGAGCCACTTACATCGTTGAAGTTTAAACACTTGATGTTATTATTTATAAATATTAATAAATATAACATTGCTAATATTTGCACTGGAGTTATGTAGTTGCACATTTGGTTGCACTTAATTGTTCATTTGTGTATAATCAAGTTTGTTGTCTTATGCATTATAATTTCATGTACTTCAGCATTAACCAACTAAGGGAACATAATTAATTATGGCAAGTTAAAAATGTTACATCTTCACATCGGTGATGTTGAGATGTAACTTTTTAATTGGGTTTTTAGGTAAAACATATTTTCCTCATGATTACTTTAACTGTAGACAGTTTCTTTTAATAATCTGTGGATTAAAAATGCCATTAGACATTCTTTATATCACATGAAATTTCTTAACATTTTTCTTGTGACGTAAACGGTGTATAATAAATTAAGAAAGAGACCAGAGCTTCCACCAAATTCAATTAATTACTGTGCTCACATGCCATAACTAATTAGATTCCATGATTTACAGTGAAACCTCAATACACTGCAACATGTCAAAATCAGTGTGGAAAGAATTCTTAAATATTTCAGATATTTATTTGGAAAAATAATTGTTTTATTAGCCACTCATTTCTGTAGAGAGGTTTCACTGTGCTTTGTTTGTTGTATATTGCATGCTTCCTGCACATCTTATGGTGGAGGATATTATTATGTAGACATCGTGTCAGATGCCTGTTATACATATACATACGGTCATAGTGTAGGTGGGGTTATGTAAGGTCTTCCAGCATCACAATACAGGGTCATGCTACAAGGGGCATGATGTAGGGTCATAGTGCAAGGTGTTTAGCAAAACATCAGCTTGGAGATATATTCCATCACATTTTCCAGTGATATGCCTCCGAAGGTTTCACACAAGTTATGTCTGGTATGTTCATCAGCAGAACTTTTGATTGACACTGAGATGGAGCCCAACACAGTTGGAGCACTCTTCTACACTTTGAAGAAGCATCTGTTCTGTCACATCCAGTGAATGTGGACATCGCAAGAGAAAGTTTGCTTTTCAGTAGTGGTGCATGCGGCAAGCAGGTTGAGAAATAACTATCTGGTATGGTGAGTGCGGACAGTGTGTTGGCTTGTAGTAGCTTAGCAGTTCCATTGAATCCAGCAAGGCTCTTACAGTTTTGTCTGTGGGTCAGGGAGGCTTGTGTAGTTCTTTCAGCGGGGATTTGCAAGCTCCAGGTGGACACATCTACCATGCATGTTTGGTTCTTCTGCATGTTCACCTTGTGGCAGTGGTTTCTAATTCAACCAAACATCTGGAACCTTCATCTATATATATATATACAAATTAATTTCAGGCTTTACTGGAGTGCATTGTGAAACAACTGTGGAAAGGAAAACATCCACGAGGAGACCTGCAACAGTTAGTTATAGAACAATGGCTCTATCTACAAAGGTTCCTGTAGTGACAGTAATTACAAGGAAAGAACAAACAACTCATGTTATTACAACAAGAAGACCCATACCTCATGTTATTACAACAAAGAAACCTACATCCCATGTTATTACAACACAGAAACCTACACCTCATGTTATTACAACAAAGAAACCCACGACTACTGTTATTACAACAAAGAAACCTACACCTCATGTTATTACAACAAAGAAACCTACACCCCATGTTATTACAACAAAGAAACCTACACCCCATGTTATTACAACAAAGAAACCTACAACCCATGTTATTACAACAAAGAAACCTACACCCCATGTTATTACAACAAAGAAACCTACACCCCATGTTATTACAACAAAGAAACCTACACCCCATGTTATTACAACAAATAAACCTACACCCCATGTTATTACAACAAAGAAACCTACACCCCATGTTATTACAACAAAGAAACCTACACCCCATGTTATTACAACAAAGAAACCTACACCTCATGTTATTACAACAAAGAAACCTACACCTCATGTTATTACAACAAAGAAACCCACGACTACTGTTAGCAGTTCAACAGTGACGAGGACAAGCACAGTCTCAGCGGCACCATGTAAGCCAACCGACTCATGTGCAGGGCATTATTCTTGTGGTACCACTGGTATGAAATATTGCTCTTCTGGATACCAAGGGCCTGATTGTAAGGTGCGTGACTATTCAGGACAAGACGATCCTGAATGTCCAGATGGGTTTGAGTGCAAGAATGGGGGCACCTGTTGGAACAAAACATGCTGCTGTCCAATCGGATATGATGGCAGATACTGTCAGTCAGACATAAATGAATGCCTAAGTCAGCCGTGCCAAAATGGAGGAATCTGTAAAGATGAAGTTGGGTACTATAGGTGTGCGTGTGGACAAGGTAAGATGCTATGGTATTGTATTTTGACATATATCCATCAAGGGAGGTGCTTTTTAAAGACATTGTCACTGGTCATTTAGGTTTGTGGTGATAATGGTTTTGCTAACCAAGATGTAAATATGCACTTAAATATTGTTGTTTAGTAGACATGAACTTAAGGCACTGCATGTGGCACCAAATGCACAGACCACCTAACATTTGTTATAGCAATTCTCTTGGTTTTTATAAAATTATGTTTGATTGTCTTACTTACATACCTACTTATGTCATTCACTTAACACAGTGACATGGTAAATAATTATCTAATAATGAACAAGTTAATAAGTTAATGAAACTGAATGATTCTATTATAAATGCCACATGTTTTAATGTAAAAATGTAATTACAAGTATTAGTTAAATAATTAATATGGAAATTAGAAAAAGGGGAAAAAATGTCCTTTGGTAAGACTATAAAATAAATTATTTATGAATTTAATTCTTTTTTTTTGTTTTCTTTGGCAAAATTTTTATTGAATGCATGTTTATAAAAACTATGTTGTTAATATAAAATTGTCCTTAATTGCCAAAATTCTTAATACACTGACCTAATTTATAAGTTACTTTGATGAATAAGAATGTGCTTCTCCATGTAATGTTGTAATTATAGGTTTCTCTGGTGACAACTGTGAGATGTCTAATGAAACAACTACTGAGGCCCCGATGTCAACCACTTCTGCCATGTGTGTCCCAACTGACTCGTGTGAAGGAGGACATTACACATGCAACAATGTAACTGGCGAGAAGATCTGCCTCGTTGGGTACAAAGGAGCAGACTGCAAGGAGAGGGACTTCAGTGGATCAAATGATCCAGAATGTCCACCATTTGGTCAGTGTAAGAACGGAGGAACTTGCTGGAACAAGACCTGTTGCTGTGTGAAGGGATTCAAAGGTCTGCTTTGTAACACTGACATCATAGAGTGTGAGAGCTCACCATGTGTCAATGGAGGAACATGCAAAGATGAAATAGGGTCATACAGGTGTGAATGTCCAGAGGGTAAGTACTGGTTTAAAAGTGTTACACACTATAATTGAAACATCTGCACCTTTCCATTTCAGCAAGGTTCTTGTTGCAGCAGTAAATCACTTCTTTATTGCTTAAATACATGTTTTGCTGAAATTAGACTTCTTAATTAATATTGCAATAACTTGCACTTTCGGGAACATGGAGTCACAAAGCACTTGCATGCGTATCAAAAATCACTTGCATGGGTTTGGTGTGGTATTGCACTTTATAAAAGTGGCTTGCTTAAAATTTAAGTGCAATACAGCTTTGCAGTAATTTCATCAGCTGCTGATAATGAGCAATGCTGTTCACATGATCGCTTTACAGGCTTTTCTGGTGTCAACTGTGAGATGTCCAATGAGACTGTGTCAAGCACAGTGTCACCAACTACTGAAGCTGTCACCACAGCCAGTCCAACAACATTAGCACCAACTACACTTGTTGAAACAACTGTAGAAGCCACAACACTGGCTCCTTCCACGAAACTCATGACCACTGAACTCTTGATGACATCACAGGCTCCAAGTAACACTACTTGTGAACCAGCCAACTCCTGTGATGGAGGACATTATGTTTGTAACAATGAGACTGGTGAGAAGATCTGTATGGTGGGGTACAAAGGAGCAGACTGCAAGGAGAGGGATGTCGTAAAAGATGATCCAGAATGTCCATCCATTGGACAGTGTAAGAACGGAGGAACTTGCTGGAACAAGACCTGTTGCTGTGTGCAGGGATACAAGGGTGTGATTTGTCAGACAGACATCATAGAGTGTGAGAGCTCACCATGTGTCAATGGAGGAATTTGTAAAGATGAAGCTGGGGCATACAGGTGTGAATGTCCAGAGGGTAAGTATTGCTTTCTAAAATGCTATGTTGTAATAGAGAACAAAAATAGGCAGTTTTTTACTTTCGCTTCTTATTGCTAGTATAAATCTGGTTGTAAAGAATAATATTATTATTGAAGGCACAGTTTCTCATTTTTATTTAAATAACTTTGCACTATTGGAAATATGGAATCCATTTAGGATCTGCATGATATGCAAAGCACTTGCTTGGGTTAGGGGCTTAGAGAACATATTGCACTTTAGCAAGAACATATTGCACTTTAGCACAGTTGCTTGCTTAACTTTGGCATTTTAGTATGCTGCTGTAGTTGACATGTGCTATTCACTAACTTGAAATGCAGTGCACATGCTTTGGTCACACATGGCCGCATTACAGGCTTTTCTGGTGTCAACTGTGAGATGTCCAATGAGACTGTGTCAACCACAGTGTCACCAACTACTGAAGCTGTCACCACAGCCAGTCCAACAACATTAGCACCAACTACACTTGTTGAAACAACTGTAGAAGCCACAACACTGGCTCCTTCCACGAAACTCATGACCACAGAACTCTTGACGACGTCACAGGCTCCAAGTAACACTACTTGTGAACCAGCCAACTCCTGTGATGGAGGACATTATGTATGTGACACTCAAACTGATGAGAAGATCTGTTTGCCTGGGTACAAAGGAGCAGACTGCAAGGAGAGGGATGTGGTAAAGGATGATCCAGAATGTCCATCCGTTGGTCAGTGTAAGAACAACGGAATTTGCTGGAACAAGACCTGTTGTTGTGTGCAGGGATATGAAGGAATGCTTTGTGAGAATGACATAATGGAGTGTGACAGTAATCCATGTGTCAATGGAGGAACATGCAAAGAAGAAGTTGGGAAATACAGGTGTGATTGTCCAGAAGGTAGGTTGTGTTGACTCACATCTATGTGGAATTGTACACTGAGTAAAGATAATGTATTGTTTGCTGGGAGAGGTAATGAAACAATTTCTTTTTCATCAGTAGTAGATTGTCAATCAAAATCAAAACACCATTGTTGATCACAATATCAGCGTTTGTCATTGTTTTATTCTTGTATCTCCAAGTCAGATATTAGAATCTTTTACTAAAATTTATAATTCATGAAGACCATTATTTCATCAACTGGCTCGAGCTTGTCTTTAATTAAGTTAAGGTTCGCTTAATACATTTATGACTATTCAAGACATGGGACACCCCTGTTACAACTGTCCCAGGTAGCATAACCAACTCACAGCAACTTTTGAGACACTAAAAGTTGGCAGTACCATTCTTTACAAATACCACATGATACAAGACATTTTGGTGATGGGAGTCACTTTGTATGATTTCCGTTCAGTTTTGGTGCTGCTTGTTATTTGCTGTAGAATGACACTGCACAATGCACTGAAATGGCTTGGCTGCACATGATGCTAGTTTAGATGCACACAATAGAAGCGTGCATGATGTATATTCGCCTGCTACTTGCCTCCACTGCACCATCATCATACATACTTTATACAGTCTGTCCTACCATTTATTGCTATTTCTTTTTAAGTTATTTCATATTCTGGGCAAAAACTAGCAATGTGATTGGACTCTACTTGAGGTATTCCTTATTTACATCATTCTATTCGAACTGTTCTGCAAACACATCGTAAGAGTAATCAAAATTCTTGTAGAAATAAATTTCTGGACTAGCATTGACTCCGACAAATATATACTTGTTTATTGGCATAAGTTGTGGTTTCAGCTATCTCTAGCTGGTTAGTTGCCTAGATAAACAGCACACTGGCCTTTCATGGCAGCAGTACTGGTGTAGCCTTTAATTCTTTGAAGAAGAAATTTCTGAATTTATTTTTGTTGGTTGGTGTTTAGCCTCGGGGACTGCTACGGTTGCCGAATTGGCCTACACCTGATACCTGAAAAAGGCAGTGTATAATGATCATGATTGATTACCCAGTGTAATGTTTCAGAGAGTGCACTACTATACTGGTTTAAAGTGAGCTGCAAGTGTAATATATCGGGTACCAAATTTATTAGATTTGCCAATTATGTTGATATTTCTGTTGCTTTTATTGGGTCCTCCTTGCCATCAGTATTATTTGGAACAGGATTTTTCGGCATGTGTTTTTCCTCTCTGCATATGCGTAATTTTTTTCCAGTATCTGACAATTTTTTTTCTTTATCTGTTACTTTCCTGTTGTTAACTGCTTAAAACTGTCAGCAGCAATGTTTTCACTTTCTCAATAAAAATCATAATTTTTGTTTTATTTAGAATAAATGATATTTCGATGTTTGCAATTATTTGTTTGCTCTTTCCATTCTCTCTGAGACCCACAACTCAAAAGTATAATATACCTTGGATATTTGGGTTGTATTATAATTATAATCATTACTATTATTATTGTTATTATTTAATCTTCTATACATCATATGCATGTATTTTACAGATGTCTATTTCAGCACTGTTTGGAATGGCATTCAAAGTCTTCGTTTTGTCCAAGTTGTTTCTATGTTTGTTGTATCATGAAATGTTTACATTGCCACTTTTATCACAGTATGTCTATTTTCTTTTTAGATTATTTGTTTTATTTACTCCTATAAATTTTCAAAAATTATAAAAACATTCCATAACAGACACATTTACACATAGGATCTGTTCAAAATTATTTTCACTTGGCCAGCAGTCATGGACAATAAAACGTGATGCTCTTTTATACCAGTTTCACATATTTGTGTTTTTAAGTTCTATAACGGTTGTCATGTAACACTGCTTTGTGACTTTTAGGAGAGTTTCCTGTTTAACAAAATTCAGTAGGAATGCATTTTTGCAACATTCTTCACATACAAAATATGATTTGTTGTATTATAAATCCTTTGTGTTCATCAAGTTATGGAGGATAATGTTGTATTTCCATAAGAGGCAACACTTTATGTCCTGTTATGACAACCTTCCCAACATATTATTATCAACTATTGTTGCTATGACAGCATTCTACCCCATTTTTTTTCAGGCCATACTTTGTTGTGGAAAAAGTAAAATGTCTGTAATTATTTTTTAATCTGACATTTTTCTATTTTTGTTACAGATGATTTCACATAACCTATTTTTGTTTGTCACACTAACAAAACTAAAATGAATATTAAACTACTTAGAAACCTGGTAGGAAACATACATTGTTCTTGCAATAGAAAGACAGAATTTTGTTTTAGCTAACGATGCTCGGTGTCACCTATTCGGCAACACTTAATTGTGTAAAACACATATTCTATCTGAGGTTGCCAGAAGTTTGGTAGAAAACTCTGCTGTGATGATGTAATAAGTTGTTGTAACAGGAATAGTTGGTGAACTGAGGTTGCTCTAACACAAAGAAATGTTGCCTCAACAGGGATTCCCCTAATAGGGATTCCCCTAATAGGGATTCCCCTAATAGGGATTCCCCTAATAGGGATTCCCCTAATAGGCATCTCTCACCAGAACAACACCTCATCCAAACAGTGGCAGTGACCCTCTCAAACAAGAGTAACATAACGACTCGAACACCCTTAGCAATCAGTGAGAAAACATTGAGACGATCACTGATAGCTAATCAGTTTTATATTTTAATTTAAAGTTGAATGATTTGGTCTTACATTATTAGTAATACAGGTTGTCATTAGCTATAGATATTTGTTGTCAGTTGTATATGCAAAAATAGCTAGTTGTGTGGAATTTTTTTATTTTCGACATTCTTGATTGATGTTGCACTTGTATTACATGAGAATAACTTTAAAAAGACCTTCTACATTATAAATATATCCATTTATTGCATTGCATACATTGTATGTTTCACAGGTTCTAACTGTAAGTCAGCAACTGGGACTTCGATTGACATGTCATTTTCCTGATTCAAAAGCATGTAATTTAAACTGCATTTGATCAATACTTTTTTATTTGTAGAACTTTATTTTAGTAAACAGAGTTACGGTAGCTATTAAGTATGTGTTTTCTATAACATTATACTTTTAGGTTTCTCTGGTGCTAACTGTGAGATGTCCAATGAAACAACTACTGAGGCCCCGATGTCAACCACTTCTGCCATGTGTGTCCCAACTGACTCGTGTGAAGGAGGACATTATGTATGCAACAATGAGACTGGTGAGAAGATCTGTATGGTTGGGTACAAAGGAGCAGACTGCAAGGACAGGGACTTCAATGAAAAAGATGATCCAGTATGTCCATCTCTTGGTCCGTGTAAGAATGGAGGAACTTGCTGGAACAAGACCTGTTGCTGTGTGCAGGGATACAAGGGTGTGATTTGTCAGACAGACATCATAGAGTGTGAGAGTAACCCATGTGTCAACGGAGGAGTTTGCAAAGATGAAATTGCGGCATACAGGTGTGAATGTCCAGCAGGTATGTACTGTTTAGAACATGTCATGCTTAGTAATTAAGAAATCTGCTCGTTTTCTTTTCAGCACGGTTCTGGCTGCAGGTCTGCTTGACTTGTTTATTGCTTGTATGAACTTGGGTGTCCAGAAGGTGGCTACTGGGGGCAGTAGTCATCAATGATCATGCACTTAAATGTGGAGTTATTAGCACTGTCATGTTTCACAAAGCACTTGCTGTCTTGCATGAGTTGGGTACAATGTTGCACTTTGTCAAAGTGGCTTGCTTGACGTTGAATTGGCACTCAGCTTTGCAGTATTTTCTGTCAATCTCTGATAATGAGCAGTGACACATCATGTGCTTGTTAATAATCTGAAATGCTGAGCATGTGCTTGGGTCACGCATGGCCACTTTACAGGCTTTTCAGGGGTCAACTGTGAGATGTCCAATGAGACTGTGTCAAGCACTGTGGCACCAACTACTGAAGCTGTCACCACAGCCAGTCCAACAACATTAGCACCAACTACACTCATTGAAACAACAGTAGCAGCCACAACACTGGCTCCTTCCACGAAACTCATGACCACAGAACTCTTGATGACGTCACAGGCTCCAAGTAACACTACTTGTGAACCTGCCAACTCCTGTGATGGAGGACATTATGTATGCAACAATGAGACTGGTGAGAAGATCTGTATGGTTGGGTACAAAGGAGCAGACTGCAAGGACAGGGACTTCAATGAAAAAGATGATCCAGTATGTCCATCTCTTGGTCCGTGTAAGAACGGAGGAACTTGCTGGAACAAGACCTGTTGCTGTGTGCAGGGATACGAGGGTGTGATTTGTCAGACAGACATCATAGAGTGTGAGAGTAACCCGTGTGTCAACGGAGGAGTTTGCAAAGATGAAATTGCGGCATACAGGTGTGAATGTCCAGCAGGTAAGTTTTGAACATTGCTTGCTGTAGCATCCAGCCTTTCTATAGCTGTATACAATATCATATAGCCCATTTTTGTTCAACACAATACCTTAATATCATTAAATCCAAATTATTTTTGATCTGATCAACACTTTCCACCAGCTATGCAGTAGCTACATTTATGTAAGTGAAAACTTATTTTATTACACAAGAACGTTATAAGAGACAAAGGTTAAGTTACCGGCAAAACCTAGATGAACATTTTTATTTAATTTAAATTCTATCCCCTACAAGCAGTTTGTGTATTATGATTAACACCTGCTGACAAATTAATGCTAGTTTATGAACCTCAATGTATTCTTTAATTCAAGCTGAAGTAACCTCCTGTTAGAGACATACTGATGTTGCTATGGTATCCCCTGCAACAGTTATCATTAAAGTACTATTTTATGACTTTATACAGGATCCAACTATACACCAGTTTCATATATTCTGAAATGCATATACATTCATGACTTTGCCTACAAGATTAGTATATACAGTAAGGCAGTATATGTCCTATAATGCAGCAATAGCAAATTAAGTGTGCAAAAAAGTATATAACTCATAAATGATGATCTACATATGTAACGGACATGTGTTATATAAATAACGTAGCATAAGGAATGGGTGTTTTAAATATTATGCATGGTAGTCTTAAGTAATTGTTGCTGTCGTCCATTTTCCAGTAGGTCTGTTTTAGGCATAATTTAGAATATACGTTATTAAATATCAGAATGTTCTTTGCCGTTTTATATTTTTTATCATTTTAAATTAACACAACCTGAACTTGTGGATAATCTACTCGTTTTGTGTCAGAAGGATAGCCTAAACAGTCTCACATTTGAATTTTTAGGCATGGCTCATTTGAAATGTTAACAAAAAAGTGTTACACAAATCTATCTGATGTTAGACATTGAAGAAATGTCACTGGCTTGTTTTCACTTTTAAATACGACCTTGTCTTTCTCTGGATATTTCACAATGCAGCATGATTTGATAACTTGCCGACACTGCTTCCTTAATCTTGCTTAAATGGTTTGAAATGATAACTGCTCCTGTAGTAATATGAAGCCCAATTAGCCATCTGCACTTTGTACACATCACTTGTATGTCTTGCATGGGTCTGGTATGGTATTGCACTTTATAAAAGTCGCTTGCTTAAATTTGAGTGGAGAATAGTGTTGCAGTATGTCTGTCAGCTGCTGATAATGGGTAATGGCACATCATGTGCTACCGGTATTAGTTGAAATGCTGAGCGAATGCTTTGGTCACGCATGACCACTTTACAGGCTTTTCTGGTGTCAACTGTGAGATGTCCAATGAGACTGTGTCAAGCACAGTGTCACCAACTACTGAAGCTGTCACCACAGCCAATCCAACAACATTAGCACCAACTACACTCGTTGAAACAACTGTAGAAGCCACAACACTGGCTCCTTCCACAAAACTCATGACCACAGAACTCTTGATGACGTCACAGGCTCCAGGTAACACTACTTGTGAACCAGCCAACTCCTGTGATGGAGGACATTATGTATGTAACAATGAGACTGGTGAGAAGATCTGTATGGTTGGGTACAAAGGAACAGACTGCAAGGACAGAGACTTCAATGAAAAAAATGATCCAGTATGTCCATCTCTCGGCCCGTGTAAGAATGGAGGAACTTGCTGGAACAAGACCTGTTGTTGTGTGCAGGGATATGGGGGTATGATTTGTCAGAATGACATAATGGAGTGTGACAGTAATCCATGTGTCAATGGAGGAATATGCAAAGATGAAACAGGATCATACAGGTGTGAATGTCCAGAGGGTAAGTGGTCTACAGTAGCTTATACATAACATCGTGTAACAATTTTGAAACAATTCTGCAGATTTTTTTAACCAACATGTAATTTTTTTTGATATCCATTCTGTGACACTACTTAATGCTACTTTTGATGCTGTTTGGTTTGATTGTCGGTGCTGTTTGCTATTTATTGTTTGCTGCATGGCTGCTCAGAAGTTGCTTTTCTGCTTAGAAATGTGTTTACCCTCCTGCACTTCACACGGGCATGTGGTTTCATCCAGCACACACACATTAAATATTTATACTTCTGTATCGTTAGTTTAATATTAAGGCATTTGGAGTATTATTTGCTACATTGATACTTTATATTGCTGGTTTAAACTTTAATATTAAGACATTTGCTGTATTTTTTGCTACATGTAACATTGTCTGCAGTATTCTGGCTTTAGACGATATGCTGGAGATTTATTTCTGTAATATTACAGATGATATTTACTGTTATTTTAAGTTCTTATTTTTTCAGTGTATACACTATTTATTTTTAGTGTGTACGTATGGCATGTACAACACACCCACACATGCACACATGCACACACGCACACACGAACACGCGTACACACGCACACTTATTTTAAGTTCTTCATTTTTCAATGTATACAGTATTTATTTTTAGTGTGTACATATGGCACATACCACACACGCACACGCGCACACGTGCACACGCACACATGCGCACACACGCGCACACAACCACACATGCACACATGTACACACGCTAAAGCCTTACAAAAGTTCAACCTCAATGACAGTAATATGGAAGCATATAAGTCAGATGTAGTGGTGCTTTACAATCAGTGAACAGACTGTGTCTACAACCTCAAGTTACCATAGCCATGTTAGCTCTAAATCCTTACAAAAGTTCAACCTCAATGACAGTAATATGGAAGCATGTAAATCAGATGTAGTGGTGCTTTACAATCAGTGAACAGACTGTGTCTACAACCTCAAGTTACCACAGCCATGTTAGCTCTAAAGCCTTACAAAAGTTCAACCTCAATGACAGTAATATGGAAGCATGTAAATCAGATGTAGTGGTGCTTTACAATCAGTGAACAGACTGTGCCTACAACCTCAAGTTACCATAGCCATGTTAGCTCTAAAGCAGTTATAATGACTGGATACAAGGTGTGCTATAATTTACTTAGCTTTCTAAAGCATGTGGCAAGGTGAACACACTTGGAAAGAGTTTGGCTCATTTGTGTGCTGGGCATAGTTATTGGTGTTGCATCAAGTTGCAAACATGTAGTGTTAGTATCCAACAACTAATGATATTCGAGCACATTCGGACAATCAATCTGACAATAACCTAAAATCATTCACCGCTGTGAGTTTCTTCATCATGTGACATCTTCCACCAATTCTGTTATACGGGTTGTCGTCACCTATATATACTTGTTGTCAGTTGTATATATGCAAAAAAACTAGTTGTGTGGAATTTTAATATCTTGGACATTCTTGATTGGTGTTGCACAAATTTACATGAGATTAACTTTATAAAGACCTTGTACATTATAAATATGCCGATTTATTGCATTGCACACATTGGATGTTTGACAGGTTCTAACTGTAAGACAGCAACTGGAACTTTGGTTGACATGTCATTTTCCTGATTCAAAAGCATGTCATTTAAACTGCATATTATTAATAATTGTTTTTATTTGTAGAACTTTATTTTAGTAAACAGAGTTACAGTAGCTGTTAAGTATGTATTCTCTAAAACATTTTACTTTTAGGTTTCTATGGTACGAACTGTGAGATGTCCAATGAAACAACTACTGAGGCCCCGATGTCAACCACTTCTGCCATGTGTGTCCCAACTGACTCGTGTGAAGGAGGACATTATGTGTGCAACAATGAGACTGGTGAGAAGATCTGTATGGTTGGGTACAAAGGAGCAGACTGCAAGGACAGGGACTTCAATGAAAAAGATGATCCAGTATGTCCATCTCTTGGTCCGTGTAAGAATGGAGGAACTTGCTGGAACAAGACCTGTTGCTGTGTGCAGGGATACAAGGGTGTGATTTGTCAGACAGACATCATAGAGTGTGAGAGTAACCCGTGTGTCAACGGAGGAGTTTGCAAAGATGAAATTGCGGCATACAGGTGTGAATGTCCAGCAGGTATGTACTGTTTAGAACATGTCATGCTTAGTAATTAAGAAATCTGCTCGTTTTCTTTTCAGCACGGTTCTGGCTGCAGGTCTGCTTGACTTGTTTATTGCTTGTAAGAACTTGGGTGTCCAGAAGGTGTCTACTGGGGGCAGTAGTCGTCATGTCTAGTTCAATGATCATGCACTTAAATGTGGAGTTATTAGCACTGTCATGTTTCACAAAGCACTTGCTGTCTTGCATGAGTTGGGTACAATGTTGCACTTTGTCAAAGTGGCTTGCTTGACGTTGAATTGGCACTCAGCTTTGCAGTATTTTCTGTCAATCTCTGATAATGAGCAGGGACACATCATGTGCTTGGTAATAACCTGAAATGCTGAGCATGTGCTTGGGTCATGCATGGCCGCTTTACAGGCTTATCAGGGGTTAACTGTGAGATGTCCAATGAGACTGTGTCAAGCACAGTGTCACCAACTACTGAAGCTGTCACCACAGCCAGTCCAACAACATTAGCACCAACTACACTCATTGAAACAACAGTAGCAGCCACAACACTGGCTCCTTCCACGAAACTCATGACCACAGAACTCTTGATGACGTCACAGGCTCCAAGTAACACTACTTGTGAACCTGCCAACTCCTGTGATGGAGGACATTATGTATGCAACAATGAGACTGGTGAGAAGATCTGTATGGTTGGGTACAAAGGAGCAGACTGCAAGGACAGGGACTTCAATGAAAAAGATGATCCAGTATGTCCATCTCTTGGTCCGTGTAAGAACGGAGGAACTTGCTGGAACAAGACCTGTTGCTGTGTGCAGGGATATGAGGGTGTGATTTGTCAGACAGACATCATAGAGTGTGAGAGTAACCCGTGTGTCAACGGAGGAGTTTGCAAAGATGAAATTGCGGCATACAGGTGTGAATGTCCAGCAGGTAAGTTTTGAACATTGCTTGCTGTAGCATCCAGCCTTTCTATAGCTGTATACAATATCATATAGCCCATTTTTGTTCAACACAATACCTTAATATCATTAAATCCAAATTATTTTTGATCTGATCAACACTTTCCACCAGCTGTGCAGTAGCCACATTTATGTAAGTGAAAACTAATTTTATTACACAAGAACATTATAAGAGACAAAGGTTTAGATACCGGCAAAACCTAGATGAACATTTTTATTTAATTTAAATTCTATCCCCTACAAGCAGTTTGTGTATTATGATTAACACCTGCTGACAAATTAATGCTAGTTTATGAACCACAATGTATTCTTTAATTCAAGCTGAAGTAACCTCCTGTTAGAGACATACTGATGTTGCTATGGTATCCCCTGCAACAGTTATCATTAAAGTACTATTTTATGACTTTATACAGGATCCAACTATACACCAGTTTCATATATTCTGAAATGCATATACATTCATGACTTTGCCTACAAGATTAGTATATACAGTAAGGCAGTATATGTCCTATAATGCAGCAATAGCAAATTAAGTGTGCAAAAAAGTATATAACTCATAAATGATGATCTACGTATGTAACGGACATGTGTTATATAAATAACGTAGCATAAGGAATGGGTGTTTTAAATATTATGCATGGTAGTCTTAAGTAATTGTTGCTGTCGTCCATTTTCCAGTAGGTCTGTTTTAGGCATAATTTAGAATATACGTTATTAAATATCAGAATGTTCTTTGCCGTTTTAGATTTTTTATCATTTTAAATTAACACAACCTGAACTTGTGGATAATCTACTCGTTTTGTGTCAGAAGGATAGCCTAAACAGTCTCACATTTGAATTTTTAGGCATGGCTCATTTGAAATGTTAACAAAAAAGTGCTACACAAATCTATCTGATGTTAGACATTGAAGAAATGTCACTGGCTTGTTTTCACTTTTAAATACGACCTTTTCTTTCTCTGGATATTTCACAATGCAGCATGATTTGATAACTTGCCGACACTGCTTCCTTAATCTTGCTTAAATGGTTTGAAATGATAACTGCTCCTGTAGTAATATGAAGCCCAGTTAGCCATCTGCACTTTCTACACATCACTTGTATGTCTTGCATGGGTCTGGTATGGTATTGCACTTTATAAAAGTCGCTTGCTTAAATTTGAGTGGAGAATAGTGTTGCAGTATGTCTGTCAGCTGCTGATAATGGGTAATGGCACAGCATGTGCTACCGGTATTAGTTGAAATGCTGAGCGAATGCTTTGGTCACGCATGACCACTTTACAGGCTTTTCTGGTGTCAACTGTGAGATGTCCAATGAGACTGTGTCAAGCACAGTGTCACCAACTACTGAAGCTGTCACCACAGCCAGTCCAACAACATTAGCACCAACTACACTTGTTGAAACAACTGTAGCAGCCACAACACTGGCTCCTTCCACGAAACTCATGACCACAGAACTCTTGATGACGTCACAGGCTCCAGGTAACACTACTTGTGAACCAGCCAACTCCTGTGATGGAGGACATTATGTATGTAACAATGAGACTGGTGAGAAGATCTGCTTGGTGGGGTACAAAGGAACAGACTGCAAGGACAGGGACTTCAATGAAAAAAATGATCCAGTATGTCCAACTCTCGGCCCGTGTAAGAATGGAGGAACTTGCTGGAACAAGACCTGTTGTTGTGTGCAGGGATATGGGGGTGTGATTTGTCAGAATGACATAATGGAGTGTGACAGTAATCCATGTGTCAATGGAGGAATATGCAAAGATGAAACAGGATCATACAGGTGTGAATGTCCAGAGGGTAAGTGGTCTACAGTAGCTCATACATAACATCATGTAACAATTTTGAAACAATTCTGCAGATTTTTTTAACCAACATGTAATTTTTTTTGATATCCATTCTGTGACACTACTTAATGCTACTTTTGATGCTGTTTGATTTGATTTTCGGTGCTGTTTGCTATTTATTGTTTGCTGCATGGCTGCTCAGAAGTTGCTTTTCTGCTTAGAAATGTGTTTACCCTCCTGCACTTCACATGGGCATGTGGTTTCATCTAGCACACACACATTAAATATTTATACTTCTGTATCGTTAGTTTAATATTAAGGCATTTGGAGTATTATTTGCTACATTGATACTTTATATTGCTGGTTTAAACTTTAATATTAAGACATTTGCTGTATTTTTTGCTACATGTAACATTGTCTGCAGTATTCTGGCTTTAGACGATATGCTGGAGATTTATTTCTGTAATATTACAGATGATATTTACTGTTATTTTAAGTTCTTATTTTTTCAGTGTATACAGTACTTATTTTTAGTGTGTACGTATGGCATGTACAACACACCCACACATGCACACATGCACACACGCACACATGAACACGCGTACACACGCACACTGTTATTTTAAGTTCTTCATTTTTCAATGTATACAGTATTTATTTTTAGTGTGTACATATGGCACGTACCACACACGCACACGCGCACGCACGCGCACACACACATACATGCACACATGTACACATGCACGCACAGACACACGTGCACATCCACCTGCAGGCCAGGCATGATAATGAACCATTGTAAATATTAACAGAAGTTAAAATTTTGTTTCACATCCAAACAAAATGTTAAAAACAAATGACAATGTCAGTTATGATAAATTAAGGCATATAATCATTATGACGGTCTGTCTTTGTACTTCAACTTTAATTTCAGGTGTCTTTGAAGTTGTCATGCTTTGATGCCCAAAGACGTGTAGTGATGGAATCCTCAATGTTAGTTGTTATTGAAGACGAAATACTAGTGAAAATGTTGTATTGTTAATATTTCCTGACTTTTGCCTAGGTTTCTCTGGTGATAACTGTGAGACTGCAGCTGTGACTCCAACCGAAGCTGCCATGACAACAGCTGCCATGACAACAGCTGCCATGGCAACGACTCCAACCCCATGTGAGCCAACCAACTCCTGTGATGGAGGACATTACACATGTAATAATGAGACTGGCGAGAAGATCTGCTTGCCTGGATACAAAGGAGCAGACTGTAAGGAGAGGGACTTCAGTGGACCAAGTGACCCAGAATGTCCATCCATGGGTCAATGTAAGAACAATGGAACTTGCTGGAACAAGACCTGCTGTTGTATGGAGGGATACAAAGGTTTGCTTTGTGGGAGTGAGATAATAGAGTGTCTCAGTAACCCATGTGTCAACGGAGGAGTTTGCAAAGATGAACTTGCGGCGTACAGGTGTGAATGTCCAGAAGGTAAGTTCTTCATTAATCATCACTTTATGTTGAGTGTTTTATCATTTTGCAGGTTTTTCTTACCTCATGTTTTTTTAAGTTACTAAAATGCCAATTTAATTGATGTCACACACGCACGTGCGCACACATGCACACATGTATAATTTATATATTATGTATATATATATATATGTATATTATATATATATATATATATATATATATATAAGTGTATATGCCTGGTAGGTAATGCATGGCAGACATGTAATTTTGATCAATTCATACACAGTTTTTTCTAACGCATGTGGAACACTTTAAATGCTTATCAAATATGGCACATATAATATGCTTTGTACATAATGCATGATGCATGGCATTTGCACAGTTGTATTAATTGAAAGGCAGATTTTCCGATGCCCGTGATACAAATGAAATGCCTATTAAATATTGCACACCTTGTATGCTTTGTACTTGATGCATGACAGACTTGCACAATAATAATATTAATTTAAATGCACCTTCTAATGCAAGTGAAACACCTCAGATGCATGTTAAATATAGTACGCATTGTATGCTTTGTACATGATGCATGACAGACCTGCACTGTATTATATGCACCTTTAGAGTGGCAGTGCTTTGTTTTATAAACGCTACTGCACCATGTTTCATGTTGCACACTTAAGCCTATCACCTGGGGATTATTTCGTTTGCACACTACTCATTTTCAGGATATTATGGCGTGAACTGTGAGAAGTTTAATGACACTGTAACCTCTGCCATGGTACCAAGCACAACAGTTACCTCAATGACTGTGACAACCATAGCACCAACAACAGAAAGTGAAACAACCATAGCACCAACAACAGAAAGTGAAACAACCATAGCACCAACAACCGAAAGTGAAACAACCATAGCACCAACAACAGAAAGTAAAACAACCATAGCACCAACAACAGAAAGTGAAACAACCATAGCACCAACAACAGAAAGTGAAACAACTGTAGCACCAACAACAGAAAGTCAAACAACCATAGCACCAACAACAGAAAGTCAAACAACTGTAGCACCAACAACCGAAAGTGAAATAACCATAGCACCAACAACAGAAAGTGAAACAACTGTAGCACCAACAACAGAAAGTGAAACAACCATAGCACCAACAACAGAAAGTCAAACAACTGTAGCACCAACAACAGAAAGTCAAACAACCATAGCACCAACAACAGAAAGTCAAACAACTGTAGCACCAACAACAGAAAGTCAAACAACTGTAGCACCAACAACAGAAAGTCAAACAACCATAGCACCAACAACAGAAAGTCAAACAACCATAGCACCAACAACAGAAAGTCAAACAACCATAGCACCAACAACAGAAAGTCAAACAACCGTAGCACCAACAACAGAAAGTCAAACAACCGTAGCACCAACAACAGAAAGTCAAACAACAACGTAGCACCAACAACAGAAAGACAAGTCAAACAACTGTAGCACCAACAACAGAAAGTCAAACAACTGTAGCACCAACAACAGAAAGTCAAACAACCATAGCACCAACAACAGAAAGTCAAACAACCATAGCACCAACAACAGAAAGTCAAACAACCATAGCACCAACAACAGAAAGTCAAACAACCGTAGCACCAACAACAGAAAGTCAAACAACCATAGCACCAACAACAGAAAGTCAAACAACTGTAGCACCAACAACAGAAAGTCAAACAACCATAGCACCAACAACAGAAAGTCAAACAACCATAGCACCAACAACAGAAAGTCAAACAACCATAGCACCAACAACAGAAAGTCAAACAACCATAGCACCAACAACAGAAAGTCAAACAACCATAGCACCAACAACAGAAAGTCAAACAACCATAGCACCAACAACAGAAAGTCAAACAACCATAGCACCAACAACAGAAAGTCAAACAACCATAGCACCAACAACAGAAAGTGAAACAACACTAGAAACAACCAATGCACAAACAACATCTATTGAAACGACAGTAACAAGTGTAGCTTCAACAGTTGTGCCCACGACTATGAGTGTGTCTACAACGGAAAGTCCAAATAACAAATCTTGTGAACCGACCAATTCTTGTGACGGACATTACAAATGTAACAATGAAACTGGCGAGAAGATCTGCCTCGTTGGATATAAAGGAGTGGACTGCAAAGAGAGGGACTTCAGCGGATCAAATGATCCAGAATGTCCAAATGTTGGTTCGTGCAAGAACGGTGGAACTTGCTGGAACAAGAGCTGTTGTTGTGTGGATGGATACGAAGGTATTCTTTGTCATATTGAGATATTGGAGTGTCGCAGTTTGCCGTGTCTCAATGGAGGGACATGTAAAGATGAGCTTGCATTCTACGTATGTCAGTGTTTATCAGGTAAGATGCCTCAAGGTGACAGCATATAACTGTGGAATTGGAGGTATATCGAAACACTAATTGGGGCGCAGTAGAGTTGTGTCTCATTTAAAGTCTTTCCATTAGAAAATGGGGTTACAATTCTACCCTGGTAGCAGTTGTAATTAACAGCTGAATATGCTTTTAGTGTACCTCTGCAGGAGATACAATATAGGTGCTGGTAGTAATAACCTGAGCTGAAAAAACAACACTGTCGGTATCTGGAATTATAATACAGCTACAGAAAATTAATTAGTGATAACACATAACCAAAGATAGTTGGTGCTTTGATTGACTAAACTGGTGTATAAGGTGTTCTGTTGTACACTGTAATTATCGTATCGTTTGTGGCGGTGGTAGTGGTGGTGTATGGTATTTTTAACAATCTGTAACAAGTTTGTCACTCAATGTGATCTGCTTCAGATGGCAAATAGACAAGGAAGCCATTGACATATATGCGATAATATTGAGAATCCGATGTGTTTTCATCTATATGTAGCCCACTCTTATCTTATAAGATATCTATCAATTTTTATTGTGAGATTAATATTGTTTGTAGTGTGGTGACAATCCCGCTTGTGTTTGTGCTATGGATAAGTAGTTAACCAAAAGTCTTTGACTTGGACAATCTGACCACTAGTGTAATGCAGCCCATGGCAGGTGTTTTGATGTAACAATCATGAAAATGTCTCCTCAATTCTGACCGGATTAGAGATGACCTTCTGTATGCATGTATCGCGTCACCTCAAAGCTAAACAGTCAAGTTAACGCTAATTTTCTGTAGACTGCATTGCATATGTAACAGTGTGAATATGTGTATATAAACAAAATTTATAGATATCTACTTTGGTTGGCAAATGTACTAAATTGTGTTATATTATAACATATTTCAATGTGACTACAATATATATATCATTAGACACTTGTGTATGGAAAATGTGTGGTAAGTTATTGGAGCCCCTGGTAAATAGCCACTGCTTTGGTACAACTAATTACTGTATGCTGGCATTGTCTCACATTAATTATTATCACTGTTGGTTTGGCTAATTTGTCTGCCCAAGACTAGTAATTTTTCATTTTTACAATGTTCATGCACTAATGCAAATGTTTCAGGCTGTCTATCTGGTCAACTCCAAGAATGTTTCTTTTCAGAAACTTTATTCTGATTATTACATGTTTATACAAATATCTTGCTTGTCAATTCACTGTTAACACATTGTCTTATTTGAAATTCACAATTTATTATGAATTCCAATTTGTATTCATGCATTGCAGATTTTATATCTAAGTATGCAAGTAGTTTAATTAAGTGTTACGTTTTTAGATTTCACTGGTGTTAACTGTGAGACAGCAACTGGAACAACAGCTGCCACAACAACAGCTTCCATGACAACAGCTTCCATGACAACAGCTTCCATGACAACAGCTTCCATGACAACAACTCCAGCCCCATGTGAGCCAACCAACTCCTGTGATGGAGGACATTACACATGTAACAACGAAACTGGCGAGAAGATCTGCTTGCCTGGATACAAAGGAGCAGACTGCAAGGAGAGGGACTTCAGTGGACCAACTGACCCAGAATGTCCATCCATGGGTCAATGTAAGAACAAGGGAACTTGCTGGAACAAGACCTGCTGTTGTATGGAGGGATACAAAGGTTTGCTTTGTGGGAGTGAGATAATAGAGTGTCTCAGTAACCCATGTGTCAACGGAGGAGTTTGCAAAGATGAACTTGCGGCGTACAGGTGTGAATGTCCAGATGGTAAGTTTAATGTTCAAGTCCACTATTGCTATGCATTTACACTGACAACACTTTGGGTTAGGGTTTGTTTTCATAGAAGCAATTGGCAATGCCTGACTTGGTATTTCTGCACAAATTTGTGAGCATATTTGCTGCTTCACTGCAATAGCTTGCATGTGTAGCACAGATATATAATGTTAAAATAGATATGTGTCATTACGTCTGCTTTGCACATGACTGCTTTTCAAGCTTTTTTGGTGTCAGTTGTGAGAACTGTAATGAAACATTGAGGGTCATGGCAACCACTGAAGCTATGACAACAGCTGCACAAACCACGGTTGCATCTTCCATGCAACCAGTAACCTTCCCTGCTGTGAACCAGCCAACTCTTGTGATGGACGACATTATATATGTAACAATGAGACTGGAGAGAAGATGTGCTTGCCTGGATACAAAGGGGCCGAGTGCAAGGACAGGGACTTCACTGGACAAAATGATCCAGAATGTCAATTTTATTGACTACTGTTATAAATTGCATACCCATCCATTGTTACACACACATCCATTGTGACAATAACCACAGTAAGCATGCCGGCCCCTGACAGCTAAGCACTACTGTCTACTAAGTACAATTCACCATATGTGTGTGGGTCACTCCACTGATATATACACATATACCCCCTGGGTGTATTTACATGCTAATGAAGAGGATAGGGTTAACACTCCACTGATATATACACATATACCCCCTGGGTGTATTTACATGCTAATGAAGAGGATAGGGTTAACACTCCACTGATATATACACATATACCCCCTGGGTGTATTTACATGCTAATGAAGAGGATAGGGTTAACACTCCACTGATATATACACATATACCCCCTGGGTGTATTTACATGCTAATGAAGAGGATAGGGTTAACACTCCACTGATATATACACATATACCCCCTGGGTGTATTTACATGCTAATGAAGAGGATAGGGTTAACACTCCACTGATATATACACATATACCCCCTGGGTGTATTTACATGCTAATGAAGAGGATAGGGTTAACACTCCACTGATATATACACATATACCCCCTGGGTGTATTTACATGCTAATGAAGAGGATAGGGTTAACATAGCCAGTTCATGTGTAGCTTTTGTTATATGCAAAAATATATGCAGTGTTTCTTATATCAAGTAGTCCTGCATGGAAATAGTTTTAATTTGGCATTAGTTCAGTTGTGATCTACATAAAAGGCTCGAGAAAGATAAAAAACAAATTTCTTGAATATTGCTTAGGTTTCTCTGGCATTAACTGTGAGACAGCAGCTGCGACTCCATCTGAAGCTACCAAGACAACAGCTGCCATGACAACAGCTGCCACAGCAACAGCTGCCATGACAACAGCTTCCATGACAACAGCTTCCATGACAACAGCTTCCATGACAACAGCTTCCATGACAACAACTCCAGCCCCATGTGAGCCAACCAACTCCTGTGATGGAGGACATTACACATGTAATAATGAGACTGGCGAGAAGATCTGCTTGCCTGGATACAAAGGAGCAGACTGTAAGGAGAGGGACTTCAGTGGACCAAGTGACCCAGAATGTCCATCCATGGGTCAATGTAAGAACAATGGAACTTGCTGGAACAAGACCTGCTGTTGTATGGAGGGATACAAAGGTTTGCTTTGTGGGAGTGAGATAATAGAGTGTCTCAGTAACCCATGTGTCAACGGAGGAGTTTGCAAAGATGAACTTGCGGTGTACAGGTGTGAATGTCCAGAGGGTAAGTTTATCGTTCATGTCCACTATTGCTATACACTGACAGCACTTTGGTTTAGGGTGTGTTTTCATAGGAGCAATTGGCACTGGTTTACATTATATTACAGGTTTCTCTGGTGTCAACTCTTACATGGCTGTTACATCCCAGGTTTCTCTGGAGTCAACTGTTACATGGCTGTTACATTACAGGTATAAACTGTTACATGATTGTTACATTAAAGGTTTCTCTGGTGTGACATGTTACCTGGTTATTACATTACAAGATTATCTGGAGTCAACTATTACATGGTTGTTACAACCCAATGTTCACTTGGGTCAACTGTTACATGGTTGTTACATTTCAAGTTTCTCTGGTGACTACTGTTACATGATTGTTACATTACATGTTTCTCTGGAGTCAATTTTTATATGGTTGTTACATCACAGTATTATCTGGAGTAAACTGTTACATGGTTGTTATATCCCAGCATTCTCTGGTGTCAATTGTTACATGGTTGTTACATTACAGTGTTCTATGGTGTCAATTGTTACATGATTGATACACAAAAGGTTTTTCTGGAGTTAACTGTTACATGGGTGTTACATTACAAGTTTCTCTGGGGTCAACTGTTATATGGTTGTTACATTACAAGTTTCTCTGGGGTCAACTGTTACATGGTTGTTACATTACAAGTTTCTCTGGAGTCAACTGTTACATGGTTGTTATATCCCAATGTTCTCTGGTGTCTGCTGTTACATGGTTGTTACATTACAGGGTTCTCTGGAGTCAACTGTTACATGGTTGTTACATTACTGGGTTCTCCGGAGTCAACTGTTACATGGTTGTTACAACCCAGTGTTCTCTGGTGTCAATTGTTACAATGTTGTTACATCACAGTGTTCTCTGGTGTCAACAGTTACATTACAGGGTTCTCTGGAGTCAACTGTTACATGGTTGTTATATTACACGGTTCTCTGGAGTCAACTGTTGCATGGTTGTTACATTACAGGGCTCCCTGGAGTCAGCTGTTACATGGTTGTTACATTACAGGGTTCTCTGGAGTCAACTATTACATGGTTGTTACATTACTGGGTTCTCCGGAGTCAACTGTTACATGGTTGTTACAACCCAGTGTTCTCTGGTGTCAATTGTTACAATGTTGTTACATCACAGTGTTCTCTGGTGTCAACAGTTGCATGGTTGTTACATTACAGGGTTCTCTGGAGTCAACTGTTATATGGTTGTTACATTACAGGGTTCTCTGGAGTCAACTATTACATGGTTGTTACATTACAGGGTTCCCTGGAGTCAGCTGTTACATTGTTGTTACATTACTGTGTTCTCTGGAGTCAACTGTTACATGGTTGTTACATTACAGGGTTCTCTGGAGTCAACTGTTACATGGTTGTTACATTACAGGGTTCTCAGGTGTCAACTGTTACATGGTTGTTACATCTCAGGGTTATCTGGAGTCAACTGCTACATGGTTGTTACGTTACAGGGTTCTCTGGTGTCAACTGTTACATGGTTGTTACATTACATAGTTCCCCGGAGTCAACTGTTACATGGTTGTTACATTACAAGGTTCTCTGGAGTCAACTGTTAACATGGTTGTTACAACTGAGTGTTCTCTGGTGTCAACTGTTACGTGGCTGTTACATCTCAGGGTTCTCTGGATTCAACTGTTACATGATTGTTACATTATAGTGTTCTCTGGAGACAATTTTTATATGGTTGTTACATCTCAGTTTTCTATGGTGTCAATTGTTACATGATTGATACACAACAGGTTTTTCTGGAGTTAACTGTTACATGGGTGTTACATTACAAGTTTCTCTGGAGTCATCTGTTACATGGTGGTTACATCCCAGTGTTCTCTGGTGTCAACAATTACATGGTTGTTACATTATATGGTTCTCTGAAGTCAACTGTTACATGGTTGTTACATTACAATGTTCTCTAGAGTCAACTGTTACATGATTGTTACAGCCCAATGTTCTCTGGTGTCAACTGTTACAATGTTGTTACATCACATGGTTTTCTGGAGTCAACTGTTGCATGGTTGTTACGTTACATGGTTCCCTGGAGTCAGCTGTTACATCATTGTTACATTACAATGTTCTCTGGAGTCAACTGTTACATGGTTGTTACATTACAGCATTCTCTGGAGTCAACTGCTGCATGGTTGTTACATTACATGGTTCTCTGGTGTCAACTGTTACATGGTTGTTACATTACAGGGTTCTCTGGTGTCAACTGTTATATGGTTGTTACATTACATGGTTCTCTGGTGTCAACTGTTACAGGGTTGTTACATCTCAGGGTTCTCTTTAGTCAACTGTTACATGGTTGCTACATTACAGGGTTCTCTGGTGTCAACTGTTACATGGTTGTTACATTACATGGTTCTCTGGAGTCAACTGTTACATGGTTGTTACATTACAGGGTTCTCTTTAGTCAATTGTTACATGGTTGCTACATTACAGGGTTTTCTGGTGTCAACTGTTACATGGTTGTTACATTACATGGTTCTCTGGAGTCAACTGTTACATGGTTGTTACATTACAGGGTTCTCTTTAGTCAATTGTTACATGGTTGCTACATTACAGGGTTTTCTGGTGTCAACTGTTACATGGTTGTTACATTACATGGTTCTCTGGAGTCAACTGTTACATGGTACATGTTACATTACAGGGTTCTGGTGTCTTTAGTACAATTGTTACATGGTTCAGGGTTCTCTTTAGTCAATTGTTACATGGTTGCTACATTACAGGGTTTCTGGTGTCAACTGTTACATGGTTGTTACATTACATGGTTCTCTGGAGTCAACTGTTACATGGTTGTTACATTACAGGGTTCTCTTTAGTCAATTGTTACATGGTTGCTACATTACAGGGTTTTCTGGTGTCAACTGTTACATGGTTGTTACATTACATGGTTCTCTGGAGTCAACTGTTACATGGTTGTTACATTACAGGGTTCTCTTTAGTCAATTGTTACATGGTTGCTACATTACAGGGTTTTCTGGTGTCAACTGTTACATGGTTGTTACATTACATGGTTCTCTGGAGTCAACTGTTACATGGTTGTTACATTACAGGGTTCTCTTTAGTCAATTGTTACATGGTTGCTACATTACAGGGTTTTCTGGTGTCAACTGTTACATGGTTGTTACATTACATGGTTCTCTGGAGTCAACTGTTACATGGTTGTTACATTACAGGGTTCTCTTTAGTCAATTGTTACATGGTTGCTACATTACAGGGTTCTCTGGTGTCAACTGTTACATGGTTGCTACATTGCAGGGTTCTCTGGAGTCAACTGTTACATGGTTGCTACATTGCAGGGTTCTCTGGAGTCAACTGTTACATGGTTGCTACATTGCAGGGTTCTCTGGAGTCAACTGTGAGGTGGCCCCAGCAATGACCACAGAAGCTGTCTCAGAAGCTACAACAGCGAGACCGCTGTCAGAGGTGATCACTGACATCCTGGGTAATGTAGCAGGCCCGCTGACAACGCAACAGAAGCAGCAGTTGATTGCTCAGATCATACAGGCAATTCTCAACCAGCCAGGTTCACTGTCATCAGATGCTGGCGCACAGTGTACGTATCCACATCATATATTTTTGTGTTTACCTGTTATCCAGTTAGCAACCGTGGGAACAGCGCTAGACTTATACTATAAAGTATTGGTAAGGTTCATGTTAATGTTCTGGTTGCAGATGCTCTCTGTGGAAGTGTTGAGTATTTTGTATGAAAGAAGTTCTTGTGAACTGAATCCCACTAAAATTGAGCTTTACATATCAAGCACTACACTACGGGTTTATTCAGGATCTTTATAGGGGCAAACTATGTGATTGCATACAAATGAGGGTCACTTGGTGTGTTGAACATGCCAGTCTTGCCCAGCCTTGTGTACAGTTGCTGCCTTTGGGCATATCCTTTACCCTTCCTCTAAATACACACATGTACTTCAATCCACGTATCTCCATCTGAGTAACTGTACCATTTTCACAAACTACTAGTTGGGTCCAGTGTCTAACTGTGGGGCAGCATGGTTGTATCTCCACCCAGGTGCCGAGGGCCACTAACCTCTTTTAGTGTTAATTCGCTTCCTTGGACCATTGATCTTTGATCTACCAATTGGCGATGTATTAAAAAAATGCAATGGTAGCTATTTAAAGTGACTTGCTTATGTGTATATGCTTTCTACCTGTTGGAGAAACATGGAAAAAGAACATGTGATGAGCCATTCTCCACAGAGAGGGCGCCACTATGGTGTCTGTGGCTTATTTAGACATTGGTGATTTACATTGTTGTGTGTGAATTATGTTGAGATCTCATTTCTATTTGTTTGTGTTGTATATTGGTGTCCGTGATTTAGTTTTGAAGTTTGTCTTTGCAGCAAATGATGGCACAAATGATGGTACAGAGCCTGGAGCTCTTGACCCAAGTGGATCAGGACTTGTTGGTCAAAAGTTTACAAAAGACAACTTGACATACGAGATAACAAGTGTAAAATTTGAAACTTATTACGATGAAGACGGGTGAGTTTAGTTCCACTACATATGAATATTCCTTTCATGCAAAAGTAATTTAATTTGATTAGTTTCTGTCCACATTGTGGACACAAAATGCTAAATGAAATTGTGCATGTTAAGTTATTGTTTATCAAAGTAGATGTGTTCTTGAATGGCATGCTTTTAGAATAAAAATTGAGTCACTTAAAAAATGTGTTATATAAACTTTATGTTGTGTCTTAAAGAGTAGGTGAAATGAAACATTCTTTTTCCCAATGTGAATTAAATATAGTCTAAAAATGTGTTAACATTCTCTGTCCAACACTTCTCTTTGGTCATGTTTTTCTGCACAGTTTGTTGCAACACCTAACGTCCATTTGCACCATCATGGCAGTAAATAGCACTGAGTGTGCAGAGCCTTTTAGCATGGTGAGCGACTGTGCAAGTTGGTGTTTCAGGCTCTACCTGAAATTACAGTAGCAGAATTTAGTATTTTTAGTCCTTTGGCCGAAGGTCCAAGGGACTATTGCCATCATTCTGCGTCCGCCGTCCGCCATCCGCCGTTAGCTGCCGTATCTCAGAAACCGTTCAGCAACTTTTTCTCTAATTTTGCATAGACATATCTTGGGGCACTGCCACTATGCACGAGAAATCTGTCAATCATTTTAAGGGCTCCCTAGGGCCTCCGAGGACCCCAAAACTGGTAAAAAATAAAACATTTGGCCTATTTTTTCAAAAACTGTTCAGCAACTTTTTTTCGAATTTTGCATATATGTATCTTAGGGTGCTGCCACTATATACAAGAAATCTGTATTTGATGGAATCATTCTAAGGGGCCCCCAAAGTGCAAAAGTTTTATATTATCTAGTGATGTGGTTTTGAGAAGGGCCCTTGAGACCACCCCCAACAGTAGATTTTGTTTAATGTGCCACAAAGTCAACACCATGACTAAACTCTGCAGCCTAGTGCTACTGTTCCATTGAGACCTTGACTAATCTTTAATTGGTCACAGCACCCAGGCAGAGTAGACACACTTGACCACTGTTGGACTGAACAGTTGCCTAACACTTTTTATCTTCAAAACTATTGATTTTCTATAATTGCAAATTGTGTTTATTTTGATGTTCATTTAATTATTATAAAATGGTGTGACTGTGGTGTCTATTGGTTAAAGATGTATTGTCTGTAGAAACCTGTAGGTGACAAACATAGAAAATTAATATTCTGTCACCTGTAGGTGACAAACATAGAAAATTAATATTCTGGACAACTATAGAGTGAAATATCCTACACTTTATTTATATCAAATGCATTCTACTGTTCTGTTTATACTTGCCATGCCTTGTGTAAACATGGTACTGTGTAAATCAATTGTATCAATATAGACTAATAATTACAGATTCACAATATAGTTGACACCTGAAACAACCAAATGTCAACCATTAGAAGAGTTGACATAGTTCCGCTATACACAAGCAAGAAATCTGTATTTGATTGAATCATTCTAGTGTCATCAGCATATAGTAGAACATACATTTTCTACATCATCATCACTAAGGTTGTTGTAAATTTAACCAGCTGCCATGTCAAGTCCGTTATAATTGTGACTACCGGTGTTCAAAATTATTCAGGTAAATAGCAAATAACAAAGGACACAAGTTTTCTCCTTGCCATACCTCTACATCACATGAGAAGAAGGCTGACACAGACTGGCCCTGATTTATACATGATTTAACATTTTTGTACATGTTGTATACAACTTTCAGCACAATACCATTAATACCGCATTAAATTATCTTAGGCCACAGGGAGGACCTGTCTACTAAATCAAATGCTTTCTTATAATCGATGAAGGCACAATAAAGCCTTTTGCATCGAGACAAATACAATTCAACCAATACCCCTATTTGAACACTGCCTGTTCTTCACCTATTACATTCACTTTGTTTAGGTATGTGGTCAGTCTGGTGTTCTGAACAATCACTAAGGATTAATGAACACTTGTGCAGAATGTCACCCACTTGGCAGGTTTAATTGATCTATTCAGCAATGATGACACTGCTTAGGCCTCACTCTGGACACTGTCACTCACAGTGTTGTGTATTGTCTTAGTTGGTGCATTGAGCTAATCTACTTGACCATGAATCAGTGGTGGCTCTGGTTGTGTATTACACCCAGCTGTGGAGCTAAGATTCTCTACCTGCTATTGTTTGATGGAAACTGTGACTAATGTGTAATTGGTCACTGGCAGTAGCTTGTGTCAACAGACAGCATTAAGCCATTAGACCCCTTTTAAACTGGACAGTTGCCTGTAGGTTTTAAACTGTGTCAAACAGTGAGTCTTCCTTTTGCTCTCAAATAATCTGTCCTCTTAGTTTTACACATGAAGACATAATCTGGCATAACTTGATAAGTCTTTGTAGCAGCACATTTGTACTTCTAGTGTATCATTGCAACATAACATACATATTACATACTGTGTGCCACATTTGAACATTGTGCATGTAATATTTCAATGCAATCCATTTGCATATATAATGTAAACTTCAACAGCCGTTTTCTTCATTTTCACTTTTTGATCCCTACCATGTTCAATGCTCCATAACTTTGCCAATTTTTGTAGCAGTCATATTTTTTGAAACCGTGTAAAGCACCCTACCAAACCTTTACAAGGATGTAAGAAAACAATGTCACATATAGACGTATTAGTCCAAAGGACTTCAGGGCCACTTGGCCCATTTTTTATATCACAGTAAATATAATCTTACGTACAGTAAGGTAAGTCATTCACCATACTGAAATGTTGGGCACGCTCAGCGGCATTTACTGCCAAGACGTCACCAACATCTGACGAGCTGGTTGTTTTGTGCCACGCAGTTGACCATGTTTGAGCGGGTTTAGTGACATGAGTTTGCAATGAACAGACTTCAGATTTGGCACATTACTTGACAAGAGCATTTCGTTTACATATACAAAGTTTCCAAGAAATTGAACCATTTTGGAATTTAATTTAGATATGGATTGTTTCAATTCTAACAAAATATATAGCACATTGTGCAAATATAAGTAAGCAGATTGATGGAACAAATAGTAGTATTTTTGATAAAACTGCGACATTAACATTTAAACAAAATAGTTTTTAATGTAAACTATTTAATGTTTGTTATCTAGGAATATCCGTACAAGGATCCTGACCACTTACAAAGTCGTTGATGCTAACGGAGATGAAGTGGTTGTGAACCCACCAGATCAGCCAGACAAAACCAAGAAAATATTGGAAACTGTGAATCGCTTCACGTTGGCACTGAAGGGGACGTTCCTTGACAAAACCAAGTTTAAGTCTTATGCCAGTGCCATCCAAGCAGCATTCCTAGACGCCAATCCTAGTAAGTAGACTGCGTTTGTTGGGTTACTGCACTTACGGATGATCAAACATGAAGGACATTTGATAGCTGTTGTGATCCCAGGATTATTCGCAAATTCTGAGTATACGAATTCAAAATCTGTAGAAAAACATAGAATGTTGGGTCGCATATTTGGCAATGGCCATATTTGGCAATGGCCATATTTAGCAATGGCCATATTTAGCAATGGCCATATTTAGCAATGGCCATATTTAGCAATGGCCATATTTAGCAATGGCCATATTTAGCAATGGCCATATGGCAAGTGTTGATGTGACAATATTTTCTATTCCCTGAAGCTGCTTCCATACTTTATTTAGTTCATCACAATTCAGATTCATTAATGTACTATTTGTAAGCTTACTATTCTGCAACCGTCTTTTTATCGTTTCCTGTCCTGATGAGGTTGTTGAACAATATAATAAAGTTATTATCTGTATATTTGAATGAATTTTAATATCAGTAGTGAAAACATGCCCATATATTTAGATGGGTTACACATAGCTACTTTTGTCGTATTTTGCCAGATTTCAGTTTGGTCACATCAGAATTAATTAGTTTCTCCTTTAATCTAATGAAAACTAAATATCACATACATAAGTGAAGTAGTATTGTGTAGTTGATATTAGATATGTTTAATGTGTTTAATATGCAAGTGCAAGTAGAAATCTGGGTGCAGAGGCAGCTTCATCATAGGTTTAACAGCAGAGTAAAAGTAATAGATTTGTAGATAAAATGTGTGTTTTCACTTTTTTGCAATGAAAAATACAAATATAAAGTAACGTAGTTGTCCTTTCTCTTTCTCCACTGCCTTTCCAGTTTCACATGTAGTTTCACATTTTTATTTTCTATTTGTTAAGCTTTGTACCTTGCTCTAATATTTATACTGTCTGATTACAGTGTGTTAAACAAGTTTAATCATGCTTTCAGGTTTCAAGAGTAGAACCGACTTCAGCGTTAAGCTAATCAGGGCTGATGAGGTTATTGGAAGTAAGGGGTAAGTCAACGTGAAAGTGCTCCTTTTTACTGACAACCCATACACCTTGTGAACTCTTCAGTTTGTTAACAACGTAAGGGGCATGTGCTCCTCTCAGTTGTCATGTGACACCCTTGGCGGCGGTTCTACGAAAATCGCAGGAAGTTGCGATCTTATTAGGGATAGTTTCTGCTGCTTGGAGAGTTCTCTACACTTGTCTTAAGATTGAGAGTTATAATAACTGTATCAAATACGAAAGCAGCAGAATCTAGAATCAAGATACATGCTGAAATGCAATGGGTGGTCGCAGAAGTTTACAAAATCCACAAAATGTAAAGGGTGGGTGATGGGTTTGTCATCACCACATATCGCGATGAAAATAAATTGACATACATAGTGACACCATCTATTGAGTGGAACATGTATTAATGCCCATTGATTCTGTTATGAGTATCATAACCAGGCAGCATGTTGAGTAAGTGTGTTGGCATCCGTGTCATGTTAGTTGAACCAGGCAGCATGGTGAGTAAGTGTGTTGGCATCCATGTCATGTTAGTTGAACCAGGCAGCATGGTGAGTAAGTGTGTTGGCATCCATGTCATGTTAGTTGAACCAGGCAGCATGGTGAGTAAGTGTGTTGGCATCCATGTCATGTTAGTTGAACCAGGCAGCATGGTGAGTAAGTGTGTTGGCATCCATGTCATGTTAGTTGAACCAGGCAGCATGGTGAGTAAGTGTGCTGGCATCCATGTCATGTTAGTTGAACCAGGCAGCATGGTGAGTAAGTATGTTGGCATCCATGTCATGTTAGTTGAACCAGGCAGCATGGTGAGTAAGTGTGTTGGCATCCATGTCATGTTAGTTGAACCAGGCAGCATGGTGAGTAAGTGTGTTGGCATCCATGTCATGTTAGTTGAACCAGGCAGCATGGTGAGTAAGTATGTTGGCATCCATGTCATGTTAGTTGAACCAGGCAGCATGGTGAGTAAGTGTGTTGGCATCCATGTCATGTTAGTTGAACCAGGCAGCATGGTGAGTAAGTGTGTTGGCATCCATGTCATGTTAGTTGAACCAGGCAGCATGGTGAGTAAGTGTGTTGGCATCCATGTCATGTTAGTTGAACCAGGCAGCATGGTGAGTAAGTGTGTTGGCATCCATGTCATGTTAGTTGAACCAGGCAGCATGGTGAGTAAGTGTGTTGGCATCCATGTCATGTTAGTTGAACCAGGCAGCATGGTGAGTAAGTGTGTTGGCATCCATGTCATGTTAGTTGAACCAGGCAGCATGGTGAGTAAGTGTGTTGGCATCCATGTCATGTTAGTTGAACCAGGCAGCATGGTGAGTAAGTGTGTTGGCATCCATGTCATGTTAGTTGAACCAGGCAGCATGGTGAGTAAGTGTGTTGGCATCCATGTCATGTTAGTTGAACCAGGCAGCATGGTGAGTAAGTGTGTTGGCATCCATGTCATGTTAGTTGAACCAGGCAGCATGGTGAGTAAGTGTGTTGGCATCCATGTCATGTTAGTTGAACCAGGCAGCATGGTGAGTAAGTGTGTTGGCATCCATGTCATGTTAGTTGAACCTGGCGGGTATTTGTGTTTTGGAAACCATTTTGGATCACTCAAAATCGCAAGTTCCACACCACTTAGTAGGTGGTGGTTTGAGTCAATACGAAAGGTGTCACATTTTTCTGGACTTTGTGACCTTATGAGATCAGTGCCTAAAAAAGCCAACATTAAAATATATCAGAAACAAAATGACTAAGACAAGAAACCCAAGTTGACCTTTGACATATAAAATAGTTCCATGTAGACCCATTCAAAATGTACACCATTCGTTTACAGTACATGTATGTATGAAGAGGTTCATCAGACTTGTTGGTTCAAATTATTTATTTTTATTGTGTATAGTTAGATGCTACTGCCTTGCCTATGTAAAGCATTTTAGTACTACATTGCAGTCCCCAAGTATTTTACACGAGTGATCATTGCTTCAGTTAATATATGTGCGATGTTTTCAGCGAGCCTGCTACTCTGTTCTACTTCTGGCTGGTGTACGGTGGTGACATCTCTCAGATAGCTCCAGCTGATGCTACTGTACCACAAGACACGGCAATGGTGACAGCCTTCCAGACAACCCTCAAACTCAGCATCGAGTTGTTTAAAGAAGACCAAACTCACACACAACAGAGCTCCTTTGGCATCTTCATCAATGGCACAATGTTTGATGAGGATAAAGACCAAATGAAGCAGAAACTGGAAGCATGGTGGAAATCAGATGGTGCTTACAAGGACGTCACTAGTGTTAGTGTTGACATAGCTACAACGGAGGTCTTCTACAGTGCGACAGGGTAAGTGTGGCAGCGTCTGGTAAAGAAGGGATGCAGTCTTATGTTTGACATAAAACTACATGAACAACACAGAACTGTTTTAGTTTAGCTTATATAGTGGTTGTGACGTCATTACTTTTGTCCGTCGATAATATTTGGATGTGGTGATTATTTTTAAACTGACCATGTCTGTTCCTCTTTTTTAAATATTACTTTCTTAACACTAGAATAAATACATGTTGAAAGTATATTGCCAAATTGCATTTAATAAACCCAAAACATTGTTTTCCATTTGAATTTGCACCCACGAAATGCTAAAAATGTATACAAAATATTCAAATTTTAAACACAAGCTTTTGGCAGTATTGTAGAGGCAGGTGGGACTAACTGCAAATTCCTGGAATTGCTCATTGAAATTAACTGGTTCCTACAATAAAGACTGCAAGGTTGCTTTAAATTATCCAAATATAATTTGAATTGGCTTAGCAAACACTGAAACCAATAATACATGTGGTGAAAAGACCGGCATACAATAAAATCAGTTACTGCAACATACCGACTTGTCATGTTGAATATTTTTATGCTCATCTGTTGTCATGTTGAATGTATATAGATATTTATACCAATGACGTGTTGTCTTATTGAATATACTTATATATTATAAGACTTGATATCATTTGAATATACTTACACCAACTTGTTATGTTTCAGAGAGGAGCTCACCAAAGTTGTGTACTTTATGAAAGCAGGCGGTATATTGGTTGTGCCATCAGAGTTCACTCTTGGCAAAGTGCCACCATCTCTTGATGTGTTGAGCATTGACTTCAAGGCAGCTGACGGCTCCATGTACTCCCTTGCTGCCAGTGATGGGAACACAACACTGACAACCGACCTCAAGAGCTTATCGACAGAGAACAGACTGAGAGAGGCGGAGGCGTTTGAAGTGATGATGGTGCAAAGGATTTCAAAGGAGAGCTTCTCTGACTTCCAGCTCAAACTACAGGGTGAAATAAGAAAGGGTGAGCAGTGACCAGAGTACATATTAAACATACTCTTAAAGAAAATAAGTATTTGATAATTTGTTGTCATTTGATATGAAAAATGTTTTAATGGTATAATGACAATTTCACATTGTGTATACCGGTGATTTAATACTTGAAGAAAAGTGTCATTCTTATTTCAGTTTTGGTGGTCCCCGAAAGATATGTTTGGGTTGTTAGATCTGTTTGTAAACTGATGTTAGACTACTATGAAACATAACGCTGGGAAGTTAAATATGTAAGATACGCATACAGTTAATATAGAAGTGTTTATTGCAATTTGCAGTGCTTAAACAAAGGCAAATACAGTGAAATGTATTATACGAATATACCCCTGTGATAGGATTAAATTTATGTAACAGGAAAGACATCAAAATAACAATGTATTATTGGTTATTTCTAAAGACAAGCAGATTCTGGGAGATGAAATAATGAATACTGATGAAAGTACTGACACTATATATTCTGCTGTAAGGAATAGTAAAACACTTCACTGCCAAGAATTCCATAATACTGAAATTCTAATTTGGTTATTGTAGGAGGTCTAAAGGTCAATGAAACTGATATTAAAATATTCTAGGTACATGTGACAATGTTTGACAAAAATGCTCTTTGATTAGGTGCTAGCTGCTAACGTTGCGAAATTGAAGCGGCAAATGTTTACCACTAGGCACACATGATAGATGGCTCTGTGGCCCATGCGTATATACAAGGATATTTGACATAGATTTACATAACTCCATACAATCATAGAAGAGCATAGTATGTATTTGACAATACAGTGCTAATTCTAACCAATGAGTGGAATTACAAGAGCTAGCAAAACCTGGCTGGACTTGGACGGAAAGTATGGAAACAATTGGAGGCTCACAAACTGGCCTTTTTGAGCTCTCTACAGTTTTGGGTGGAAAAAATTGCAGGTTCATAACATGATAGGTTGGAAAAGAAATGGTTCCAGTCACCTTTACTGAAAACAAATAAAAAACACCATACTATAATTTATGCTTTCGAGCCCTGCTCTGTTAGTAATGCAAGATGTGTGTTGAGCGTACAATGTTTCCACGACTAATGATCAGTTTGTATATGACTCGTATTTGTCTTTGCAGTTGCTAGCATGAACAAATTTACAGTGAAAGTGGTCGCTGCCAAGGAATATGTTTCCGCAGAAAAAAGGTGAGCTGCAATATTTCTTTTATTTTTAGTGGTTATTTAAATTGCAGTCAATTGAAATAGTGTAAAACTGTACACTTGATATGACAGGTGGTAGTCATCTGTCTTTGTATGGAGTCCTTTACATCCTCAAGTACTTTGTTGTCATCTGTCCTTGTAGGGAGTCCTTTACATCCTCAAGTACTTTGTTGTCATCTGTCCTTGTAGGGAGTCCTTTACATCCTCAAGTACTTTGTTGTCATCTGTCTTTGTAGGGAGTCCTTTACATCCTCAAGTACTTTGTTGTCATTTGTCCTTGTAGTGAGTCCTTTACATCCTCAAGTACTTTGTTGTCATCTCTCCTTGTAGTGAGTCCTTCAACACCCTCAAGTACTTTGTTGTCATCTGTCCTCTTAGGGAGTCCTTTACATCCTCAAGTATTTTGTTGTCACCTCTCCTTGTAGTGAGTCCTTCAACACCCTCAAGTACTTTGTCGTCATGTCTCCTTGTAGGGAGTCCTTTACATCCTCAAGTACTTTGTTGTCATTTGTCCTTGTAGGGAGTCCTTTACATCCTCAAGTATTTTGTTGTCATCTGTCCTTGTAGGGAGTCCTTTACATCCTCAAGTACTTTGTTTTCATTTGTCCTTGTAGGGAGTCCTTTACATCCTCAAGTATTTTGTTGTCATCTGTCCTTGTAGGGAGTCCTTTACATCCTCAAGTACTTTGTTGTCATTTGTCCTTGTAGAGAGTCCTTTACATCCTCAAGTATTTTGTTGTCATCTGTCCTTGTAGGGAGTCCTATACATCCTCAAGTACTTTGTTGTCATCTGTCCTTGTAGGGAGTCCTTTACATCCTCAAGTACTTTGTTGTCATTTGTCCTTGTAGGGAGTCCTTTAGATCCTCAAGTATTTTGTTGTCATCTGTCCTTGTAGGGAGTCCTTTACATCCTCAAGTACTTTGTTGTCATTTGTCCTTGTAGCGAGTCCTTTACATCCTCAAGTACTTTGTTGTCATTTGTCCTTGTAGTGATTCTTTACATCCTCAAGTACTTTGTTGTCATTTGTCCTTGTAGGGAGTCCTTTACATCCTCAAGTACTTTGTTGTCATTTGTCCTTGTAGTGATTCTTTACATCCTCAAGTACTTTGTTGTAATTTGTCCTTGTAGGGAGTCCTTTACATCCTCAAATATTTTGTTGTCACCTCTCCTTGTAGTGAGTCCTTCAACACCCTCAAGTACTTTGTCGTCATGTCTCCTTGTAGGGAGTCCTTTACATCCTCAAGTATTTTGTTGTCATCTGTCCTTGTAGGGAGTCCTTTACATCCTCAAGTACTTTGTTGTCATTTGTCCTTGTAGGGAGTCCTTTACATCCTCAAGTATTTTGTTGTCATCTGTCCTTGTAGGGAGTCCTTTACATCCTCAAGTACTTTGTTGTCATCTGTCCTTGTAGGGAGTCCTTTACATCCTCAAGTACTTTGTTGTCATTTGTACTTGTAGGGAGTCCTTTACATCCTCAAGTATTTTGTTGTCATCTGTCCTTGTAGGGAGTGCTTTACAACCTCAAGTATTTTGTTGTCATTTGTCCTTGTAGGGAGTCCTTTACATCCTCAAGTACTTTGTTGTCATTTGTCCTTGCAGGGAGTCCTTTATATCCTCAAGTACTTTGTTGTCATCTGTCCTTGTAGGGAGTCCTTTACATCCTCAAGTACTTTGTTGTCATGTGTCCTTGTAGTGAGTCCTTTATATCCTCAAGTAATTTGTTGTCATCTGTCCTTGTAGGGTCCTTTACATCTTGAAGTACTTTGTTGTCATTTGTCCTTGTAGGGAGTCCTTTACATCCTCAAGTACGTTGTTGTCATCTGTCCTTGTAGTGAGTCCTTCAACACCCTCTAGTACTTTGTTGTCATCTATCCTTGTAGGGAGTCCTTCACCACCCTCAAATACTTTGTTGTTGTGAAAATGTTCATCAAGTTGGAAGAATAATTATTTAAAAAATTGTAATACTTCACAACCAGGAAATTGAACTTACATCGATGTTTCGGCCACTGAAAATCAGGAACTGTTCTTTCTCTTACTTTGTCATCTGTCTTTGTAGAGAGCCCTTCACCATCCTCAAGTACTTTGTTGTAATCTGTCCTTCCAGGGAGTTCTTCACCATCCTTAAGTACTTTGTGCTGAATGAGGAGCAGAAGGTGATTGACAGACGTCGTGTCCAGAGTATTGCTCCGACAGCAGAAAATGTCGCTGCGGCGTGCAAAGACGTCAAACTTCCCAATGGCGAGGCCCTGACATTCATCACAGACACGACATCGCTTGGTGTGACAGCGAAGCTGGACATCTGCTTCAAGCAAGTGGTCAAGGGGACTGTGGTGAGACAGGACTTTGTCAAGTTTGAGAGGTCCATCTTGTCAGCGACACTGGCGGCTGACGCGTCACTGCCGAAGGACAAGACTGTGGTGACAGTGATGACAGCAGAGGAACAATTAGCAGCAGATGGGTACGTTGTTGTTGTTGTTGCTGTTTTTTTTGTTGCTGTTGTATCCACACATATACATTACTGTAGTGATTAAACCATACACACATACCTTTTTGGGTTGAAATCCATATTTTTTACTTGGAATTTTCTATAAATACATATAAAATTTGTAAACAAATTGTCATTGAGTAATTTTAGACATAGACAGAAGATCTTAGGTATTTGTATTACTCTGGTGATGTGACTGATTGGTACTTAAATGTCTTCATCAAAATCTGTTATGATGTGTCATCGCTGTCTTAGACCTTGTGAAGAACACACTGTGTTCTAAACAGAGGTAGTATGACACTGTGGATATGTTATAGTTTTGAAGTAATATAGTAACACATGCATGTTTATGTAGTGTATATGTAGATTTACGGCATGTTTGGGTGTGTATGTATCAAACAACTGCAGTAGGAGTGTTAGCCAGGTGGATAGAGGGCATTGAACTGTTGATCAAGAGGACCAGAGTTTGAGTCCACCTGTCACTGTTTCAACATTTAGTCAATTTCTCTCACCACACATTGCCTGTGTCTGTCAGAAGAGACTTTGATTCCGTCTACCAGATATCTTTACCGTGGGAAGTAAAAGGCATAAATGCACATCCTGTCATCAGCAACACAGCGCTACAATGCCTCAGATTGGACTGTATATTATATGAAGAAATAAATAAACACCAGTGTCGTTCTTCCCCAGGTCGTCCATGTCTGCGTTGTTCTACCGCGTCTCGGTGTCAGTGTCCGAGTCTTTCACCCAGACCATATCAGCACATACGACCACCAAGACTGAGCTAACGACTGCACAGCTGTCGGCCAAGGTGGGCTTCAAGCGTGCGGACGGCAGCAGCTACGAGGTTGTGGAGAAAAGTGTCGTAGAGACTGTACAGAGCTACAGCAACATGTTCAGTCTGTTTGTCAAGACGAAGGTTGTCAAGTCGGATTTTGAAGCATTTGGTGCCAATCTGAAGACATTCTTCGCCGGCAAGCTGACCGGTAAGTGAACATATCACCAGGACTGCTACATTCAGTAAGTTGAAAAGGCAGTATCGTAAAGTACTAGATGTCTCAGCAGTGGTGGTACCAATAAATTGAAGTAATTATGCACTAACCTTAATTTGTACAGGTTAAGGTCACTCTAACCAAAAGGATTTTACTCCACATAAGATTTTGACTACTTTCTTTTGTATCATTAGTAAGTTGGCAAGTTGTAGAGAGTAAGATAGACACATTATGTCATATTGATGAATTTTCACAACTATCTATAGCAGATCTAATGAACAATACATGATACATGTAAAATATTACTTGTCACACTTTTTAATAGCTTGATTGTGAGTAAGTTTTTTGGACCGATGTTTACTTAGCAATGTTATTGTTGCAGCCACTAAAGTTGAAGTGCAGGTGTTGAAGCAAGAGGAAAGAAGAACAGCTGCAGGGTGTGTGATTGTTTCTTTTGTTCTAGCATTACATACAAGCTTGTAGGGTTATTCATTCACACTGGTTTGGGTTGATGTTGAATATGTTGACATGGTAAGGATCTTTGGGAAATAGGTAACTATGGTCACCACAATTGAATAAACAAATAAATAATTACACTGATATTTCATAAATCATATAACATAATAGGCAAATGACATGACCCAAATTCTCGGTCAGACAATTTTATTCTATGTGGATGATCATTGTTAACCGCATGAAATTTGTAGAAAACCATTAAACCCAATTTGTGGAAAGATAGACACAGTCAGTTACATAGAATACTTGTTCAGTTATTGTAAGTTGTAACAGATATGCTCGCATAACTCATGATGTACTGGTCGTATATTTCACGTCAACTCACTAACAGTAACCGTGTTGTTTAACACAGAGAGATGTCATGGTCACTTGGCTTCTTCGTCAAGGCTGATGGTGAGTCTGTCCTGCCAGCATTGGTGAAGGGTGTCACGCTGGCAACCATGTCTGCCTCAATCAGTGTGAAGACACTCAGTAACACTGCATACGAGTTCATAACCGACACAGCAAAGGTCGTGTCAGTGAAGCGAGTGGAGGAACTGTTCTCGTTCTCTCTGTCGACCAACGTAGCAGAGAGCAGCAAGGAAGATATCAAGACACAGGTGGCAGCAGCTTATGAGGAAACATCTACAGGTGAGGATCGACTCTTAAGCCTCTTTCTGTAGGCTGGTTTAAATATCGGATTTCAGCACCAGTTTGTCGATCGACACTGGTGCACGATGATGCATGATTGTGTTGTGTGCGTGCATGTTTACACGAGCAATTTATCTAGACACTGACATAAATCTTGCCTCGTGCCACTGCCAATTTGAATTTTGATGCTGCTTCAAACTAGGGGTCAATGATTAGCAATAACTAAGACCAGTGTCAATTCTACCCAACACAATCATTCCAATTCTCCCCAACTCCCCCATTCTTACCAAGATAATTGCTAATTCATCTAGTACAGGCACTAATGTAAGCCAACTTAACTGCTGGAAATTGGGAAATAATTATTATTTTATAAATTTGGCAACATATATCTCCAGACACAACAAATGAAACATTCAGTTTTTGTGTTATCAGTTCCTCTTGCTTGTAAATGATTTGCAAAGCTCCTTTATTCTAACAGAAATGCAGCCTTTGATGAGAAATAATTTATTAAAAATCTTTTAACTGTGTTTCTAATTATTTTCCAGAATATGCTGTGACCATCGTCACTGTTGATGAACTTATTACTGCAGAAGGGTTAGTAGTTGCCACATCTCTCACTATCTTTTGTAATCATCATCAGCCAAAACTACTGTTTATCTTATGCTTGCTAACATATTATTAGTGCAATGAGAAATGTTCAGCTTGACACAGGTTTTATTGATTTCATGTGTTGAAGGAAATTTGTTCATAGTTAACTGCCTTCAAATACAATTCAGAACCTGTTAGGTAGATAGAAGTTGCCAATAATAGACTGTCTACACATTGGTGGGCATGTTATCATGGAAGACATTACACGTACAAGAAGAAACCAAAATATATATATAGTTATGTACATATTCATGTACACTATTGCATGCCACATGCTGCATTGTCTCCCACCACCACACGCACGCACGCACGCACGCACGTACGCACGCAAGCACGCACGCATGCACACACAACACACAAACACACACACACACGCCACACACACACACACACGCCACACCACACACACACACACGCCACACACACACACACACCACACACACACACCACAGACACACACGCACACCATGCACCATTCAAACCTCACATTTCACACGTGCACACAAACCACATATGCACACGCATGCATGCACACATGTACACACATACCACACACACGGTAAAACTACCTGGTATTTAATTTATCATAAAATATATTAGTCTATGATATACTATATCCTATAGTATATATCCATAGTAGTAACATCTTTACCAGTGCAATAATATGTTATTGTTATGTCTATAACACTGAGCCTTACAACATGACTGTGATACCTTTGTGTTTGCAGTGAATCTGTGTTCACTGTGAGATATGAGCTCACCATGAACGGCACTTCGTTGTCTGCCCGAGATCAACAGAGTCTCACTGCAGCCCAGATCAGTTCTGTGATGGGCAAGATCAACAATCCCCAAGGCAAGCCGTATGTCACTGTGGCCACAACCAGCATGGAGCTTGAGAGTGCTGAGTCTTGCACCACCATGGCCCTCAGTCGGGTCATCCAGACGTCAGACCAACAGTCCATACAGACGGCAATCAAGAGTGCAATTCTGAAGTCCCTAACTGGAAAAAGTATGCTTTGTAAACTTGATATCCTGGATACGATGTGGGATATTGGGGCTAATACTTGGACTGCAGGACCACCAACTTTGTGAAGTCCTCGTCATACAAATGGTAGTCTGCAAGACTTTGTAATGTTGGTGGTCCTGGTCACAAGCTAGTCACCTGTTAACAGTCATGCTTTTGAGCATTGTAAGTTGAGGAGAAATTATTACAATTTGAGGTGACATTGTGGCAGTTTGAAGGACTTCATAAAAGATAGTGGCCCAAATCAAAAGTTGCTGGTCTCGGGTCCCCAGATTGGTTGATATCTCACACTTGATATTTTAGCAGAATGCTGTTTTTTATATTGATGTCACTAGGAAAATGAGCTGAAAGGGTGTTTGTTTACTGATAATGCAGATGAGTATGTATTTTGTTTGATGTAGAACAGAAATTTGGTGCTGATAAGAAATGTATTTTCTGTTGAAGGTATATCAGAAAGCTTGGTTGTTGTGAAAATCCTGCGGCAACGAGAAAGCGTATCAGCTACTGGGTTAGTTTATTAAACATTGTGTGATAGAACATCTATTTCATCTGTGATTAGGTTATACTTTAGATTACACATACCTGGCTTTCTAACTTGACTTCATATATTTGTCTATTTCTATTTTACCTCAAGCAGGACGTTGTATTTTCTAATTCACAAACGCTTTTCACACACACAATGATATAGTTCGTGTTTGAAAAAAAATATGTAATTCACAATTTAAAATATATGGAACTGGAATGTCGCTAAGGCTTATAGTGTGAGACCCACAATAGTTGTCTTTCAAGATATAGTAGGGGTATAGTGCACGTGTGTACAGTATCTACAGCATGTAATACATTATAATCATGGTTTATTTTCAAAGTTTGTGTATAAACTCTTACCTCCTCTTGTGGTTCAACAAACCAAGGGCAACTGTTGTCAACATTACAGTATTTTGAACATTACTTGTTCCCATGGCGATTTAATTTCTGCTGTTGCCAATTACAGCATTGCATGTCACTGATAATTATAACATAACTCCAGTGTTTCCACAAGGGGAATGACAGACAACGGAAAAAAGAAAAACCTCTCAATAACCACCTTTGCGGTTTTTTTCAAATACATTACAAATAATAATGGTAGATGAGAAGCCAATGGCCAAGGAACCAAGTGAATGTAGAAAGAGAGTCAAGTGGACCTCCACTCATGAGAGGAGACAATGCTACAAAGTATATAGTATTAATTTATAGATTGATTTACATGTAAGATGTTATCAGAATGCAACCTTGGAAGCTGTGGAGTGTTTAGCACCAATGTCTTGTCTGCCCACTGGTCATGTAAACCGACTGAATGCTGCTTGCAGAGCCACAGTCTGGCTGGTTGACTATGTAGCGAAGGTGTCCGGAGAGAGCGTTGCTCCCAACATGCTGCCAAGCCTGGATTCCGTCAAACTTACGGCAAGTTTCCCAGCCCCAGCTGATGGAGAGGCATACTCAGTGTTGACGGTTGACACCAGTTCATTGCTGGTCTTTGACATGTCCTACCGTCTCACTACGAAGCAGGAGATCAGATCAACTGAGTTCAGTAGCTTCGTGACTGTGCTGAAAGAGTCTTTCAAGGCTTTGTCTACTGGTGAGGAACTGCATTATATATTTAAATACATAATATTTGTATACACACACACATGTGCATGTATGTGCACTCACGTGCATGCATGCACATGTGGACACGCACGCACACACACACACACCTACCAGAGATGAGAATGCGTGTCTAAATTCACAAGCAGCACAATTGTGGTGGTTTGTCCTTGGTTTGGTTTATTTTAATTGTAGAGATTTTTGAGTAATCTACACATTCATTAAAACCTTCCATCATGTCAGGTGTTAAAACTGCAGTTGTCATGTATGAAACTAACTCAGCATTTTGAACTTACAGAATATGCCAGCTCGACAGTCGTAATCAAGATCTGGAAAGTAGAAGAGCTCGTTGATTCCACCACTGGGTAAATACACTGGGTGTTGGAGAATTATACTGTTCTCCTTTCCTATCATAAAGTGCCACATGACGTGACAGGTGCATTGAGAATACAATGAAGAAACCACAAAGAAAGTAATCCATGCATGCAGGAAAGTTTGTTCACTAGTTTGGCTGCACGATGTGCATGCAGTGAAATATGTACACTAGCTTGAATGCATTATGTGTATGACAAGTATATAATGAATTCTATACACTAGTTTGACTGAAGAGTATGTAGTGAAGTATGTAGACTAGTTTGACTACATGATGTACATACAGTGACATCTGTACACGACTTTGATTGTAAGATGTGTATGCAGTGAAGTATGTACATTACTTTGAATGCATCGTGTTTATGCAATACATTTTATGCCCTAACTTGACAGAATGGTGTCTGTACAATGAGTGCTACCTAACTGTTTTATTTTCTATTGTGGCCTGTTGGTGGTCTTAAGCACTGTAAATGTGCCTAGTTATGAACCTGAAGTCAGTGCTTCACATTTGAAAAAACTAGTTGAGCTATAAATTGCTAGCCTAAACATCCCAAATAATTGAGGCAAGTGGGTTATTAGTTCTATCTTTATCTGCTTTGTGGCGTTCGTGTTTGTCCATCTGGTGATGACGCTGCCAGTCGTGCCATACTCAAGACTTCTCATGGTGGTGTCCATTACATATGGTTAATTCAAACAGGTTAATTTGGGACATCGAGCATTGGCATAAACTTTACATGCCGACAATACATTTGACACAGTAAAATATTAGTGACGATGTTACAAAAACTGGCAGCAATTTAACGAGGAACGGGAGCAGTAGGGACCGTGAGGGCTTTTAAAAATGATGTCATGTGAAGTGATCAATCAGAACCACTGCAGTGCGCGTGTGTCTTGCAGGAGCTCTATGTTCATCGCTGTCTACACAGTCACTGTGGGTGGGGTCATGCTCGATGCCAGGGTCGATGCTGTCGTTGACAGCAGCATCCTTGCCACCAAGGTGACAAAAGCAAAGATTAAAGGTGCTGCTGGTGTGTACGAGGTTGTGACAACAACATCAACGTCTGTGTTGCGCGTGGCACTCTCCATGTCACTGCTTGTCAAGGGAGAGGTCGCCTCCGCAGACCTCAGTGTCATGGCTGAGACAGTGCAGGCCGTCGTCAGAACCCAGGACGCAAGTAAGTCCGTGGTAACGCGACTCGCATTCAAAACATGTTGTTGCTCTGTAGCAGTGCTCATGGCCCGTTGTTATACACTGAATGAATGAATGAACATTTATTCAAAATATTGGCAATAAAATATATACAAGCCAAACGAGTTTAACTATAATACAAATGAGAATGTACACTGTACAGTGTTTGAAGGGGGTAAAACGGAAGTCATTGACTTGTATATCAGTTTACCCCTGACATGTATACTTAGACATTAGTGTTACGATTCTTGAACTTGCTGTTCCTCTACCCTAGCAATCATAATTGATATACCTTAAGGGAAGATATTCATGTTTGATATTTAAAGTATATGATAAGTTCACATGTTAACACATATGGTAGTTACCACAATGGCAGAATTATATTTTTTTATGATTTTATTAAAATTTCCATAACCAGATATTTCTCAAATAAACACTATGTACTATGGTTGACTGTCAAAACTTAAAATATTTGCCAAAATATTACACTGCATGTTCGTGTTATACTCTGGAAATACTGTTACTATAGCAATAATGTTGGCTTTTTCACAGTAGATGTTTTACGGTGTGTATATAATCACTGGTATAGATATCCATAGTAATGAAAACCTTTTTATTCATGATCAGTTGAAAACCACTTGTCAGTAGTATAGTGATGTGGACATTGTCAGACATAATCTTTGTTACCCTACCAGGGAAAAAGGCTGCATTTTGTACTAAGGCCCTTGTTGTTGCCATTATTATTACTGGGCTGTCTGACCACCCTTGTTTGTGTATTGTGGCGTCAAAGTGAATTCTGGAACTGTAAGATGAGTGGCACTCTGTTGCACAGTGCTCACTACACACCTGTCTTCAGCGATTCCATGGTTGGTATGTTGCACAGTGCTCACTACACACCTGTCTTCAGCGACTCCCTGGTTGGCATGCTGTTGAATCTGTAAATAGTTGTTGTATTAATGCCAATCACAAAATGTCCAGCTTCGTTTTTCTGATTAGCTTTATTGTTGTGTTTCCAGCACTGAATGCTGCTAATGTCAAAGTACTGCAGCAGCTGGAGGTGTTTGATGATATGGGGTAAGTTTGTTCTATATAACAGTGCAACATGTGTTATATGTACCCCCTGTAACCATATTGTACATGTAATCACAGGATTAATCATTTAACAGGTAGTTCTGTATAAAAATAAATTATTTTATTAATTTTTAATATAATAAATGTTGTACAATATAAGACATTCTTGTAATCCAGGAATTTTAATAACACAACAGTTCCTTCAAGCATTATTGAACATTCTTCCAGATAGTTTATTTTCATAACATCATATATCTTATTTACATATCTTACAGTTTACATACCTGTAAACTGCCACTGTCCTTCCAATATGAATTCGTCAGTACAACTGATGCCCTATAGGTATTTAAACTGTTACACATATTAATAAGAATTGTTATTATAAAATAGCCTTAAGATGTTATGCTTATTTGTGTACATAAAATTCTTACACATTCTGTCTTAAACTATGGCTATCTCTGACTCATTTTTGATGTAGTATTCTTAATACTAGAATAAAAATGTTTCCTGTCAAATTGCATTTCTAATTATGCTCAAAACGATACTGACAATTTGAATAGTGTCCCTGCAAAATGTTCAAATTGTAAACAAAATATTTATATCTGAAACAACCACTACTGGCACTTGTTTGCTGTATTCCACACTTCTGACCGAGGACTACTGATGGAGTGAACTTCCTGCTAATAACCACTACTGGCACTTGTTTGCTGTATTCCACACTCCTGACCAAGGACTACTGATGGAGTGAACTTCCTGCTAACAACCACTACTGGCACTTGTTTGCTGTATTCCACACTCCTGACCGAGGACTACTGATGGAGTGAACTTCCTGCTAATAACCACTACTGGCACTTGTTTGCTGTATTCCTCACTCCTGACCGAGGACTACTGATGGAGTGAACTTCCTGCTAACAGCCACTATTGGCACTTGTTTGCTGTATTCCACACTCCTGACCGAGGACTACTGATGGAGTGAACTTCCTGCTAACAACCACTACTGGCACTTGTTTGCTGTATTCCACACTCCTGACCGAGGACTACTGATGGAGTGAACTTCCTGCTAATAACCACTACTGGCACTTGTTTGCTGTATTCCTCACTCCTGACCGAGGACTACTGATGGAGTGAACTTCCTGCTAACAGCCACTATTGGCACTTGTTTGCTGTATTCCACACTCCTGACCGAGGACTACTGATGGAGTGAACTTCCTGCTAACAACCACTACTGGCACTTGTTTGCTGTATTCCACACTCCTGACCGAGGACTACTGATGGAGTGAACTTCCTGCTAACAGCCACTACTGGCACTTGTTTGCTGTATTCCACACTCCTGACCGAGGACTACTGATGGAGTGAACTTCCTGCTAACAGCCACTACTGGCACTTGTTTGCTGTATTCCACACTCCTGACTGAGGACTACTGATGGAGTGGACTTCCTGCTAACAACCACCACCCTGGCTGATTCTGTGTAATGAAGCAGACAATCTAGCTTTAATAATTAGTAAGTCAGTATGTCTTTCAGATAATGTTTCACTCACATGAGTTGCTTGCCTGTTGTAGAGTTGTGTTCACTAAGCTACGATACACAGTGTCTGTGAACGGCAAACTCATTGTGCCTGGTTTGATGGCTGCACTTGACATCAGTGCCGTCATGACAAAGATGGCATCAAAGACATTCATCATAACAGGCGGTTACACTCTCGTGGCAAAGAGCAAAATTACAACTCTTAATGCCCGTGACCTGATGTCATTCTCTCTCAAAACACACGTTCACGCTGCTGATGTTGCCACATTCCAGGCCGAAGTGGCTGCAACATTAAAAGTCATGGCAGGTATGTAACGTTAGACTGCTTATTTGTTGGGTCTTGGAAATGTTCAGTGGGATTTTTGTAAAAGCACAGCCTGTTTTTGCGGCCTAAAAGCAGTGCGTTTATTGATCGTAACTGTTTTGTGCGAGCCACACTGTTGCACCATCAGTTAAATGTAACGTATCATGCACAAAACGTAAGCACTAGTGTGTAGGGCTGATCGGAACATGGTTTGTTTACACAAGTTTGTTTGTATAATTATAATAATGATAAAATAACTTTACTGCCTATTAAAATTATATCCTTGTTGCATATAATTTGTTCTGAATACTTTTGTATTTTGTCATGTTTGGTTTGTTAGAATATTCTGTCTGCAACAGGTAGAATTTATGTGGCTGTATATTTAAGCCATTTTTGAATATTGTTTCAGTATAAAATGATTGTTGTCATCAACATGATTTATCTTAATTTGTTAATTGGAAAGTGGTAATTAAATATAAGTTTTTCTGCATAGCTATGATTGAGTAATGTGTTTACACTTGAGGAAATTGTAACATGCAACTGTGTTGTCTTTTCTGACAGAATTCAGTGAAAAGGACGTGTCAGTCAAAATTATTAAGCAACAAGAACTTTTCATGGCGAATGGGTAAGTGTACTCCATTGCATACAATATAGTTATTGTTGAAATGTTACACCGTAGTTTTTATATGATTCAGGATAGACACATGTTAATATGATGTATATTGTAGTAAAACAATATGGTGCGCTATACTACAGAAACATTAATTTTAATGCATAACCTCTATTTAATTTTACTGTTTAAATAAACTATTTCATAGACTCTTCACTTCCTTCCCCACCAGTATGATACCTGCACAATGGAATCAAAGCACAGAGAGGACAGGGATAATTAATTTTATAAACTGATACTTTGGCAGTTGAGCAATCTAATAATCCTGTATGGTTTTAATTTTCGCATCAAGATTGTTTGATGACTAGACATGGTTGAACATTGAGGTTGGAACAGGTGTGGATAGGATGTGTAGGTAAAGTTGATGGAAAAGCGATAATGCAAGCATTGGCAATCATTATTTCCATGTACAATTTGTTTGCTAAGTGATATGTTCTCTGGTTGCAACAGCAAGAGCATCTGGAACCTGTTTTTCTCCGTGTCGGTGAAAGGCAAAATGGTGAGCAGCCGCAATATCAAGGCCATATCCACAGCTGAACTGACAACCACACTGGGCAAGGTGACAGTGTCAGGCAGTACAAAGAAGTACTCGGCCTTCATCGCTGCTCTGGCTGACATTACTGCTTCGTTCAAGTTGACTGACCTTGGGTTTGTCACTATCAAGGAGAGGGTTACCAAGAGCCAGTTTGTACAGTTCGAGGCGGCCATCAAAAGTGCGCTTCGTAAACTGTTTGCCGGTAAGTGTGTTGTCATGTTTATTTGCATATTTTGCATGTAAACTTGATACACAGAAATCTTGATATGCAAACTTCATAACTTTATATCCCTTTTTCTATTTTCTAAATAGTAGAAATGAAATGTTCTGGTTAACTAAAAATCACATCAGAGATGATGTGATTACCTGCTATGTTGGTCATTGTATGAGACTGGTTCAATTTGTTTAATTTTAAACACTAATTTCATATTTCATACAATATTTAAGTAGGATTATGAAACATGCTTTATGGTAATTGAAAATTTGCATTTTCCAGTGAGTAATGGTTGCTTAATACTGGCTGGTTCATGTAGATATATTTCTGAGAAGAACTGATGTTATTTTACAGAGTACGCCAGCCTTGATATCACCATTATCAAGCAGGAGTCATTCTTCACTGCAACTGGGTAAGTCCACTGTACTTTTGGTTTTCCCAATACTCTGTGTGCAAAAGAACCCAGTCAGACTTCCCAACTCCTGTATGTCTGTTTTAGCCACCTTGTACCCGGCTGAACAGTTAAGAACAATGCACCTCCAGACAACTAGTAATTACTATTATGTTGTACTTCTTATACATTTTTAGAAAGCATCGTAGCAAATATTAAAAAAAATAATACAGTTGTCAATGTATATGATCCAAAACTGTTGTGTTTCATAACTTTGAAATACCTCTGTCAGGATTGGCCCATTTTCAGGAATCACTGAACAGTTTTCTTTGTGGAGTCAATGTGTTTAAGTCAAAGATATCGACTGTAAAAGCAATAACACATCATGGGTCTGACACTAGGTGATGTAAGAAACTACCTCATTATACTGGGAATAGGTTGACGAGAGATTGGGCACAGTTGGTCTATTACTGATGTGTGTATTGTAATGTTTGTTATACCAGAGAGGTTGATGAGAGATTGTAAACAATTGGCCTATTACTGATGTGTTTGCTGTAATGTTTGTTCTTCCAGAGAGGTTGATGAGAGATTGTAAACAGTTGGCCTATTACTGATGTGTCTGTTGTAATGATTGTTGTACCAGAGAGGTTGATGAGAGATTGTAAACAGTTGGCCTATTACTGATGTGTTTGCTGTAATGTTTGTTCTTCCAGAGAGGTTGATGAGAGATTGTAAACAGTTGGCATATTACTGATATGTCTTTTGCAATGTTTGTTATCCCAGAGGTTGATGAGAGATTGTAAACAATTGGCCTATTATTGATGTGTCTGTTGTAATGATTGTTATACCAGAGAGGTTGATGAGAGATTGTAAACAGTTGGCCTATTACTGATGTGTCTGTTGTAATGATTGTTATACCAGAGAGGTTGATGAGAGATTGTAAACAGTTGGCCTATTACTGATGTGTCTTTTGCAATGTTTGTTATACCAGAGGTTGATGAGAGATTGTAAACAGTTGGCCTATTACTGATGTGTCTGTTGTAATGTTTGTTATACCAGAGAGGTTGATGAGAGATTGGGCACAGTTGGCCTATTACTGATGTGTCTGCTGTAATGTTTGTTCTTCCAGAGAGGTTGACGAGAGATTGGGCACAGTTGGCCTGTTACTAATGTGTCTGTTGTAATGTTTGTTCTTCCAGAGAGGTTGACGAGAGGTTGGGCACAGTTGGCCTGTTACTAATGTGTCTGTTGTAATGTTTGTTCTTCCAGAGAGGTTGACGAGAGATTGGGCACATTTGGCCTGTTACTAATGTGTCTGTTGTAATGTTTGTTCTGCCAGAGAGGTTGACGAGAGATTGGGCACATTTGGCATGTTACTGATGTGTCTGTTGTAATGTTTGTTCTTCCAGAGAGGTTGACGAGAGATTGGGCACAGTTGGCCTGTTACTAATGTGTCTGTTGTAATGTTTGTTCTTCCAGAGAGGTTGACGAGAGATTGGGCACAGTTGGCCTGTTACTAATGTGTCTGTTGTAATGTTTGTTCTTCCAGAGAGGTTGACGAGAGATTGGGCACAGTTGGCCTGTTACTAATGTGTATGTTGTAATGTTTGTTCTTACAGAGAGGTCGACGAGAGATTGGGCACAGTTGGCCTGTTACTAATGTGTCTGTTGTAATGTTTGTTCTTACAGAGAGGTCGACGAGAGATTGGGACAGTTGGCCTGTTACTAATGTGTCTGTTGTAATGTTTGTTCTTCCAGAGAGGTGGACGAGAGATTGGGCACAGTTGGCCTGTTACTAATGTGTCTGTTGTAATGTTTGTTCTTACAGAGAGGTTGACGAGAGATTGGGCACAGTTGGCCTGTTACTAATGTGTCTGTTGTAATGTTTGTTCTTACAGAGAGGTCGACGAGAGATTGGGCACAGTTGGCCTGTTACTAATGTGTCTGTTGTAATGTTTGTTCTTCCAGAGAGATTGACGAGAGATTGGGCACAGTTGGCCTGTTACTAATGTGTCTGTTGTAATGTTTGTTCTTACAGAGAGGTCGACGAGAGATAGGGCACAGTTGGCCTGTTACTAATGTGTCTGTTGTAATGTTTGTTCTTCCAGAGAGGTTGACGAGAGATTGGGCACAGTTGGCCTGTTACTAATGTGTCTGTTGTAATGTTTGTTCTTCCAGAAAGGTTGACGAGAGATTGGGCACAGTTGGCCTGTTACTAATGTGTCTGTTGTAATGTTTGTTCTTCCAGAGAGGTTGACGAGAGATTGGGCACAGTTGGCCTGTTACTAATGTGTCTGTTGTAATGTTTGTTCTTACAGAGAGGTTGACGAGAGATTGGGCACAGTTGGCCTGTTACTAATGTGTCTGTTGTAATGTTTGTTCTTCCAGAGAGGTTGACGAGAGATTGGGCACAGTTGGCCTGTTACTAATGTGTCTGTTGTAATGTTTGTTCTTCCAGAGAGGTTGACGAGAGATTGGGCACAGTTGGCCTGTTACTAATGTGTCTGTTGTAATGTTTGTTCTTCCAGAGAGGTTGACGAGAGATTGGGCACAGTTGGCCTGTTACTAATGTGTCTGTTGTAATGTTTGTTCTTCCAGAGAGGTTGACGAGAGATTGGGCACAGTTGGCCTGTTACTAATGTGTCTGTTGTAATGTTTGTTCTTCCAGAGAGGTTGACGAGAGATTGGGCACAGTTGGCCTGTTACTAATGTGTCTGTTGTAATGTTTGTTCTTCCAGAGAGGTTGACGAGAGATTGGGCACAGTGGCCTGTTACTAATGTGTCTGTTGTAATGTTTGTTCTTCCAGAGAGGTTGACGAGAGATTGGGCACAGTTGGCCTGTTACTAATGTGTGTGTTGTAATGTTTGTTCTTACAGAGAGGTCGACGAGAGATTGGGCACAGTTGGCCTGTTACTAATGTGTCTGTTGTAATGTTTGTTCTTCCAGAGAGGTCGACGAGAGATTGGGCACACTTGGCATGTTACTGATGTGTCTGTTGTAATGTTTGTTCTTCCAGAGAGATTGACGAGAGATTGGGCACAGTTGGCCTGTTACTAATGTGTCTGTTGTAATGTTTGTTCTTCCAGAGAGATTGACGAGAGATTGGGCACAGTTGGCCTGTTACTAATGTGTCTGTTGTAATGTTTGTTCTTCCAGAGAGGTCGACGAGAGATTGGGCACAGTTGGCATGTTACTAATGTGTCTGTTGTAATGTTTGTTCTTCCAGAGAGATTGACGAGAGATTGGGCACAGTTGGCCTGTTACTAATGTGTCTGTTGTAATGTTTGTTCTTCCAGAGAGATTGACGAGAGATTGGGCACAGTTGGCCTGTTACTAATGTGTCTGTTGTAATGTTTGTTCTTACAGAGAGGTCGACGAGAGATTGGGCACAGTTGGCCTGTTACTAATGTGTGTGCTGTAATGTTTGTTCTTCCAGAGAGGTGTGGCGACTGTTCTATTCTATCAAGAAGTCTGGCAAGACGTTGCGCAGTGTTGACATCGCAGTCGTTAAGGCCACCGAGCTGAGTGTGCAGTTGAAGGAGAAGAAACTGAAGACATCGAAGGGCGCAGACTTCACCGTTGTAGCGGCGGCCACGGCAACCATGCGAGCTGCCAGTCTGTTCAGTGGCATTACACTCTCAGCGAAGGTTGATGCGGCTGATCTGAAGGGCTTGGGAGAGGCTGTAGCGATGGCGTACAAACTCTCACTCGAAGGTATTGTGAATTTGGCAGTCAACAAATTGTGTTATGGGATGATAATGGGGAATTAATTATTTGTAAGGCTGCTGCATTGGAGCTTTGAGAAATACTTACCTTGTTTCACTTTGTGATAATGAGAAACACACAAACAACTGGCCAGAGAGAACCTCGATAGTAATAAGTGCCGAGGTTTTGACTTTAAATGCTGAAGACACCAACATTTTTAATATCAAAATCAGGTTTGGTTGTTGGTGTTGTTGTTATCACTTCTTGTAGAGTGGCTGGACTTGTACTCATCACTGTACACTCTACTTGACTTAGTTTGTCTTGTGTCTTGTGTTAAAGGCAGCAGCAGTGGTGAGGTGAAAGTATCAGTGAAGGCACAGAAGGAGATTGTACAGAAGACTGGGTGAGTGGTTCCAGTGGCAAAGTTATACAACTTCCACCAAAGACTCGTTTCTCAGGCATTGTCCTTTGAATGGTGTTCTTACCTTCTATATTCATTTGTGTCTTCTTGCTTTTGTCAAGTGAGATCCTTGAATCATAATGGCATTCAACATTTCCCTACCATCCTTTGTAGTCTTAATTTGTTTGTCTTATCAGTGTTAGCAAGATGCATTTGAGTGTTATATGCCAATAATTGTTGATATGAGTTGAATGTTTTGTGCCAATAATTGATATGTGTTCTCTAAGACAGTGAAAACAAAAAAATACTGTCAATTGTTTTATAAAAGCCCATATGTTCTTGAGACAATTTTTTAATATTACATATCATGCAATGTGACTATGAACAATGTGACTATGAACAATGTGACTATGAACAATGTAAGCATCTACCAACTCAAAAAAGGTTTTCCTGGAGTACACCCACAATTGCTTTTAGAACACAAGTCATTGTAAGGTGGAAATAACCTTGTGTGTATACATTTTGCGATTTGTTTAAATACACAGAGTCTGCACTGTGAAATGTTTCCCCACGTCACATGCCGACCTGACAGGATAGTGCACACACTGAACATGATAGTGCACACACTGAACAGGACAGTGCACACACTGAATAAGTCAGGAGCTTCTTTATAAATCACCATGTACTTATGGAGTGTTTCGTGTTACTAGGTCACAAACATCGTCAGGCTTCAAGTTGTTGCTGGAGATCGCTGTAGGAAACAAGACCATGGACGCCCAGTTGGCAGCACCTCTCAACCTGACGGCTGTGGCTGAAGCTATGGCAACCCTGAAGGTGCAGGGATCCAAGAAGACTTACGCAGACATCGTCATGGCTGTCGATAAGATGGCAGTTAAACTGGATTATGATGCCCTCTTCACTATGTCGGTGAAGGCATTCGTGAAGAAATCTGTCAATCTGAAGTTGCAGAATGTCATGGCCATAGAAATCAAGAAACAACTAAGTATGTGCAAAATGTCTTGTTTGTGGTCTTGATCTAGACCACAATGATCCGTGAAAATACAAAATTAATGACACATTTTATAACAAAGACAACACATTCTATAAAATCATAAATATTCCTGTGCAAGAGAACATGGAAGTTATCAGTGGAATTGTTAACAGACATACTACTTGCCCTGTCCTATTTGTTCGAAACTAAAATCCACCAGTGCAAGTTGTTCTTGGCAAGTTTTAGTTTCAAATAAATACTCTATCTGAAATTTATCCAAAGTTGGGGGCTATACATTGTACAGCAGTACGCATGAAATAAGTGCTGTTTTACACTGATGAAGTAATTCTGACATTTACGATTGATACTCTTAAACCTGGCATAAAACTATACAAATATATATATTCCTTAATTGAAATATCCTCCTTACCATTCACATGATTAGGTATAAATACACCTAATGTAATGCAAAGCATTGCCAATAAGCCATTTCTTGTGAACGTATAATGGGGAAATTTTCACGTTGGATGGCAGTCTTGTAGAATCTTATGTGACCCAACGAATAGAAATCAGATCAATGAATTAGTAAGATTGCAATCCAAAGGAATGAACTCCCAAAGACAAGTGGACTATGATATCATCCAACAATTTTGTATGTTCCTTCTGTCTGTCATTGCATTCACACTGCTAGCATCTACACAATCAGTACGTATTTGTTCCTTCTGTCTGTCATTGCATTCACACTGCTAGCATCTACACAATCAGTACATATTTGTTCTTTCTGTCTGTCATTGCATTCACACTGCTAGCATCTACACAATCAGTACGTATTTGTTCCTTCTGTCTGTCATTGCATTCACACTGCTAGCATCTACACAATCTGTACGTATTTGTTCCTTCTGTCTGTCATTGCATTCACACTGCTAGCATCTACACAATCAGTACGTATTTGTTCCGTCTGGCTGTCATTGCATTCACACTGCTAGCATCTACACAATCAGTACGTATTTGTTCCTTCTGGCTGTCATTGCATTCACACTGCTAGCATCTACACATCACGTATTTGTTCCTTCTGTCTGTCATTGCATTCACACTGCTAGCATCTACACTCAGTACGTATTTGTTCCTTCTGTCTGTCATTGCATTCACACTGCTAGCATCTACACAATCAATACGTATTTGTTCCTTCTGTCTGTCATTGCATTCACACTGCTAGCATCTACACAATCAGTACGTATTTGTTCCTTCTGTCTGTCATTGCATTCACACTGCTAGCATCTACACAATCAATACGTATTTGTTCCGTCTGTCTGTCATTGCATTCACACTGCTAGCATCTACACAATCAGTACGTATTTGTTCCTTCTGTCTGTCATTGCATTCACACTGCTAGCATCTACACAATCTGTACGTATTTGTTCCTTCTGGCTGTCATTGCATTCACACTGCTAGCATCTACACAATCAATACGTATTTGTTCCTTCTGTCTGTCATTGCATTCACACTGCTAGCATCTACACAATCAGTACGTATGTGTTCCTTCTGTCTGTCATTGCATTCACACTGCTAGCATCTATACAATCAGTACGTATTTGTTCCTTCTGTCTGTCATTGCATTCACACTGCTAGCATCTACACAATCAATACGTATTTGTTCCGTCTGGCTGTCATTGCATTCACACTGCTAGCATCTACACAGTCAGTACGTATTTGTTCCTTCTGTCTGTCATTGCATTCACACTGCTAGCATCTACACAATCAGTACGTAATTGTTCCTTCTGGCTGTCATTGCATTCACACTGCTAGCATCTACACAGTCAGTACGTATTTGTTCCTTCTGTCTGTCATTGCATTCACACTGCTAGCATCTACACAGTCAGTACGTATTTGTTCCTTCTGGCTGTCATTGCATTCACACTGCTAGCATCTACACAATCAGTATGTAATTGTTCCTTCTGGCTGTCATTGCATTCACACTGCTACCATCTACACAGTCAGTATGTATTTGTTCCTTCTGTCTGTCATTGCATTCACACTGCTAGCATCTACACAGTCAGTACGTATTTGTTCCTTCTGGCTGTCATTGCATTCACACTGCTAGCATCTACACAATCAGTACATATTTGTTCCTTCTGTCTGTCATTGCATTCACACTGCTAGCATCTACACAATCAATACGTATTTGTTCCTTCTGTCTGTCATTGCATTCACACTGCTAGCATCTACACAATCAGTACGTATTTGTTCCTTCTGTCTGTCATTGCATTCACACTGCTAGCATCTACACAATCAGTACGTATTTGTTCCTTCTGTCTGTCATTGCATTCACACTGCTAGCATCTACACAGTCAGTACGTATTTGTTCCGTCTGGCTGTCATTGCATTCACACTGCTAGCATCTACACAGTCAGTACGTATTTGTTCCTTCTGTCTGTCATTGCATTCACACTGCTAGCATCTACACAGTCAGTACGTATTTGTTCCGTCTGTCTGTCATTGCATTCACACTGCTAGCATCTACACAGTCAGTACGTATTTGTTCCTTCTGTCTGTCATTGCATTCACACTGCTAGCATCTACACAGTCAGTACGTATTTGTTCCTTCTGTCTGTCATTGCATTCACACTGCTAGCATCTACACAGTCAGTACGTATTTGTTCCTTCTGTCTGTCATTGCATTCACCCTGCTAGCATCTACACAGTCAGTACGTATTTGTTCCTTCTGTCTGTCATTGCATTCACACTGCTAGCATCTACACAGTCAGTACGTATTTGTTCCTTCTGGCTGTCATTGCATTCACACTGCTAGCATCTACACAGTCAGTACGTATTTGTTCCTTCTGTCTGTCATTGCATTCACACTGCTAGCATCTACACAGTCAGTACGTATTTGTTCCTTCTGGCTGTCATTGCATTCACACTGCTAGCATCTACACAGTCAGTACGTATTTGTTCCTTCTGTCTGTCATTGCATTCACACTGCTAGCATCTACACAATCAGTACGTAATTGTTCCTTCTGGCTGTCATTGCATTCACACTGCTAGCATCTACACAGTCAGTACGTATTTGTTCCTTCTGTCTGTCATTGCATTCACACTGCTAGCATCTACACAGTCAGTACGTATTTGTTCCTTCTGGCTGTCATTGCATCTCTACACTGCTAGCATCTACACAGTCAGTACGTATTTGTTCCTTCTGTCTGTCATTGCATTCACACTGCTAGCATCTACACAGTCAGTACGTATTTGTTCCGTCTGGCTGTCATTGCATTCACACTGCTAGCATCTACACAGTCAGTACGTATTTGTTCCTTCTGTCTGTCATTGCATTCACACTGCTAGCATCTACACAGCAGTACGCATTTGTTCCTTCTGTCTGTCATTGCATTCACACTGCTAGCATCTACACACGTATTTGTTCCTTCTGGTCTGTCATTGCATTCACACTGCTAGCATCTACACAATCAGTACGTATTTGTTCCTTCTGCTGTCATTGCATTCACACTGCTAGCATCTACACAGTCAGTACGTATTTGTTCCTTCTGTCTGTCATTGCATTCACACTGCTAGCATCTACACAGTCAGTACGTATTTGTTCCTTCTGTCTGTCATTGCATTCACACTGCTAGCATCTACACAGTCAGTACGTATTTGTTCCGTCTGGCTGTCATTGCATTCACACTGCTAGCATCTACACAGTCAGTACGTATTTGTTCCGTCTGGCTGTCATTGCATTCACACTGCTAGCATCTACACAATCAGTACGTATTTGTTCCTTCTGGCTGTCATTGCATTCACACTGCTAGCATCTACACAATCAGTACGTATTTGTTCCTTCTGGCTGTCATTGCATTCACACTGCTAGCATCTACACAGTCAGTACGTATTTGTTCCTTCTAGCTGTCATTGCATTCACACTGCTAGCATCTACACAATCAGTACGTATTTGTTCCTTCTGTCTGTCATTGCATTCACACTGCTAGCATCTACACAGTCAGTACGTATTTGTTCCGTCTGGTTGTCATTGCATTCACACTGCTAGCATCTACACAGTCAGTACGTATTTGTTCCGTCTGGCTGTCATTGCATTCACACTGCTAGCATCTACACAATCAGTACGTATTTGTTCCTTCTGGCTGTCATTGCATTCACACTGCTAGCATCTACACAGTCAGTACGTATTTGTTCCTTCTGTCTGTCATTGCATTCACACTGCTAGCATCTACACAATCAATACGTATTTGTTCCTTCTGTCTGTCATTGCATTCACACTGCTAGCATCTACACAATCAGTACGTATTTGTTCCTTCTGTCTGTCATTGCATTCACACTGCTAGCATCTACACAATCAGTACGTATTTGTTCCTTCTGGCTGTCATTGCATTCACACTGCTAGCATCTACACAATCAGTACGTATTTGTTCCTTCTGGCTGTCATTGCATTCACACTGCTAGCATCTACACAATCAATACGTATTTGTTCCTTCTGTCTGTCATTGCATTCACACTGCTAGCATCTACACAATCAGTAATGTATTTGTTCCTTCTGTCTGTCATTGCATTCACACTGCTAGCATCTACACAATCAGTAGCACTGGCTGTCATTGCATCTGCCAGCATCTACACAATCAGTACGTATTTGTTCCTTCTGTCTGTCATTGCATTCACACTGCTAGCATCTACACAATCAGTACGTATTTGTTCCTTCTGGCTGTCATTGCATTCACACTGCTAGCATCTACACAATCAGTACGTATTTGTTCCTTCTGTCTGTCATTGCATTCACACTGCTAGCATCTACACAATCAATACGTATTTGTTCCTTCTGTCTGTCATTGCATTCACACTGCTAGCATCTACACAATCAGTACGTATTTGTTCCTTCTGTCTGTCATTGCATTCACACTGCTAGCATCTACACAGTCAGTACGTATTTGTTCCTTCTGTCTGTCATTGCATTCACACTGCTAGCATCTACACAGTCAGTACGTATTTGTTCCTTCTGTCTGTCATTGCATTCACACTGCTAGCATCTACACAATCAGTACGTATTTGTTCCTTCTGTCTGTCATTGCATTCACACTGCTAGCATCTACACAATCAGTACGTATTTGTTCCTTCTGTCTGTCATTGCATTCACACTGCTAGCATCTACACAATCAATACGTATTTGTTCCTTCTGTCTGTCATTGCATTCACGCTGCTAGCATCTACACAATCAATACGTATTTGTTCCTTCTGTCTGTCATTGCATTCACACTGCTAGCATCTACACAATCAGTACGTATTTGTTCCTTCTGTCTGTCATTGCATTCACACTGCTAGCATCTACACAATCAGTACGTATTTGTTCCTTCTGTCTGTCATTGCATTCACACTGCTAGCATCTACACAATCAGTACGTATTTGTTCCTTCTGTCTGTCATTGCATTCACACTGCTAGCATCTACACAATCTGTACGTATTTGTTCCTTCTGTCTGTCATTGCATTCACACTGCTAGCATCTATACAATCAATACGTATTTGTTCCTTCTGTCTGTCATTGCATTCACACTGCTAGCATCTACACAGTCAGTACGTATTTGTTCCTTCTGTCTGTCATTGCATTCACACTGCTAGCATCTACACAGTCAGTACGTATTTGTTCCTTCTGTCTGTCATTGCATTCACACTGCTAGCATCTACACAATCAGTACATATTTGTTCCTTCTGGCTGTCACTGCATTCACACTGCTAGCATCTACACAATCAGTACGTATTTGTTCCTTCTGTCTGTCATTGCATTCACACTGCTAGCATCTACACAATCAATACATATTTGTTCCTTCTGTCTGTCATTGCATTCACACTGCTAGCATCTACACAATCAGTACGTATTTGTTCCTTCTGTCTGTCATTGCATTCACACTGCTAGCATCTACACAGTCAGTACGTATTTGTTCCTTCTGTCTGTCATTGCATTCACACTGCTAGCATCTACACAATCAGTACGTATTTGTTCCTTCTGTCTGTCATTGCATTCACACTGCTAGCATCTACACAATCAATACGTATTTGTTCCTTCTGGCTGTCATTGCATTCACACTGCTAGCATCTACACAATCAGTACGTATTTGTTCCGTCTGGCTGTCATTGCATTCACACTGCTAGCATCTACACAATCAGTACGTATTTGTTCCTTCTGTCTGTCATTGCATTCACACTGCTAGCATCTACACAGTCAGTACGTATTTGTTCCGTCTGGCAGTCATTGCATTCACACTGCTAGTATCTACACAATCAGTACGTATTTGTTCCATCCACTTATTATGGTATAGTTAATTTCAATATTAGTTTTGTTTGCACCTTCTTGTGTGTGCACGTCAAAGTGGGTAATGTTTATGAACATGTCACTGTTTACAGGTGTGGCTGCGTCGGGAACTGTCAAGGTGGAGATTTTGAAGCAAGAGAAAGTGACAGTGGGCGGGTGAGTGATCTGCACACTAAGGTCTATCAGAACTGTATAATCTGACTGTTCCACATTGACATTCACTTGACACTTTCTCTGTCGACGTTGTATTCAGTCAACGTGGATGGTTGAATTCCAGAAAGTGGTGCGCCTTCACCAGAAATTATTCAAGATAAACACAAAGTGGTGTATCATTATCAAGCCACAAAGAATGATGATATATGCAGAGTAATATGCATACAACGTGTGTTTATATTGCCACATTGTGTGTCGGGTAGTTTTCTATGGGTTCAACTTGATTGACATTCTTCATGGATCTCCAGTAGACATTCAGTTTAGCAGATGGTGATTTCTTTGGAGCTCTGAGACTCAATCTAATGACAGTTGATAGTATTCTGTGGTCTGAGCCAACAGACTTCAAATAGCTGTATGCGGCTGCATCTCTGACGCTGTTGATCCACTTACTCAGAACAAGAATATGATCTATCTGTGCTTTACCACCAGTTGGGTACTGCAATGTCCGTAATTTGTTTTGCCTTTTTTGGAATAGTGTGTGCTGGATAAAGTCCAGGAGCCAGTGTCCATTTCTGTTTGTATCACTTTGGTAGGAGTATTTGACCACATTGTTTCCTAGCTTTGCATTGAAATCGCCCCCTATGACAACAACATTGTGTTTGGGATATTGTCCATTAGGCTTTGCAGATCTCCGTAGAACTTATTTATGTCACTTTTGTCACTCACATTGGTCGGGTTGTAGCAGCTAATAATGTTGACTTGTGGATTGCCAGTAAATGAGGCGGTGATGATTCTAGGAGATATCTTCTTAATATTTTCCAAAGATTTCATTGCTGCTGGACTAAGTAGGAATCCAACTCCACCAACAGCCGATGCCATTGTAGTCTTGGATGCAGAAGATGTTATTAATTGCCAGTTGTTAGGTAACATGTGAGATTTAATTTCTTCCTCGTGTATCATCCAGTGCTCTTATCGACACATCATTTCGATGCCATACTTCATAGCATGGTATTGTAGCTGGTGTACTGCTGCTGTTGATCTAATGTTCTTGTGTTAAATGTGCTGATGATTGCTGCATTTTTGGACCTGAGTAGTTGTTGTTGGTAGCTGCTTTAGGATTGTCATCAGTAACATCCCTTTCCTGAGACTTTGAGGAGGTTACGTCTTAATTGGAGGCAACTGTCACCTGTGTCCCATTCCTGCAATCACCTTCAGTATCAGGGGCATTATCCCTGCTGCTTGTCATTGTGCTTATCATGTTCTTTCGTTAGCTGTTGTTTCCGTCGCTGAGCCACTGGCTGACTGGATGTGGTTGCCATTGGCCAATGAATTTGCACCTTTAGATGGAATTTTCTCCACCAGGGTTCCCACTACCCCACTCAAGCTGCCTGAGTTGGCCAGATTATTTACTGCCACCCGGGCTCAGCGTCTAGGTCTACCCAGGTTTGGAATCAGAGTTGTCCTTCTAGATCCCTAGCATACTAGCCTGGGGCCGTAAGGTGCCCAGTTACCATGGTGTACCACAAGGAGGTCATGCTAGAGTCTTGTCTACGGAGAGGCTATGTACCAGCAGGGGAGGCTTGTGCACTCGTGTCCCTTTTCACCCCTGTGAGGGGGCTAGCTGGCGGTCACAGCTGAAAGCGAGAGTGAAGCGCATGCACTACAAACTAGTCACGACACTACGACAGAAGACACATCACACAGACCTGTGTTACTACCACACCACTAACTCCGTGCAGTGATGTATGTATTACATCATATCTGTTTGTATATTATTATTGTGACAGCAGCATATATGGGCAGGCTTCTACCGTTTTCTCCTTAATCTCTATTGAAATTATCTTATTTAATCTTACATGTTTTGCTCAAAATCTTTTAGTCTCACCCCACATGTTGGTGGGGTTGGGTTTTGGTTTGAACCAATATGAAGCACTATTTAATTTTTGCACTGTTCGAATGTATGACACACCCTTTAGATAGACTGACGAGAAAATGGAGAACACACCAGATCAGGAATACCTGACTCTCATGGAGTGCAGCGGCGCAGCAATGCCGTAGCTAGACTAAGAGCTTCGGACTCTCAGTCAAGAGAACCCGGGTTCAAATCCTGTGCTGCACTTTCGAATCTTGGGCAAATTTGTTCACTCAACATTGCTCCAGTTCACTCAGCTGTACAAATGGGTACCTGGCTATAGACTGTGGTGAATAATTGTGTACGAATAGTCTTTATGCATTAATGGAGGGTGCGGCTGAATGCTTCCCAGAGAAGTCGAAATGGAGTTTGATTGACCAGGTCTTCCAGTGGGTAAAGTGTAAACTGCTTTGAGCAGTCCTGATGACTGTATATTAGGCTGTAGTAGAACTTACCTTTACTTTACTTCTTGTTTGCAGTAAGGCGGCCATCCATGTGAGTTTCTCCATCGAGGTGGACGGTGAGATGAAGGACAGTCGATCCACCAGTCTAGACATGACGAAGCTCCTCGCTGCCATTGCCTCGTCTGCTGATGTGAAGGCCAGTGTCAAGCTGTTTACGACTGTCCCCACTGGAAGTGTGCGGCGCTTTGATCTCAGTCAGAAGTTGTTCTTCTTGAACCGACTGTCCAAGGCTGACATCACCCTGCTGATCACACTCATCAAGAAGACCTACACCGATATGGGAATCAGTAAGTTTGTTGAGTACAAGGCAGACATGTGCTGTTGAATGAACGTTTTGACTAACAATTGCGCATTATGTAAGTCCTGTGATAGGTGAATATTTACACACATATATTATGCTGTTATCCTGTCGTCAATTATTATTAATTTTCTAAGGATGACTTTTTCACCTTTACCTACTTTTCAAGAATGAAATCGTGCCATGACCAAACAATCTTTCAAACTACAATTAGATTATACTTAGATTATAGTTTTATAATTAGAACAGCCATTAATTTAATAGCGTATATATTTGTCTGTTATTTGTAAAATAAATATAAACTTATCAAGCATTGTTTAATATCTTATATGTTCATTTTCAGCCACGGGTGTATTATATGCAAAATTTATGACCTGGCATAATTTAGTATAATAAACAGGCTGTTGTGGGATGGCAAATAATAATGTAATAATAATTAATTCATTGCAATCGTGAGATTGAATAAAATACAAGAAACTTGATAAAACATTATTTGTTAAAACCAGTACATTTTGTTAGATAATAAATTAAGTTTGAAAAATACAAGAAACAACAAAAAGTTATTTGTTAAAACTAGGATAATGAAATAACATAGTGGTGAACTCTCTTGAGGAATCATCAGAGAGTACATATGGTGAACTCTCTTGAGGAATCATCAGAGAGTTCATATGGTGAACTCTCTTGAGGAATCATCAGAGAGTACATATGGTGAACTCTCTTGAGGAATCATCAGAGAGTACATATGGTGAACTCTCTTGAGGAATCATCAGAGAGTACATATGGTGAACTCTCTTGAGGAATCATCAGAGAGTACATATGTTGAACTCTCTTGAAGAATCATCAGAGAGTTCATATGGTTAACTTTCTTGAGGAATCATCAGAGAGTTCATATGGTGAACTCCCTTGAGGAATCATCAGAGAGTTCATATGGTGAACTCTCTTGAGGAATCATCAGAGAGTACATATGGTGAACTCCCTTGAGGAATCATCAGAGAGTACATATGGTGAACTCTCTTGAGGAATCATCAGAGAGTACATATGGTGAACTCTCTTGAGGAATCATCAGAGAGTACATATGGTGAACTCTCTTGAGGAATCATCAGAGAGTACATATGGTGAACTCTCTTGAGGAATCATCAGAGAGTACATATGGTGAACTCTCTTGAGGAATCATCAGAGAGTACATATGTTGAACTCTCTTGAAGAATCATCAGAGAGTTCATATGGTTAACTTTCTTGAGGAATCATCAGAGAGTTCATATGGTGAACTCCCTTGAGGAATCATCAGAGAGTTCATATGGTGAACTCTCTTGAGGAATCATCAGAGAGTACATATGGTGAACTCCCTTGAGGAATCATCAGAGAGTACATATGGTGAACTCTCTTGAGGAATCATCAGAGAGTACATATGGTGAACTCTCTTGAGGAATCATCAGAGAGTACATATGGTGAACTCCCTTGAGGAATCATCAGAGAGTACATATGGTGAACTCTCTTGAGGAATCATCAGAGAGTACATATGGTGAACTCTCTTGAGGAATCATCAGAGAGTACATATGGTGAACTCTCTTGAGGAATCATCAGAGAGTACATATGGTGAACTCTCTTGAGGAATCATCAGAGAGTACATATGGTGAACTCTCTTGAGGAATCATCAGAGAGTTCATATGGTATGAGGTTTGCTGTGTTATGTTGCAGCCTTTGTGATTGAATACGCCCGCCTCGAGTCACTGACAACATCCAAACGGTGAGTATACAGTACAGTCATCTCATGTCTAGCTGCAGTTATACTAAGGAACTTGTATTGACTTAATGCACAATGATATAGATGTAGGATGACAGATATGCGTTGGTTATTTGACAAATAAACCACATTATGTAGGAGAACTCACATAGGTTGGTTATTTTTAAGTAGATGACAGATGTAGGATGACACATATATGTTGGTTATTTGGCAAGTAGACAACAAGTAGGTGACAAATATAGGATGACACATATAGGTTGGTTATTTGGCAAGTAGACAACAGATGTAGGATGCAATATATTGTTGGTTATTTGGCAAGTAGGTGACAGATGCAGAGACATGGTATCTATTCCAACCTGTTGTCCCACAGCCGCGCTGTGCAGTGCCTCTACTATGATGTCCTCTCTGATGGCGTCCAAAAGGCAGTGGGCATTGACATGAGCAAGTTGACCGTGAACCTAGCAGGCAAGACAGATGCCACTGGTGAGGCATTCCACGTGTTCCTGGAAACTAGCGATGAAGTTGTGCTCTCATCTTCAACCTCATTCAGCTTCTACCTCAGCATGAAGGCTCGCAGGGCAAACATCGATGATTTGCTCAAGGCACTCAAACAACTGTGGATGTCGACCAGAACAGGTGGGTAACAGTGATGTTACTGTGATGTTACTGTGATGTTACTGTAATGTTACTTGTAAACACTCCGCAATCTAAGTTTACAGATATGTGGTATATAAATGTATTTGATGTCTGTTATGTGGCATTTTCCATAGGAATACCTGTGGCATGTTACACAGACCACTACAGATAAAATACCTGTGGCATGTTACACAGACCACTACAGATAAAATACCTGTGGCATGTTACACAGACCACTACAGATAAAATACCTGTGGCATGTTACACAGACCACTACAGATAAAATACCTGTGGCATGTTACACAGACCACTACAGATAAAATACCTGTGGCATGTTACACAGACCACTACAGATAAAATACCTGTGGCATGTTACACAGACCACTACAGATAAAATACCTGTGGCATGTTACACAGACCACTACAGATAAAATACCTGTGGCATGTTACACAGACCACTACAGATAAAATACCTGTGGCATGTTACACAGACCACTACAGATAAAATACCTGTGGCATGTTACACAGACCACTACAGATAAAATACCTGTGGCATGTTACACAGACCACTACAGATAAAATACCTGTGGCATGTTACACAGACCACTACAGATAAAATCATTCTGAATGATGTCAGTGTGGCTTTTTAATTTGTGGTGGCAGTCTGACATATGGTTAGATGACTGAGTTAGCTAAGCATATCCTAGACAGGTGTGTGTGGATTGTATTGGTGCATACAAGAAAAGTAAGTTGGTTTTCAAGGTTATGTCGTTTTGAGAGGGGTGTAACAGCACGTTGAACTATCGTTGTATCACGATAATCAGTGTGATGATGGTGTACTATCAATTGTAAATTTAACTATCGATAGTTATCGCCAATAGTATATTAAACTATTTCCGATAGTAACTATAGTTGACAGAGATCAGTAGGTTTACTTGTGCCACACAAATCGTTGTTCATAAACATGATTTTTCAATTTCATTTGATAATTTTACCTATTTATGGATCTAACACGAAAAATCATCGACGAAAGCAGTGCCATTTAAGGATTCACCATTTTGTCAATCAACTGCATTTAAGGCCTGCAATGGCACTAACCTTATACACTGTATTATGGTTTGGGACTGCTTAAAAAGGTGTTCACTAGTCCATAATGTTATTGTGATACAATCACAGTAGTTATGACACTGTTGCAGTAGTACTGCAGCTGTAATACAAGTATTGCAATTGTAAAACTATATCCTCAATAGTCACCTCTAATTTTGATATTGTGGTTCCCCCTCAGACTTGACCAGTGTGACCATCACATTTGTTACCCAGTTGGAGAGCTTCAAGTTGGATGGGTACGTTGAACAGTACATCAGATTATACCTTAATATGCATGCTCACTTAACAGTACTTTCAAAATAGTATTATTGCATGTACTGTTGTGCATGTATTAGTAAGACACTCACTGTACTAGACTTATTGTGAGTAGTCGTGATTGCATGAATACATCTCGTTGTATAGCTTTACCTTACGTTGTTATTCAGGCTTTAATGTACAGCAAGACACTCAATCACAGTAGTTAATTGAAGACAAATTAGATATATTTTACAAAATCTGCGTTGCTGTCATCCATACATATGTGTTGCAGCCAGAAGGTTGTGAAGTTTGTCTACACCGTAACGGCGGGAGGAGCTGCTCTCAGTTTTGAGGTGGAAGATGGCTTGGGCTTTGCTGTACTAAAAGCGGCTTTTGGTAGCATCTCTGTGGAACGTGTTAGTGGTAAGACCTATGGAGATCTAGCCCTCGATGCCACTGCCCTGGGACGTCTGGTGGACAAGTCTAGTCTGAGCTTCATCGTTGTCACACGGCCAGTCCTCAAGTCACACTTCGCAGCCTTCCAGACAGCTCTACAGAACACCTGGACTGCATTAGGTGAGACACGCCCACAGGCACACTCCTACTAGAATTGTATTAAGGCTTTGTTTGCACTACCAGGTAATGCTAAATGTACTGTAGGTCTTGAAGAAATCTCATGTTATAAAGGCAGGAGGACATGGCCGGCAGCCATCGTTGTACTTCAGCTACAGTCACTAGCTTCTAATGAATCTTCCTTTCATTTTGAGCAGTTGTGTGTGATTGTCTTCTTTGCATTAGACTTACTCTATAAATTATCTTTACAGCACTTGTACTGTGGTAACTGTAGGAAATGAATGAATCCTTGCTTACCCATTTACTTACTGGAGAACATGAAGCAACCTTTTTTATACAACAAGAACACTTGCACTGTAAGACAAGCAGCGTTCCCTTCACTTGTTTTAGCCAACATTTTGCAGAGAACCATTCAATAACATTTATGTGATTTATTTCTTCACATTGCTTGATTAGACTTAATTATATAAATGATATATGAATGTAGTCATTGTACAGTAACTGCAGCAAGGCTGATTGGATCTCAAAGCTGGTAATGGAATAAACAGATCTGCCACTTTGAGCAATGCTAAGAACTAGATATCGTACAAACAGATAGGTTGTCACGTACCATGTGCTGTCACTGCCGTCACTCACCTACACATTTGTGTTCCCAGGAATGACAGTCGTGGTGAGAATCATCGTCCAGCAGGAGGTGATAGTCCGAGGCAGTCTTACTGCCTTCGTCCTCTACTACGATGTCACTGTCAACGATGTCACTCAACAGCCGAAGGCATACGACGCGTCATTCATAGCATCATTCAAGAGCAAGTTGACTCAGAAGTCTGCCAGTGGTGAGGCATACAGTCTACTGCGGGTCAGTCCGATGCTGACAGTCGGCAAGGCGTCAGCTTTCTCCTTCTTTATGACAGGTGTCATTGCACACAGTCAGCAGGAAGACATCATGAAGGCCTTGAGTACAGCTGAACAGACTCTCCACGGTTCAGGTAGGATGACGATAGTTTCTCATCTTGCAAAGTAATTTCCCTAATTAAACAAGCTATTCAACCCATTAGATTCAAGTTGCCAAATGGTTGCCAGAATTAATGTGATACAAAACTAACTCATTAGTTACCACATTTAATAATTCACAATTGTTACTAAATAAATTGTAAGTAATGTGTAATATAAGAACAAGAATATCTGCATGTAGCATTTTGTAAAACTTTTAGTATGCAAGACTGCTGTAATTTTGTTTATAAAAGCTGTCTTGTGAAATTTGTGATTTGTCAGCAATATCATCTAGACGTATTCCTCTGCACTGTGTGAAATATGATAATGGTTTGTTTTCAGTGGATATATCTGTCGAGTTGAGTTTACAACAAGAATTTGTCACAAAGGACGGGTATGTTGAACATTATTTTTACACAACAGAATTTCTTTTGTTGTATCAGAACACTATAGTACCTTGATTCTTAGAGTTGAATTAACAATAAAATATAAGAAGGTACCGGGGTAGGTCATATTGTGAATATGACCTTCGTTCTATTTTTAGTGTTTATTGGTTTTTAAAAAGTTGTTAAATTTACGTAATGTATGGTTTTATAATTGTGATTAACTGAACACTGGTTGTATACATCAACATTTTTGAAACTGTTATCAGCTCCAACGTTTTTGTTTATGTGGTAAGAATTTGTGTACAGATTGAAAGGTCATCATTAATTGTTGCATTCAAACAAATATAAAACATTAAATAAACATTAGTCATGTACCAAGTTACATAATACTATTTAGTAACTAATCATACTGCATAAACCCCAATTTAAATGTAATGAGGAACAATTTTCACGACAGTAGACACTTGTTATGACACTCTGTAGTGTAATGGTATATCACATGGCTGCATGTATTAGTAACACTATTTCATATGTTTATGTTATATATACATGGCTATCAGACTCATCAGTTTCTCTGCAGTTCTCTCTTCGTGCAGTGTAAATCTATTCTCTTACAGGGCTGATCATGTATGTAACACATTGGCAACGTTCCCTCATTTTAGAGAGTGGATGAAGCAATATATATGCATTGCTTTCTAGGTTAGGTTTAACTTTGAACATCCGGTAGTTGCTGTAGCAGCTGTATAAAAGTTTCTAAATTGACAAGTTATGTGAAATTGTAGCCGGGATATTTCCATAATTTGGAAAATATTGAACTGGAATAACGTTGATGCTGCCATATTAAACTATTCTGCCATCATTTGACTTTTATAACTTTGCTTATTCACCTCGGCTCCCGGGCTTATCCATCCATCTCATGACAACTTTAATGCAGCTTTTTGATTTTGAGATTGACCACCCCGTTTGTCTGTGAGCTTGGATTTGGAGAATGTAGGTGCTAAAGAAGTTATGAACTGTTGCAGTGCGAGAGCGTGGAAGATCTGGTACCTTGTGAAGGATGGAGAGGTATCTCTGGATGCTGAGGCCGAGGTCAGTCTGGACATGTCTGCCATACAGACAGCCATTAAAACTGTTGATGACACCCTCGGAAGTCTTGTCGATACATCGGCGAGTTTTGAGGCTTATGACTTTGGAATGAGGTTTACCCTGACGCTCAGCTCCGTGGTGCTGAAAATTGACTTCAACAAGTTCTCAGCTGTATTGGATACTGTGTGGAAGGCTCAGATAACAGGTGAGAACATGTTCTGGTGATGTTTTATAAGCTTACCTGGGGTTCTGAAAGATGTACTCATCAATCTTTGTTGTTGTTGGACATAATGTTACTTTAGAGAAATACTGCTGGAAATGATTGTAAACATGTTAAGTCTCCCGGATTTAACAACTATAATCTTTCTGGGTCTTGCCTGTAGTTGATATTGCACATAAGCTTTAGACGAGCACTGTAAACTGCATTGCGGCCACGGGTTCCCTATTATCGCCCACCGTAAACTTGCCGATCTTATAGAACGAAGTGCAATCCGTTTCAAATAATCTCAAATAATATTTAATGTATGAAAACATATATGCCTAGAACAATAAATTAGTAATTTTTTGTTATTTATACTATACCTATAAAGCCACAAACATTTTAGTTTACTTGTCCACATGTAATTTAGTTAATGTAACACATTAAATATATATTAACATGCTGTTATATGCATTGATACCCAATACCCTGAGATCCACGATTTACACCCAATTCCCTGATACCACAAGACCCTCCAATTTATGCATAAATCTCATACATTGTCATTTCTGAAACTTAACATGTTTTATTATTGTTATGGTTATTAATATCTGTGGAAAGTATTCTGTTTTGTTGTATTTTAATTTGATTTACGTATAAATGCCCGATTTTTCGAGACCCTCCGATTTACGTATAAATCTCCTGTATTGGCGTTTCTGAAACTTAACATGTATGTGGTTGCAATGTGGGCAGTTGTCTAAAATGGATTGTTGTACTGCTGTAATTAAAGCTAATAACATTGTAAATAACATTGGTGGTGTACATTATTATTTAGCATGTATTTCAGAAGCATTATTTGTGGTTTTAAAGGTTTCTAAAAAGATACCGAATAATTATACAAATAGTGCATTATATTCCTTCACTGTTTTTTATTTGAAATATTCCAAAAAAAAATTGTTTTCTAACTGGCTATGTATGTATTCTTCTTGCAGATTTCACTGGTGTCACATTCAATATCATGACATTGGAAGAAGTGATTGACTCTGAAAGGTGTGTGTTCATAATAGCCATGGCATAACAATAACATCTTATTTATCTTACACCGGTGAACCATGGCATTCTGCCTGTTTACCTAGGTACAACATACTAAAGCTCTATTCTTGGTTTGCCTGACTTCTTTGTGTAGAGGCAAAGTCTCCTGCTGTTACTTGTTAATGGCACTGTAGTCTTGGCTTTGTGAGATATTTGTTGATATTGACGTCACTGTGGAGCATGGCCCACCAGTTTGGTCTGTGAGATGTTTGTTGATATTGACGTCACTGTGGAGCATGGCCCACCAGTTTGGTCTGTCAGATGTTTGTTGATATTGACGTCACTGTGGAGCATAGCCCACCAGTTTGGTCTGTCAGGTGTTTGTTGATATTGACGTCACTGTGGAGCATGGCCCACCAGTTTGGTCTGTGAGATGTTTGTTGATATTGACGTCACTGTGGAGCATGGCCCACCAGTTTGGTCTGTGAGATGTTTGTTGATATTGACGTCACTGTGGAGCATGGCCCACCAGTTTGGTCTGTGAGATGTTTGTTGATATTGACGTCACTGTGGAGCATGGCCCACCAGTTTGGTCTGTGAGATGTTTGTTGATATTGACATCACTGTGGAGCATTGCCCATCTGTTTGGTCTGTGAGATGTTTGTTGATATTGACGTCACTGTGGTGCATGGCCCACCAGTTTGGACTGTGAGATGTTTGTTGATACTGACATCACTGTGGAGCATGGCCCACCAGTTTGGTCTGTGAGATGTTTGTTGATATTGACGTCACTGTGGAGCATGGTCCACCAGTTTGGTCTGTGAGATGTTTGTTGATATTGACGTCACTGTGGTGCATTGCCCACCAGTTTGGTCTGTGAGATGTTTGTTGATATTGACGTCAGTTTGGTCTGTGAGATGTTTGTTGATATTGACGTCACTGTGGAGCATTGCCCATCTGTTTGGTCTGTGAGATGTTTGTTGATATTGACGTCACTGTGGTGCATTGCCCACCAGTTTGGTCTGTGAGATGTTTGTTGATATTGACGTCACTGTGGAGCATGGCCCACCAGTTTGGTCTGTCAGATGTTTGTTGATATTGACGTCATTGTGGAGCATTGCCCATCTGTTTGGTCTGTGAGATGTTTGTTGATATTGACATCACTGTGGAGCATTGCCCACCAGTTTGGTCTGTGAGATGTTTGTTGATATTGACGTCACTGTGGAGCATGGTCCACCAGTTTGGTCTGTGAGATGTTTGTTGATACTGACATCACTGTGGAGCATTGCCCACCAGTTTGGTCTGTGAGATGTTTGTTGATATTGACGTCACTGTGGAGCATGGCCCACCAGTTTGGTCTGTGAGATGTTTGTTGATACTGACATCACTGTGGAGCATTGCCCACTAGTTTGGTCTGTGAGATGTTTGTTGATATTGACGTCACTGTGGAGCATGGCCCACCAGTTTGGTCTGTGAGATGCTTGTTGATACTGACATCACTGTGGAGCATTGCCCACCAGTTTGGTCTGTGAGATGTTTGTTGATATTGACGTCACTGTGGAGCATGGCCCACCAGTTTGGTCTGTGAGATGTTTGTTGATACTGACATCACTGTGGAGCATTGCCCACCAGTTTGGTCTGTGAGATGTTTGTTGATATTGACGTCACTGTGGAGCATGGCCCACCAGTTTGGTCTGTGAGATGCTTGTTGATACTGACATCACTGTGGAGCATTGCCCACCAGTTTGGTCTGTGAGATGTTTGTTGATATTGACGTCACTGTGGAGCATGGCCCACCAGTTTGGTCTGTCAGATGTTTGTTGATTTTGACATCACTGTGCAGCATTGCCCACCAGTTTGGTCTGTGAGATGTTTGTTGATATTGACGTCACTGTGGAGCATGGTCCACCAGTTTGGTCTGTGAGATGTTTGTTGATACTGACATCACTGTGGAGCATTGCCCACCAGTTTGGTCTGTGAGATGTTTGTTGATATTGATGTTACTGTGGAGTATGGCCCACCAATTTGGTCTGTGAGATGTTTGTTGATATTGACGTCACTGTGGAGCATGGCCCACCAGTTTGGTCTGTCAGATGTTTGTTGATATTGACATCACTGTGGTGCATGGCCCACCAGTTTGGTCTGTGAGATGTTTGTTGATATTAACGTCACTGTGGAGCATGGCCCACCAGTTTGGTCTGTGAGATGTTTGTTGATATTGACATCACTGTGGAGCATGGCCCACCAGTTTGGTCTGTGAGATGTTTGTTGATATTAATGTCACTGTGGAGCATGGCCCACCAGTTTGGTCTGTGAGATGTTTGTTGATATTGACATCACTGTGGAGCATGGCCCACCAGTTTGGTCTGTGAGATGTTTGTTGATATTAACGTCACTGTGGAGCATGGCCCACCAGTTTGGTCTGTGAGATGTTTGTTGATATTAACGTCACTGTGGAGCATGGCCCACCAGTTTGGTCTGTGAGATGTTTGTTGATATTGATATCAGTGTGGAGCATGGCCCACCAGTTTGGTCTGTTCATGGCAGCAAGAGTCTGTTTCATGTCGGATATTACATAATTTCAGATCTCATTTAAAGACATCTCTGAAGCAAATATATGATGTGCCTAAATCACTATTAATGTAATATTATTATTATTGTACAAAATTGTGCCCGAGTGGTTTTCAGAATGTTTCGGAAATTAACAAGTTGTTCATCGCCACTGCAGGAACACAGCGTTCCAGCTCATCTACTTCGCTTTTGAATCAACTGGCACAACCATTGATTCTCGACGCATCAAGGCAATCGACTACGTGACGACCTTGACAGACGCAAAGATAGCTGGACCTCGTGGTGACTACTCTGTGGCAACCTCTGTCACTGGGGCCTTGCGACGTCTCACCCAGAGTCTCTCTATGTTTGTGGTCGGAGCGGTCGCCACTGAACAGAACGAGATGTTCCGAGCAGCTGTCGAGTCCTACTGGAAGGAGACAATTAAAGGTAAATGTATGCGTGCGTGTGCGTGCATGCATGTGTGTGTATGTATGATCTGAATAAGACAGCTTGTGAACAGTTTATCACAATACTGGCTCAGTAGTCTCCTTGGATCTGCAGGATTATGTATTTTGTAAGGTTGGTGCTGATCCCAAATCTTGCCACGAGTCATCTGTGGGTAAGACGCAAGGGAAGTTTGATATCTTGAATACAACATTTCATAGCATCACTTCCCTCTGTGCTTTCATGACCTGGCCCTCACATTTGAAATTTACATTGCTTAATGCAAAGCATCTAGTAACTGTTAAAATGCAAGCAAAATGATAAATTACAGTATTAAGGTTGATGGAGTGGGTATCATGTTAGTTGATTTATTTTTTTCTTCATAGAACATTAGTAGGTGTCAGTATGAACATGGGTACTTTTTAAAAAACCACTAGCGCCATATGTCACCAACCCATCCTTTAAAAGCTAGCATTTTTAGTGTGTCTGTGGAAAGTCCCTTTTCAGATTCTTGGAAACTGACGATGTTTCCATAGTGACGATCACGTGTGCGTCAGCCCAGTTCAAACATAAATTTGTTCACCATGAATGCAGATCATATAGTCTGGTTATTCTCATGCCACTATGCTGTTGTATTATAATTACCTAAATGCATCACACTGTCAAACCACCAAATACTGGCGGTAGTTTTGTTTATTCTCCGATAATGCCTGATCTCCACCGCCAGTTGCACTGACACGTGACTGACCCCAGCAGGTGTCAATCAACCTTGTCTACCACACCAAGTTTAACACACGGCTCTTCATAACACAATATCATTAGACAACTTGGCGGGGAAAACCTTGGGGGGAAATCTCAGTAATAGAAGTTTCTGTCAAATCGTGTTGAAATAAGCCCGTGAAAAAGTCACATTTCTAAGCAAAAAACAAGCATCTGGTGACACTTGTGTTATCAGCAACAACCAGGAAGTATTACTTAATGTAACTTTTTATAAAAACTATAATACTTACAAAGCCATAACTTGGCATATGAACTTTACTTGTGTTTACCCAAAATTGCACAGTATGGTTTTATGTTTGGTGAAGAGGTCGTGCCAAAAAATGCAGTACGGATTTTTGGTGTCTTTCAACATTGTAGCAAAATGTTTATGAAGCTGTATTAAACTTATTGTGCATTTGTTTACAAAAAAAACCCGTTTGAATGTCAATAACATATTTGTATTTACAACCATATAAATATTTCTTTTGGGGAGTTTCTCAAAATGAAATAAAATGCCATTTTACGGTGATTTTTGACATCTTTTTTAACTGTCTTTAAACACATTTAAATATCACTAAACAACATAACAAAATCAATTATTTTTTGTCTGGAGTATTGTTTAATGTGTTAGGCATTGCCTGAGAAAATTTGTTTACTTTATCTTCATAACATTTATTGATTTGATTTAAATCAAAACAAGCAATCCTACCACCTTAAGTACCGATGGAAATAGTTCATGTATTTTATTTGTTTACTAATATCACCTGATATATTGTATCACAACTTTGTGTGATTCTGTTTCAGGTGCTACTGTTGAGTTTGGAGTACAGGAAGACTATGTGTACGAACGGTACGTTGAACTTGTGACATTTAATGGAAAGCATATACCCATTTGTTTGACTGATTTATATATGTAGTGTCTTTTTGTTGGATTTCAGACTGGTCAAATGTCTAAGAGATTAACCCACAAGTTTTATTAGATTTTAACATGTAATCATACAGCTGTGTGGACTGCAAATGTGATTTATTCTTGTTGCTTGGGTGTAATCAGATGCCATCAAAAACTTGACCACTTGAAGGACCTACTCAACATGTCTCCTTTTGGGTAGTTAGACCAACCAGTCACATGATCATGGTACAGTCAAACCTTGCTTTACGGTCACCTCGGTAATAGAGCCGTTTCACAATTAAGGTCACGCTAGGGTAGTCCCAAATAATTCCCACACACAGTAAAGTATTGGAAATGTGTCCCTCTAATACGTTCACCTCGCTGTTCAGGTCACTTTTGGCCAGTCCCAAGGGTGACCTTAGTAGGGAGGTTCCACTGTACTTCTGTTCTAGTTCGAATTTGATTCCTAGAAACCATCAACAATATATCTGGTTGTCTGTATTTACAGTTGTCTTGTATATATAGGTTTAACAAAGAAAAATGTTTTGATTTTGTAGGGTGTTTGCCACACGCATTGTCTACTTCCTAAGTTTGAATGGTGCATTCGTGATGCCAGAGACTCTTGCGGCACTCAACGTGACCAAACTACGCGGTCTTATCACCTTTAAGAACGCCAACGGTGCAGACTACACATTGATTGACGAAGCAGACAAGACAACCAAGCTGTACCGGTACAGCTTCCACTTCTCTGCCCTCATCACACAAGCCATCAGAAACAACGAACTCACAACGATCAAGACCAATCTGCGAGCAGCCTGGCGCACGAAGATTGGTATGTAAAGTTTCGGTGTTGTTCGTCCTAGCAGTGAAAAACAAAGGTGATTTATAAATGGTGTCTGTATCTTAGTCTTGGCCTGAATTGTTACTTGCCACCAGCAGTAATTCTTATATGCGGTAAAGTGATTTGTGTCATGATGAGTAACATGGTCCAGTATGTGTGATTTCTTTACTAACCCTACTGACATCAATTACATTATGGAATGATTGGAATTTTTAAGCTTGTTATCATGGATAACAAACTGTTGGATTTGGAAGAAACCTGTCAACTGCTGCTTGTTTGCCACAACCAGATCGAACCCTTCCAACAATAAGCCTCCTGTATGACATTACAAATTACACTGAAATGACCGATCAAGGATGATGATGATTATGATGATGGTAGCTTTGCTAACATATCTGCATGATGTATTTCAGGGTCATCAACCCTCGAGTTGACTAAGGCTGTTCAGGAAGAAGTCGTGACAGCCACTGGGTAAGTGATGTCACATAGTAATCTTCACAAAAACCCATTTAGCTACATAAATGTTTGTGTTTACAGCCAAACTATTGAATCAAACTAAGCACTGATCAGTTTACCTCTCTTGGGTCTTATACTACTATGATCTGGAAATTGGTGGAGGCATTTTTAAAAACTCAAATTATGCAGAAGAATTAGAGGGCATGATGAAGTAGCATTAGTAAAAGAATGGTGCAGATTGGATGTAAGAAAATAGTAATTCACATAGAGGATAATAAATGAAAATAGTAATTCACATAGAGGATAATAAATGAAAGGTGCACATCCCTCTATGCTGGTGGTGGTGTATTTAGAAACAAAACAGATATCCGATAAGGACGGTCAAACAAAGATGAACACTTGTTAGAGTCTCATTGAGCCAATGGTGTCCTTTCCTCTTGCTATCGAGAGCTTATTGCTTTGTATGTCGGCCTTGTTAAACCAATTTGCACATGCATTTGTGTAACCAGCACCAGGAATTGCCTGGTTTTATGAGTTTAAAACATCAGTCCAAAAACAAACTGCTATGGTAAAATGCCAGACTGCTAGTCATGAGGAACGGAGTCAGCCTGCTGCCATTTTGAAACTTAGGCAACTTGTCAACCCCTCTTTGCCACCAGATTCGATGGAGGGTATTATAAGAATGAAGAACTTTTGTACAAAAACAATGCAGCGTGGTAGAATGCTTCAATAAAGGTTAAAATGGTGTTTGCATGAGAAGGTCTGTCGAGGATGAAGTCTGGCTTATTCTGAATATTAGAAGAGTGCGTTGTACCACTTTGCTTTGCTAGTGGAAACAGTTTACCATAGGTTTTTGACCAACTTTGAAGAAACAACAAAACTGGAATTTTATATATATATATATTATATGTAGTTGGTTGACCATATTATGTTATAATTAATTTATTTGTTTTACTAAGATGTTTTGATTTGTGAAAACAACAGAAAACCAATTTAAATACAAGTTAAAACAATACCTGCTCTCGACATACTGCAACATGTCATAGTTTCTCACTCAGACTTGATATGTGTGTGTGTGTGCGTGCATGCGTGTGTTTATACACGCGTGTGTGCGCTCGTGTGTGTACATATAGTTTAAATTACCTTTATACTTATTACTAATACTCATATTAATTTTATAGGCTTATCCACCATTGGTGAGTGTGTGTGTTTTAATGTGTCTGAAATACATAATTGTATTTTTGCAAGTTTACTTCACAACATACATTATTGTATGGCATGTATTGTATTTCCTTGTTCGTTATACTGCCACTATTATTTATATATTATTAACATATTGGTGTTATTAAATTATTATATGTTTTCATTTTATTATTATAATCATTACTGCACTAAGCTGCCTTTTATTATTTGTGTGGCATTCTGTATGTGCGTCATGCTGTCTCGCAAGTATACATAAGAAATCAGTATGCCTACATGTATATGTGTATGTCTGTATGTGTGTATATATATACATACTGTATATATATATATATATATCTGTGTACATTTAATAAGATTGATATTATATGTTATATTATCACATATTATATGCCTTCTTATTACCATTTTATAACAGATACTTAGTTAGCAATTATTACCTAATTTTCATTATGTTATTCATTAATTACTGTTACTGTGTTAGATTATGTTACATTATGACGCTTGATTGTCATTTTGTGTTTGTATCACATTTAAGATTATTAAAATTACCTCTGACTTGCTGCATCATTCTACGACAGTGATTGCTCTGCCTAATTATAGGTGCTTCTCGTTGTAAGCCCCTTTCCAGAGAATCTCTACAGTTACTCAATTAATAATGTTCTTATCTATAATAACTTTACAACTGTGTAACCAATTAAATTAACAAATATGCTTAACAAATATGTTATGTTTTTTGGAAGATATCACTAAGTGGGTAGATGAGGGATCACCAGTAGATATCATCTACTTAGATTTTCAAAAAGCTTTCGACAAAGTGCCACATCAAAGATTACTGCTTAAACTAAAGGCCCATGGCATAGGAAATGGTATAATAAACTGGATAGAAAATGGCTGATTGACAGAAGACAACGTGTAGTAGTTCATGGGGAGGCTTCAAACTGGAAATCAGTTTTGAGTGGGGTTCCACAGGGATCAGTACTGGAACCTATATTATTCTTAATATATATAAACGATTTGGACGATGATATAGCTAGCAAGGTATTGAAATTTGCGGATGATACAAAAGTGTTTAGAAGGATTAAAAGTGATGGAGATAGACAGCATTTACAAGATGATCTTGACAGGTTGATCAAATGGTCTGAAAAGTGGCAAATGTTCAATTTTGGGAAATGTAAATGCCTTCACACAGGACATGGGAACGAATTAGTGCTGACATGAAAGTTTCAGAGCAATGTGTGGAATTGCAGCTTTTAAAAGGAAATCAAATCATTGGATTGATTAGGCGAAATATAGCATATAAAGAAAAAGAACTAATAATACCGCTGTACAAAACAATAGTTAGGCCTCATTTAGAATATTGTATACAAGCATGGAGGCCATACCGCAAGAAGGACATAGATATGCTAGAAAGAGTACAGAGGAGAGCGACTAAAATGATACCAAAACTGAGGATCTTAGTTATGAAAAACACCTAAAAGAATGTGGTTTAACAACACTAGAGACCAGGAGATTGAGAGGAGATCAGATAGTTTAAAATATTGAATGGTTATGAAAATATTGATAGAAATATGTTTTTTTCAGTTAAGAAAGATAGAAAGACTAGAGGACATGAAGCTACATTAGTAAAGCAGCAGTGTAGATTAGATATAAGAAAGTTCTCATTCTCACAAAGGACTGAATGAATGGAACAGATTATCTGATGATTGTGTGGGTGCTAGTAGTGTGAATATGTTTAAAAATAAAATCGACACATACCTGGATGGCAATCTTGTTAAATCTTGTTAAAATTAATTCATATAAATGTGTATTTTTTACTCCAATATTTAATTATCTTATAATTACATGTATTTTATACAACATTATTTCACTACTACCTTTTGATTTGTGATGTATAAATATATCTATATATATATAAAACATTTTTCTTCCTTGTTTTCTTTTCAAAAAACATTATAAACTTCTAATAGGAAGCCCTTGATGATAGCATTCTTTCAGCACATGCCCTGGATAACTCCACTATTGTAATACTCTCTATGTATATAATTAGGTACACGCAGATATGATTGATCTAAACCACGTGCACCTCTTCAGCCTGCTCAGTTGCCTGTGTTGTTGCAGTGTCTCCTACTGGCGTCTCGTCTACTTCATTGAAGACAACAAGAAGGTGATGAATGCCCAGCTTCAGCAGCCCCTGGACGAGGCAGTCCTGAAGACAGCATTCAGTGTGAAGATTGCTGGCAGCCAGCAGTCATACAGCGACCTGCTCGTGGCATCCACAGTCGACACAGTGCGTGTGAGCCAACTCTTCACGGTCGTCTTCCAACAGAAGGTCTCCAGGAGAGACTTCATCAAGATGGCTGACAGTATCGCCAGTGCTTGGAAGAAGGTCGACAGTGGTGAGTTGTGTAGACATCTCCAGTTGCGCTAAAACAATAGTATGTAACCTGCCACAGTATACCAGGTATAAAGTCATACAGGCCTGTTCTGCACAAGATCCAAAAATAGCTGTGTAGGTCATGACCCATAAATTTTGTGATTTTGGCAGAAGTGCATACCATACAAACTCATCTTCCATTGTCAGGTTTATTTTCCTCAAGAAGTAATCCAAAACTTATAAAATATTGAATGCATTGATGGGCATTGATTTTTTTCACATAGCCCAATTTTGTATTTATTTTTCTCAAAACATTGCTTTTAGTTTGCTTAATTTTTAGTAATAAATGAAAAACTACTGAAGATGTTATTTCAATGATTGAGGTATCATTTTAAATCTATGGAATCAAACAAGAAACCAAACTTAATTTAACAAATTTGCAACTTAATACCCACTTTGGTGTGGCAGTCCACATGTCTCTTTCAGGTTTCAAATGTGCATATGTATAGGGGTGGTATTGTTATCAAGTGTGTGAATTAATATTGAATAATTAAAGACAGTTTTTTTTAATATCAGCAGTCGGTACAAGTTATTTTTTAATATTAAAATTTTAATTCCCCAAGTTCCCATTGCAATCTCTGTTGGTTCTCTGCAGTCATCATCTACCTCTTCTCCTTTCCCTTCCCCTCTGAGAGCAGCTGCTCTCTCTGCTGACCATTCTACTCCCATTTCTTTCATGTGTCCAGCCCATATTAATTTACCCTTCACCAGCTTATTCTTGAAATGTTATTTCACACCAGTGTTATTGTGTCAATGTTATACTTTCAGCCTACGAACATGTGACTGTGTCTATTCTGAAGCTGGACAAGATGATCAGTGACCGCACGTGAGTGTCGCACAGTCCGATCACTTATCAAGAACAAATGCCAGAATAATATGTCAAATGTAGCTCGTGAAATAGGCCAATAAAATGACATCTAATATATTGCTCAATGTATGTTTCCTATTTCAGTTTTACATCCAGTAGCACATAATCACAGATATTATTCATAGTCCATGCCAACACACTGGCCCTAAAATGGTATTGACCTACCATGAAAACAGCTCACTAACATACCACAACAGCCGAATGACACTGATCACAATGTTAGTTAATTTTCTCAGCACCTATCACATACCTCTTCAACCTATTACAGTAATTAGCAGTGATGGTTCTGACTGCATCGGTGCGGGTCATTCCGCCACCATTTTCTTTTCATATACTAAAATGCAAAACAGACACAATAGAATAATCTACCATGGGTTAAAAAAACTGTGTGTATCAATGCATGAAATCTGCCTCCTTGGCTGGATGGTAATTGGGAGTTGGGTGCGGGTGAAATGTTCCCTGTCATACACCCATGTCCTGGACTACTTGCAGTGAGTTTGTGTGGATCCTACGCTACAAGGCCATGCTGACAGGCAAGTTGATCTCTCGCACCCACTTCACTGCTGCTGCCTCTCTCAAGCTCATGTCCGAGCTCCAGTCTGCCATCACCATCCCATCACCCCAGGGTGGCAACTACAAGCTGTACGACTCGACAGATCGCAAGCTCACCAAGTACCAGAGTGCCTTTTACAGCCTGTTGAAACGCCCTGTGCAGACAGCTGATCGCGAGAAAGTCGTGGCATCGCTTCAAGTTAAATGGAAGGCGGCTAACATACGTAAGTACATCTTACTGTTTGTGCATCCAGCTACGCTTTAAATCACATGTCTTGGCACATTTCATGGCACATACGTATCCTCCCATTAACGTTTTTATCTAAGAAAGTACAAGAAATGGGAAGTGGATTTCGTTGTAATCCAGGAAGTGGACACAATCTAATATATCTGCAGTTAATTCTGCACCAGCATGCATACAGTGTGTCACCATATAAGTATTGTAGGTACATTTGTTTATTAATACAGAACTCTGCTGTTGAATTATTGAAACGTCTTGCACACATGTGCTACCTATTTGTCTCACCTACGCATGGGTAAGAGCCTTCATTCAAATTCACCAACGGTCTATGCAGCCATCAGTTCAATTCATGGGTACATCTGTATATATCACCAGAACCATCTCAACCAATGAATTCACCCATCAACCAGCTAGCCCATCTAACCATCCAGACCATGTATCTCAACCAACTAGCCCATCTAACCATCCAAACCATGTATCTCAACCAACTAGCCCCTCCATCCACCAAAACCATCTCAACCAACTAGCCCATCTAACCATCAAAACCATCTCCACCAACTAGTTTCCACCTCTATCCACCAAAACCATCTCAGCCAACTAGTTCATATCTCAACCAACTAGCCCCTCCATCCATTAAAACCATCTCAACCAACTAGTTCATCTGTCAACCAACTAGCCCTTCAATCCACCAAAACCATCTCAACCAGCAATTTTATCCATCAACCAACTAGCCCCTCTACCCACCAAAACCATCTCAGCCAACTAGTTCATCTCTCAACCAACTAGCCCCTCCATCCACTAAAACCATCTCAACCAAATAGTTCATCTCTCAACCAACTAGCCCTGCAATCCACCAAAAACCATCTCAGCCAACTATTTTATTCCTCAATCAACTAGCCCCTCTACCCACCAAAACCATCTCAGCCAACTAGCCCATCTAACCATCCAAACCATCTCCACCAACTAGTTCATCGATCAACCAACCAGTCCCTTCATCCACCAAAACCATCTCAACCAACTATTTCATCCCTCAACCAACTAGCCCCTCTATCCACCTAAACCATCTGAACCAACAAGTTCATCTCTCAACCAACTAGCCACTCTATCCACCTAAACCATATCAACCAACAATTTCTTCTCTCAACCAACTAGCCCCTCTATCCACTTAAACCATCTCAACCAACTATTTCATTTCTCAGCCAACTAGCCCCTCCAACCACTAAAACCATCCCAACCAACTAGTTCATCTATCAACCAACTAGCTCCTCCATCCACCAAAACCATCTCCACCAACTAGTTCATCCCTCAGCCAACTGTGTTTACCAACAAGATGTACATTCATTTAGCACGTCTGTGTTTCTCAACAAGATCTGCACTCACTGAGTCTCTGAATGACAATTGTACATGTTTTGTTTTGCTTGATGCAGCAAATGCAGACAAACTGGAGGTGACGTTTGCTATGCAGGAGGAGTTCATTGACCAGAGAGGGTGGGTACTTAGTCAGATTGGCATATATAAAGTTATCCTACTTTTGTGCAAGCCTGTTCATAATCTGCAATTCTCTGTTCCCAGTAAAACTGCAGCCTTCTATATTGAAACTAATTTAAACTAAACGTGTTGGTCATATGTGTTAACACATAGCTGGCCGTTTTATGATTTCTAAATTACATAAGTTTGATTTCTTGGACAGTTCTAGGAGATGGGATGGAGCAGGTGTTATCAAGTGACGTGAAACTGTGACACTCCATCATGTGTAGTAGATTTTGCAGTCGTTACTTTGGCAGGTTGCACATTTAAGTAACATTCAGTATTTTACGTTTCTACACAATCTTGGCAGTCAGATTTGTGTTACATCACAGTAACATTCGTGTCACATTTGAGAATTTGCATTTGGCACTCATTTCCAGTTTGAACACTGGCTTTAAAAACCGATCATGTTAGTTCTGTTTGTTATAATAAACATGGTTTTACCTGGTTTTGTCTTGTTCTTGCAGACCCGCAGCTTACAAGTTCGCCTACTTTGTTTCTTCTGGTGGAGCTACCCGAGACGCATTGTTTGAAGACGGTCTGACTAGCGCGAACGTGATGGCTGCATTCAAGGTGGCCATTGCAAGAGGAACTGGAGAGTACAGCGACTTCCTGTACACTGATGGACTGGAGAACCTTGTCAGCTTCTCTGATCTCATCGGCGTTGATGTGAAGCAGAAGGTTGCTCTGAGTCACTACAGTGTGATAGAGGGTATCATCAAGAAATCGTGGTCTGATCTCTCGTCTGGTAAGTTCTGCATGCTGAGTTTTGACTTCAAAAATGACTTTTGCCTGTTGTAGTTAGTGTACTGCGGGCAGTATTAAAACTGTAGGATTATCTGTAGGCTACACTGAAGTTATGCTGGTGGTTTACTTGTGTGCGTGTGTGTGTGTATGTGTGTGTCTGTGTGTGTGTGTGTGTCTGTGTGTGTCTGTGTGTGTGTGTCTGTGTGTGTGTGTGTGTCTGTGTGTGTGTGTGTCTGTGTGTGTGTGTCTGTGTGTGTTTAACAAGATTTAACAAGATTGCCATCAAGAAAATTAACTCTAGATGGCAGGTGGACAAGGAAGCCTTTTGGCTTATCGAGAGTCCAATACTTTTTATCTATGTATTCCGCCCTTTTAAGGTATGTGTCGATTCTATTTTTAAACATTCACGCTACCAGCACAAACACAATCAGGAGATAATCTGTTCCATTCATTTACAGTCCTTTGTGAGAATGAGAACTGTTTTTATATCTAATCTACTCTGCTCCTTTACTAATGTAACTTCATGTCCTCTGGTCCTTCTATCTTTTTAACTGAGAAAAAAATATTTATATCAATATTTTCATAACCATTCAATATTTTAAACACTTCTATCTGATCTCCTCTCAATCTCCTGGTGTTGTTAAATCACATTCTTTTAGGCGTATTTCGTAACTAAGATCCCTCAGTTTTGGTATCATTTTAGTCGCTCTCCTCTGTACTCTTTCTAGCATATCTATGTCCTTCTTGCGGTATGGCCTCCATGCTTGTATACAATATTCTAAATGAGGCCTAACTATAATAATAATAATAATGTATTTATTTCAGACAATCATATTGTCCATATATAAAAATACATCAATAAAAGTATGTAAATAAAAATACATCGATAAGAACTACATGTTTAAAAATTATATAAATCCCGGACCCACTGGTGCAGCAATTTCGAAGTACAATACATATCGATAGTTTTAATGCTATAAATAATGGGATTCAAAGACATGTCAATCCTATTCATTAGGCTAAAAATAGCCTTTTTGGTTATACATTTACCCGAGCTGACTTTAGCTGTGGCAAACATGGACAAATTGTTCAATATCCTGATAGCGTTGTTATATGCAACAACGAATTGCTGAAAATTTACTTTTCTAAAGTGCGTGTGTGTCTGTGTGTGTGTCTGTGTGTGTGTGTGTGTCTGTGTGTGTGTGTGTGTCTGTGTGTGTGTCTGTGTGTGTGTGTGTCTGTGTGTGTGTCTGTGTGTGTGTCTGTGTGTCTGGTGTGGTGTGGTGTGGTGTGGTGTGGTGTGGTGTGGTGTGGTGTGGTGTGGTGTGGTGTGGTGTGGTGTGTGTGTATCTTGAACCAGAGATACGTGTTACAGATTACAGCACCCTGGTGGTCAAGATCCTCACACAGGAAGAGTACTTGAACACTAAAGCGTGAGTAGTTTTCTCAGACAAATGTGTAATTTAAAAAAATATTTCTAGCATTATTTATGTACCTGATATCCTGGTAGAGAATTATTTTGTACAAACTGATGTTGACCAGTTGAGATCTTGAACGATTGACAGAACATTCTAAAAAAGGCTCACATCATGGTTGTGAACAATAAAAATATAATGATAATAATAAAAGTACTTAGGTACCACCCGATCAATTAAAATTCCTCTCGGTTGCCTTACATACATACTTACATACATACATACATAAATTCGAATTTAATATTATTTTACATAAAAAGAAATGCTAAGAATATATATATATATGTAAAAAAATTATGTAATACTACCTTAAATTTAGGTACTAAAACTAGTAAAATGATCATAAAACGGTTAAACAAATAAATGTAGTTATATATTCTTAAACCTACTTTAAATACATACATTTAGACATGACCATAAGTATGTTAAGGAACTAATCAGGTATACAATACAAGATGAAATGATGGGTACACTTGAGTAAGACAACCGCTGACTGTGCACTGTCTGTGTGTGTATGACAGGGAGTTCTCATCGAGACTTCTTTACTTGGCGACTAACAACGGAATCACCCTGACGCTGGAGGACCTGCCTGCTGCTAGTGCCACAGCCCTGGCTGGTATAGAGGCTCTGACAGGACCCACTGGAGCCAAGTACGTCCTGCTGACTGACGCTGCCCAGCGCACCGGTCTCGGCAGGTACAAGATGGCCATGTCTATCTACCTCGACAATTGGGTGAAGCGCACGGACGTGGATACCATCACCAAGTTTCTGTCTGAAGACCTTGATGCAGCCAAGCCAGGTATGCATTTACTACTACTAATACTACTTATATTATTCATCTTCATCATCATCATCATTGTGCAGCCGTAGTGTCCCGTGGTTGGGCGAAGGCCTCAGCATGTCGATTCCAAATCTGCCTGCTTGCGCTATCCTCTGCCAGATGGTGTCTATCCAGTACTCGTCTAGTTTGTCTCTCCACCATCTCGCTGGTCTTCCTCTAAATCGTTTCCCTTCGTAAGGTCTCCAGGTAGTGATACGCGATGTCCATCGATTCTCATCATGCTTACTGCCCAATACATTGGAAAAAGTAAAGCCGACAGCATCTGGTATACCCAGATGGTCACCCATCCGAGTATTAATTGTCAATAAAACAGGTGCTTTAATTCCATTTTCAGGTTCAACAGCCTTGACTGTGAACCTTGGTGCCCAAGAGGATTACATCGATGGCAGGTTTGTAGTAATTCTCTCTCTCGTTACTTGCAAATGATATATGTATAATCGCAGGTTAAATTAATTTGGTTGAGATGTCTTCAAAACTAAATAATATTACGCATAAGAGAATGCATATAATCACCGTTACAGTATTTTTATCTTAAACATATTCTCACTGACCACTTTTTGCTGTCGTCAGTTGCTGCAATGCAAGCATGCCGATAATAATTTCCTGGTAAATAGAAGATAATTCCACAGTGGATCACCAATCAATTCTTCCACTGAAATAAGTAAAAGCTCTAAATAATAACTATTGCGGTGTTTTTAAATGCATTGCCAATTGGTAGACAGGAAGCGAATGAACATAGGAAGCGAGTGGACCTCAGCACTTGGAAGCAGATACACTTATGATATGTTAGCTTGTTAATATTCAGATTTGTTTTATGTTTGTGTAGGGAATGTCACTGCCATTTCATTGTTACAGCGACCACCTGGTGAAGTTTGCCTTCTTTGTGAAGAATGGCGAGGCATTGCTTGATGGTACCCTGGAGGAGCCAGTCGATAAAACAGCTCTAACAACCAAATTTCAGAGCAGTGGCTTGTCTTACAAGATCAAGAGCACAGCTCAACTGACCTCTGCTAGGAACCTGCGCAAGAGCTTCAAGCTGTATGTTGAAGGCCTGGTCCCACAGGATCGCGTCATTAAATTCAAGGCAGTATTGACGAAAGCGTGGGAAGCAACAAAGACTATTAAAGGTATGCGTTTAGTTCATCCTTTCACAGCACACATAAGGTACCTAGTTTTTATTGTAGCCTTTCTGTAGTAGTGGAAGGGATATGGTTGTAAAATTATTGTGTCTGCTCTGATATCATGCTAAATTTCTGATCTGAATTGTTATAATGTCATTTTGACCTGAAATGTAGTTGCTTTGATACAATGAATTTTGCAACTCGTGTCCCTTTGGTAAAACTTGTGAAGATTATAATTAATGAAAATCACACATATTTACTACTGTATTCACAGTCTATTTGAACCAGTCAAGGGATGTTTAAATATAATCATTATTTGTGTAGCAGTTGACATTGTTAATAATTTTGTATGATATTAAAAGCTAGGAAAACAAACAAAAATCAAGGACCAGTATAAAGGCTTTTCTCACCATAGACTTTAGGAACAAAGATGAACAACATTTTCACTGAGCTACAATTTGTCTCATTTGTAAGTACACATGCACAGGGTACTAATTAATGCAATGTCTCTTGGTGATACATATCTGCTCTACTATCACAGCTAGGCCATTTACATTGTTCGTTTTGCTTACAGGAGTTTCTGCAGAACCAGTAACAAAGGCAGATTACATTAGTGAACATGGGTAAGTGACTATTGGTCATGCTATATATTGGTTACCATTCTTAGGTGATTATTGCTTTTTGCATAAACCTACTTTTGCATGTTGAATAACAGCTTATGATATCCCGGCAGCTGTGCATACAGGAAATGTTGACTGCAATGTTTACAGGATTGTACTGACTATTGTGTTTAGAAAATCATGCTGACTGCTGTGTTTACAAGATCATGCTGACTTCTGTGTTTACAAGATCATGCTAACTTCTGTGTTCACAGGATCATGCTGACAGCCATCTACTACTTTATGTCATATTCAAATGGAGAGGTCATTGACCCTGCTATCATAAAGCCACTGACAGCTACGGAAGTTGTCGCAAGTGGCAATGTGACAAGAATGGATGGCAAGACGTATTACATGCCCTACAGTGGAACAAAGACACCAAAGCAGTACAGCAAACAGTACAAGTTGAAGCTGAAAGGTGACATCAAGGCTGATGTCGCTGTCAAAACTCTTACTGCCATCAAGACAGCCTGGTCGGAGACCACAAAAGGTACTTTACTTCACCTCTGTCATGTGTCATACATTATGTCCAATGTAGGATTACCCTACTCGGGACTGGTGTAATGGGAAGATCTGAAAATTGATCAAACGTGTGCTCTGCAGCAGTGTATTTTTATGTTTACAATTATGTATAAGTGTATTTTTATGTTTACAATGATGTATAAGTGTATTTGTATGTTTACAATGATGTATAAGTGTATTTGTATGTGATTCGCTGTCTATTAATTATAATTAAACTAAGTGGTGTGATAAACCATTAAACTACTTTTTTGTTCTTAACTTGTGTACATTATATTTAATTTAACAAGTATTTATGCCAGCAAGCGTACCTTATGAACTACACTAATGCTTGCATGTTTGCTTGTATAGACAGGTGTTTGAGAAGAAAGGTTTTTGATGTACATAATGACCAGCCTAAATGTCACTCCAGTGTGTCAATGTGTGTTCACAGTAGTTCTGAGAACACACATTATGTTGTTGTCTCTCATATAACATCCTGTGTTTTGTTTCAGGAGCTGAAACTGTGGAACTCTCTCTCACCACGTTGGAACGAGCCTTCGGCCAACTGGGGTAAGTTGTGTCTAACCAGTTGAGCCGTACACTAAGTTTTAACTAGTGGGACTGAACATTAATACACTAAAAACATAAAAAGTAAACCATATTGTATTATGCGTAATAACATAATTATTCCAGTACGGGCAACTGCAATTTTGTGCATATAGAGAATAGTTAATTAGATTGTTTATCTTTTGTGGTTTTGCTAATGTTACTTAACATAGAATTATGGAATTGGCCAACTCTATCAATGGCATGTATTTTCTTGAGATGCTAGCTCTTAAAGGTGCTCCCTTAGCTGGTTTGCCCATCATGAATTCAGTTCTTTTTTGTCTTCAAGTGTAGTGTGGGAATAGCTTAACTAATGGCCGCTGTCTGTTTAAAGAATGCATACTTGTGTTTTAGATGTTAAAAAAATTACTTTGTTCATTACATTTGGTAGCTTGCGAAAGCACACCATAAAGCTGTAATTCCGTTGTAATGATATCTTTGTAAACACTTGGGTTATCTTTACAGGTCGTCAGTGACCCGTATACTCTACTCGGTCACTCGGAATGGTGTGGTCACCTTCCCTGCCCAGGACCCTCCGCCATCAGACAGTGTGCTAATGGAGAAGATCCCCACAGATCTCTCTCTCTACGAGGCGCATTATGACCTGGCCACTGTCGGTCAATCCTTCGGCCTCACATTCAAGGGCACCGTCAAGAGCTCATTGGCTGACGAAATAGCGACACAGTTGGTCACTGCCTGGCAAGGTGAGATATCTACAAGTAGTGCAACGCTGAATAGTAGCTTGGTCATGTAACCTGCCATAATGACAGGATGTATTCGGACACTATGGTCATGTGACCTGTCATGCAACCTGTCATGTGACAGGATGTATTCAGACACTATGTTTTCGGACACCCTAAAAATCTACAAAATAATTATTTTTGAGTACTTTGTTTTTGGACTCCTTGGTAAATGTAATTTTTTGTTTCTGTGTAATCTGGTATTTATGTTCGTGTACTGTACGTTTTCAGCTGATAGTTTAAATTCTTTTAAGCATCTGAGTTTATTGCAGTCATTATAGTGATCCACTGTACTAACTTCGTCATGTGACCTAATCCACTGCATTAACTTGGCTAGGTAAGATCACCTACCCGGTATAATTTTATTTTAAAGTTGTTCTCATTTTATTGATGAAAAGGATTAGAATCATGAAACATGCATTATTCAGCATATTAGTGTATTAATTACAAATAAAAAATATTAATTTGAGCTTGCTCATGTCATTATTGTTCTATAAAATTGTTAAACATGTGCAAGGTTATTTACCAAGAAACATGGCTGATGATTAAATCTTATAATGCTCTCAGTTTTTGTATATAAACACCTGTCAACATGGCAGTTTACTTGAAATGGACAATTAAAAAGAAGGTGCAACATTTGCGATATCAGCTGTATCAATTGCATGTTAATCTTGTGCAAGTGTACACTACTGGATACATAGCATTTAGCAAGGTTGCATGTTAATCTTGTGCAAGTGTACACTAGTGGATACGTAACATATAACAAGGTTGCATGTTAATTTTGTGCAAGTGTACACTACTGGATACATAACATATAACAAGGTTGCATGTTAATCTTGTGCAAGTGTACACTACTGGATACATAACATATAACAAGGTTGCATGTTAATCTTGTGCAAGTGTACACTACTGGATACATAACATATAACAAGGTTGCATTTTAATCTTGTGCAAGTGTACACTACTGGATACATAGCATTTAGCAAGGTTGCATGTTAATCTTGTGCAAGTGTACACTAGTGGATACGTAACATATAACAAGGTTGCATGTTAATCTTGTGCAAGTGTACACTACTGGATACGTAACATATAACAAGGTTGCATGTTAATCTTGTGCAAGTGTACACTACTGGATACGTAACATATAACAAGGTTGCATATTAATCTTGTGCAAGTGTACACTACTGGATATAACATATAACAAGGTTGCATGTTAATCTTGTGCAAGTGTACACTACTGGATACATAACATATAACAAGGTTGCATGTTAATCTTGTGCAAGTGTACACTACTGGATACATAACATATAACAAGGTTGCATATTAATCTTGTGCAAGTGTACACTACTGGATACGTAACATATAACAAGGTTGCATGTTAATCTTGTGCAAGTGTACACTACTGGATATGTAACATATAACAAGGTTGCATATTAATCTTGTGCAAGTGTACACTACTGGATACATAACATATAACAAGGTTGCATGTTAATCTTGTGCAAGTGTACACTACTGGATACGTAATATATAACAAGGTTGCATGTTAATCTTGTGCAAGTGTACACTACTGGATACGTAACATATAACAAGGTTGCATGTTAATCTTGTGCAAGTGTACACTACTGGATACATAACATATAACAAGGTTGCATATTAATCTTGTGCAAGTGTACACTAGTGGATACATAACATAACAAGGTTGCATGTTAATCTTGTGCAAGTGTACACTAGTGGATACGTAACATATAACAAGGTTGCATGTTAATCTTGTGCAAGTGTACACTAGTGGATACGTAACATATAACAAGGTTGCATGTTAATCTTGTGCAAGTGTACACTACTGGATACATAACATATAACAAGGTTGCATGTTAATCTTGTGCAAGTGTACACTACTGGATACGTAACATATAACAAGGTTGCATGTTAATCTTGTGCAAGTGTACACTACTGGATACATAACATATAACAAGGTTGCATATTAATCTTGTGCAAGTGTACACTACTGGATACATAACATATAACAAGGTTGCATGTTAATCTTGTGCAAGTGTACACTACTGGATACATAACATATAACAAGGTTGCATGTTAATCTTGTGCAAGTGTACACTACTGGATACGTAACATATAACAAGGTTGCATGTTAATCTTGTGCAAGTGTACACTACTGGATACGTAACATATAACAAGGTTGCATGTTAATCTTGTGCAAGTGTACACTACTGGATACGTAACATATAACAAGGTTGCATGTTAATCTTGTGCAAGTGTACACTACTGGATACGTAACATATAACAAGGTTGCATGTTAATCTTGTGCAAGTGTACACTACTGGATACATAACATATAACAAGGTTGCATGTTAATCTTGTGCAAGTGTACACTACTGGATACGTAGCATTTAACAATGTTGCTGTCCAAAAGATAAAAGTAAGAAAAATATGCTTCTTTCTTTGTACAGGTGCCAATCCACTGAAGAAACCTGTCACTTGTAAACTGGTCGGTCTCGAGGAAAGAATGTCTACTAATGGGTGAGTTCTTTCTTCAACCTGTATATCGATCTTGAAGGGATGTTATAACATCTGCATGTCCTTGGCCTGTCATTCACCGCAGCATTACAATGTAGCTTAAGTCTTCCAGTCAAACATGAAGTATAATCACATTGCTGAACATTCTTCAGGATAGTTCTTTTTCAAATCAAAAACTTTCATTTTGCATATCCAAAGCGTATTTTACCTGGTAAAGGCTTTCATGAAACGTACCACGTTGACTTCATCAGACAAAGACATCAATGTAACACCTCCCAATCTCAGTCTGAAATGCCTGATAAACACAACGAAAGTGAGGAGAATAGTGGACGAAGCCAGGAAGGACCTAGTGAGAGAGAGAATACAGCAACTTGGACACATTTAAAGAGAAGAAACTCACCCTAGAAATTAAGTTGTTTACTACATTGCCAAGGGAAGAACAACAAAATGTCACGAGCCACATCATGCATGTCAGTGAGAGTACGCACGAGAAAACAAAATGGCGACATCAACAAAAAATTCAGCGCTTGGAAGCGATGATAGACAGAACAAATGAAGCTAATCTCACCGGAACCCAGCTGAAGAGGTGGGTGGTAAACCTGTCTAAATACAAACTGTCCGGGACCAGAATAAGATATTAGTGAAGGGCTTAAATTGTGTGGTAACACCAGAGAAAGTGCAGACCGAGGAGTTCATTGTAGTGGCAGAACAAGCGACATGAAGCCTACAACAAGACAAAAAAGACAAACTTCGTTCAGACATCACGGGAATTCAGAATTCAGCAAATGTTCCAACACCATACTCCCTGCAGACAAGGGAAAGGCCACAGTCATGGAAACGAAAGAATACCATGAGAAAATGAAAGTAATGCTAAGTGACCAAGCAACATATGAGAAGTTAAAGAAGGATCCGACCAGGAAGTATAAGGCAGAACTCATCAGAATGGTAAATTACCTGGCGAAGGAGGGGAAGATCACTAAAGATCAGTACTGGTTCTTGTATCCCATGCTGGAAAAAGTACCACGGATGTATGGATCACCAAAAATCAACAAGGAGGATGTGCCACTCAGACCAATTGTCGACTGCACACAGACATTAGCATACAGAGTGGCCACACTGTCCAGGGATTTGGCCAACGTACTACAACCACTTGTTGGAAAAACAGAACACCACATGGAAAATTCACAAGAATTGGAGAAAGAAATGACAAAGCTGAGAGTCGAAGAAGGAGAATCATTTGTGTCGTATGATGTTGTGTCGCTGTTCATGAAGACTCTGATCTAAGAACCATGCGAAGTCATCAGCAAAAGACTAGAGAATAACAAGACACTAAAGCAGAGAACTGACCTAAACGTAGATTACATTATGGAGTTGTTGAAATTTGTTTTGGGAACTTCGTACTTTAGATTTGGAGGAGAAATTTACCAACATACGTTTGGGGTAGCCATGGGCAGTTGGGTATCCCCCATTGTTGTGAACTTGTACTTGAGGACTTGGAACAGAAAATCATAGCCACAGCACCAGACGATTGCTAATGGAGAAAGTGGAAGAGATATGTGGACGATGTAATTTGCCTGGTACACATAGGAAAGGCAAAGAAATTACAACAGCACATGAACACGGTAGACCCCACGGGTAGCATCATTTTCACGGGAGAACATGAAACGAACAACAGCATGCCCTTCTTGGATATGAAGTTCACCAGAAAGGAAGATGGCAGTGTGAAGTTCACAGCATACAGGAAGAAGATGCACACTGGCCAATACCTGAACTTTGCATCCCACCACCCCAAACATCAGAAGTTGCGAGTTGTCAGAAACTTTATGAACAGGTGTGAGATGATAACTTCAGGGGAGGTGGACAAGAAGGAAGAGGTGGAACATTTGAGAGAAGCTCTAAGAGTACGTGGCTATCTGTCCTGGGCCTTAAAAAAGGTGACGGATTGCAGCAAGAAAAAAAGACCAACAAAAAGACAAAGGACAGAAACTAAAGGAGCCAAGTAGTCATCCCATACGTAGAGGGGGTCTCAGAGAGAGTACGTAGAGTACTGAAGAAGTATGGAGTAGCAACAGCCATGCGTCCCCACACCTTCCTCAGGCGCCTGTTGGTACATCCCAAGGAAAAAGTAGAGCTAGAAGAACAGGGCGAACTGGTGTACCAAATACCATGCAAGAACTGTGGTGCTGAGTACAGGAACACAGAAAGGACGTAGACAACACGAAAAAATGAGAAATACAAAAGGAGTGGGAAAAAAAGATTGATGTCTGCCATCAATAAATCCGCCCTTACAGACCATGTGACAACTGAAAACCACATCATAGACTGGGAGGGAGCGGAACCCAACAGAAGACAAGGAACCCAACAGAAGACAAGGAACCCAACAGAAGAATCTGGCACATCAAGGAAGCCATCTGGATCAGGAAGACCAGAACACCCATCAACAGAGACGAGGGCAATTACGAACTGCCTCACGTGTACGATGACGTCATTCAGCGCCATCGGTACTGATGAAGTCAACTTGATACGTTCGACGAAAGCCTTTACCAGGTAAAATACGTTTTGGATTTGCAAAATGAAAGTTTTGGATTTATAATCACATTACTTTAATTTTATTAGAGATGGTATAAAGGGACGTTTTCCATATGTTTATTGAGAAATCATGTCAATCACTATATACTATATGTATTCTATTATACTGACTACCCAAATATGCTTTAATGATGCAGAAACATCTTTAGAATACAGTAGTTCAGAGTTTTAAAAAATCGCCTCACACTCCGTCCCGAATTGAAGTTGAGATAATTCCGAGGAAAGTGATAACCCGACGGGGGCACAGCATTTATCAATTGAAAACTTTAACTGTACAGGACATGGTGGATTTCAATAGCATGGTGTTTATGTACAAGGTTTATACTAATCTTTTACCAGCAAACAAACCAATTATGGTGTACTTCCAGAGAGTTAATGACAGTCATCATCATAGCACCTGTATGAAAAACAGCAACTTCAAAATAAGATTTAGTAGGACTACTAAAAAAGCGGAATGCATCAGTATAAAGGGACCTAAGATATGGAACGACCTGTGTGCTGATATTAAATTGTGCAATTCTACTGATCAATTCCAAAATATGTACAAAGCTTTACTCCTGCAATGATATGATGAATCCATGTTTTGATTCAATGTTTGTTATTACATATCAACTACCATACCTTCAGGTAGTTTAAATCTAGCTTAATTTGAAGTTATATATTGTGTATGTATTGCACCGGTGCAATTGTATAGTCTGGGGAATGCTATTTATAAGTTTATAACTTCTTGCATTTCCCTTCAACATTTTCTTATTGTTCAATGCTTAACTACATTTTTCATTGTTCCACTGTTTATGGTGGATTAGTTTACAAATGTGCTTGTTTACACATTATTTGAAATTACACTTTGTACTTATGTTGAATAAATTCAATTCATTCATTCATTCGTCCATCCATTAGTATGCTGCCATTATGGCTTTGGACCTGAGGCGATGCCTTCGAAAGCAGCACACTGCCATGTAAACAAAATGTTTCCTATCGAAAGACTTAAATTTCAACAACAGATATGGTTTACTAACACACATTTGATAATGATAGAGATATATTATACAATATAACCTGTTTTTAAATAAAAACAAACAGAAATCTCCCATTAAATGTAGAGTCAACGTTGAGTAAACTGCGTAAAGTGTAGATGTTGCAGTGTTTGTTATTCAGTCATTTGCTGCTCTTTGTTGATGTCGTCCATGGCAGTTCTACAAGAGTTGGTTCTGAATTTGCAGAGAGGTGGTTGGCCAACTGTTCTACACTGTGGCATTCAAAGGTGTCACTGTTGACAAGGCAGAGGTGTCAGCCCCTACATCCTTCAGTCTGCCATCGCCACTGTCTGTCTTCCAGCTCAAGTCTGTACGCATTCGCTCACTGCTCTTGTCGGCCACTTTGAAGGACAGAACGGCTAATGTTAACTTTGAAGCTGCCGTCAAGAATGCTTGGCAGTTGCAAAATATAGGTATGGGTTTCATTCAAAATAAATATAAATGGGAGAACTTATTAATTCTTTAATAGAATCTTAATATCTGTAATCAGGTGGGTACATGAAGAGTACTTCGTGTGCACGCACGCTTTTCATCTTAGTCTTTACAGGTTTCTCATTAAACCCAAGTGGAGGCTTTCCAAGAAATGCTTTGGGAAACCACCCATCATCTTCGTTTGGTTTCTTGCAGCACAATTTAAACTTGAAATGTTGAAGCTATTTGGACTATCAGTTTAGAATGCTACGATCTAGACTGGCACCTTGTTGTCCGTCAAACAGAACACTGAGTAATACCTTACATGAAGTGGGAGGAAAGGACGTGGTACAGACAGACAGACAGACAGACAGACAGACTGACAGACAGACAGACAGACAGACAGACAGACAGACAGACAGACAGACAGACAGACAGACACAGACAGAAGTTCTTTATTAACACCCATATACATACCACTCAAAAAGTGAGTATGTAAAAGCATAAATATATATCGTATGGTATACAAATTATCACGTGTGGGTCTGGGAGGCTCCCACTAAGGCTAAGAAAGCCACTCTCATGGGAGCCACAGTAGCATCAAGATGTATGCCAGCAGTTTACTTACAGTTAGTACTTAGGCACTATATAACTTGAGAATTGTTACATATGTTTGAAATCTGCTGTAGAATTTCTGCAGTATTTCCACACATAATGTTCCTTCAGTTAATGATGTTAAAACAGGCTTTATTGGTCTGCGTTTGACATCATGTACTTGTTTGATGTGTGTATATTTGTACATGTTATTACATGTACTTTAGTTAAACATAACTGGGTTTGTTTTAGGTTCAACAGTTGTTGTTAAATTTGTCTCTCAAGAGAAATATTCTACAGCAACCTGGTACGTGTTTATAGTTGTATTTCTGCATGCGTCGCTGATAGTTAAGTTTCTAGTGAATGTCTATGTTGTTTGGAGTTTTGAACTCACTGACTATACCTTACCAGTGCGTCAGTCAGAAGCCATTTTCTTAATACTACGCAGTACAAATCCTGGGATTTCATTTCATTTATATAATTTGTGTGGACCCCGTTTTATATTCACAATAAATACGTGTACATCAGTGACTGCAATATGTTACATGAATAACAGAAATTAACATTTAATTGTAACTTTGTATTCGGGTGGTTCTCTTAATTTGTTTGCTGTATAACACTCAATACATATTGTTTAATTATTACTTTTTAGTTACAATGCTTAAGTTATCCTTAGAACTGAGCAGTCCTAAAGAGTAGATACCACGCTACATAATTATGATCTTACATTTACTATATAAGTAAGTTCACACGAAGTGTGTGACAGTTGCTGACAGTAACTGTGTGATGTTTTAGGACACGTGTGAGCAAGGTGTCGTACACTGTGACAGTGAATGATAAAGACCCAGACAGTCTGGATGTGGTGGCTCCTACTATTACTCACTTCATCGCTGCCTTCAAGTCGGTCAGTGAAACAGTCAGTGCTCCCTGTCAGTGTCTTGCCCAGCGGAATCGCCGCTTTGTACTGAGTGCCAGTGCAAGTGAGGTTGCGGAGAAGAGCAACACCATACGTAAGACAATCGATGAAGCTTGGAGACTCGCCAACAAAGGTATTGCATTTGAACTAGGGACTACTTTAATAAAAAAATAGATACCATAGTGTGTCAGAAAAAAACGTACCACTTATTTCTCACAAATTTATGTGATAGCATTATTAACAGACTTCTGTAATAAATGTCAGTCTTTCCATTTCAGTACAGTAGTTGTTAGTTTTATAACACAACACAGTTTTCCACCATTTTAAGTTTAATTTGTGGCTGGGAATAGTTACCTAGAAGGCTGACATTCATTGACTCTGCGCTTTAGGTATTTATTTATTTGCATTTGATTGATGTTAGAACATTACCACCAAGACTAAAAATACGCAAACAGCACACATATCTTGTGGTACACGATTTACCAGAACTTTGCTATTCTGTAGCTATCGTCTATGGCCTTAGTAGACTGCATGAAGATGCATTCCTCTGTTGTCAGTCTGAACTACAGTGAATAGTGCCATGTTGTCAGTCTTAACTACAGTGAATAGTGCCATGTTGTCAGTCTTAACTACAGTGAATAGTGCCATGTTGTCAGTCTTAACTACAGTGAATAGAGCCATGTTGTCAGTCTTAACTACAGTGAATAGAGCCATGTTGTCAGTCTTAACTACAGTGAATAGAGCCATGTTGTCAGTCTTAACTACAGTGAATAGTGCCATGTTGTCAGTCTGTACTACAGTGAATAGTGCCATGTTGTCAGTCTTAACTACAGTGAATAGAGCCATGTTGTCAGTCTTAACTAGTGAATAGTGCCATGTTGTCAGTCTTAACTACAGTGAATAGTGCCATGTTGTAAGAGTTAAAGACATCAGGAGGTTTCCAAGATAACAATATGATATATTATTGTGATGCATTCCTCTGTTGTCAATCTTAACTACAGTGAATAGTGCCATGTTGTAAGAGATAAAGACATCAGGAGGTTTCCAATATAACAATATGATATATTATTGTGATGCATTCCTCTGTTGTCAGTCTTAACTACAGTGAATAGTGCCATGTTGTAAGAGATAAAGACATCAGGAGGTTTCCAAGATAACAATATGATATATTATTGTGATGCATTCCTCTGTTGTCAGTCTTAACTACAGTGAATAGTGCCAAGTTGTAAGAGATAAAGACATCAGGAGGTTTCCAAGATAACAATATGATATATATCATTGTGATGCATTCCTCTGTTGTCAGTCTTAACTACAGTGAATAGTGCCATGTTGTAAGAGATAAAGACATCAGGAGGTTTCCAAGATAACAATATGATATATATCATTGTGATGCATTCCTCTGTTGTCAGTCTTAACTACAGTGAATAGTGCCAAGTTGTAAGAGATAAAGACATCAGGAGGTTTCCAAGATAACAATATGATATATATCATTGTGATGCATTCCTCTGTTGTCAGTCTTAACTACAGTGAATAGTGCCAAGTTGTAAGAGATAAAGACATCAGGAGGTTTCCAAGATAACAATATGATATATATCATTGTGATGCATTCCTCTGTTGTCAGTCTTAACTACAGTGAATAGTGCCATGTTGTAAGAGATAAAGACATCAGGAGGTTTCCAAGATAACAATATGATATATTATTGTGATGCATTCCTCTGTTGTCAGTCTTAACTACAGTGAATAGTGCCATGTTGTAAGAGATAAAGACATCAGGAGGTTTCCAAGATAACAATATGATATATATCATTGTGATGCATTCCTCTGTTGTCAGTCTTAACTACAGTGAATAGTGCCATGTTGTAAGAGATAAAGACATCAGGAGGTTTCCAAGATAACAATATGATATATTATTGTGATGCATTCCTCTGTTGTCAGTCTTAACTACAGTGAATAGTGCCATGTTGTAAGAGTTAAAGACATCAGGAGGTTTCCAAGATAACAATATGATATGTTATTGTGATCTAGATTAGCAAATTACCAAAGAATGAACAGCTTCGTGCTTGGTGATATTTCTTGTAATGTCCATCTTTGTAATTACAGTCTCTCTAGATCTTGATATTAAACTGACCACGACTCCCAGTCGGAAACGCCGAAGCACCGACAGCAACGGGTAGGTTCTGTTACATCCTGGCACTTACAAGTTATGCTAATATATGTCTGGCAATAACCACTTGAATTGACCATGTTCAAATAGATGATTTTTATATAACTAAACTATCTTTGTTCTGAAAAAAGCTTAGTTGCGTTTCTGTGTATTCTTTCTGACTTATCAGCTATCTCCTTATGAAGTGGTATACCGTATTCGTTCTATTAAGCTACGTGCCCTAATTAGCATATACCCGGGTACCTCCTTTTAGCAGTGTGTGACCCTGACAGCAATCTCCAGTGCCATCTTTTACTGTTGAATCCATTATTGTAATTTAGTTTCTACCAATGTTACACTAGATTCAAAGATCAGTGACGAAACAAATATAAAAAGGTCCACCTAAATTATCAGACTTTACGTGTTCTGGCATCTTGTTTCTCATATGTGAGATGCATAAATCGCTTGTCAGTCACCTGTGCTGAGATGGCTGTACCTGATGGATCTCCAGAAAATGGGTGTACCCCCGTACACTTATTGGAATGCAAATTTTACATATTTTTGTATCTCAAATATTTGTTAAGCAAACTGTAAGCTTAATTGAACGAATACGGTACTTTAAATCACTGGTCTGAAAAGTAATGACTTTCTAGTGCCATGCAATCACTAGTCTTCTTGTTTCACAACATACTTGGGTAAATAATAATAACTAGCAGCTGACCCCCAACCAAGGAGCAACTAACCAAGCACAGCCATTACACATTTTCCTGCTGATCAAGTCATTTCTGTTAATGCAATTGTGGGACCCTCTGGAGAGTGACACACCATTCAATATACGTGTGCGTGTGCGTGTGAGCGGCAAACACAAAAGTAAATAACTACATTTGTGTTTTTTAAATGCATCGCCTGTTGGTGAAACAGAGGTCAGTGGTCGAAGGAACCTAATGAACATAGAAAGACGCAAATAAACATTGACACTTGGGAGGAGATACTGCCAGACTAGCCCCAGAGGAAGCAAATAAACATTGACATCTGGGAGGAGATACTGCCAGACTAGCCCCAAAGGAAGCAAATAAACATTGACATCTGGGAGGAGATACTGCCAGACTAGCCCCAAAGGAAGCAAATAAACATTGACACCTGGGAGGAGATACTGCCAGACTAGCCCCAAAGGAAGCAAATAAACATTGACATCTGGGAGGAGATACTGCCAGACTAGCCCCAAAGGAAGCAAATAAACATTGACATCTGGGAGGAGATACTGCCAGACTAGTCCCAAAGGAAGCAAATTAACATTGACACCTGGGAGGAGATACTGCCAGACTAGCCCCAAAGGAAGCAAATTAACATTGACACCTGGGAGGAGATACTGCCAGACTAGCCCCAGAGGAAGCAAATAAACATTGACATCTGGGAGGAGATACTGCCAGACTAGCCCCGGAGGAAGCAAACAAACATTGACATCTGGGAGGAGATACTGCCAGACTAGCCCCAAAGGAAGCAAATAAACATTGACATCTGGGAGGAGATACTGCCAGACTAGCCCCAAAGGAAGCAAATAAACATTGACATCTGGGAGGAGATACTGCCAGACTAGTCCCAAAGGAAGCAAATTAACATTGACACCTGGGAGGAGATACTGCCAGACTAGCCCCAAAGGAAGCAAATAAACATTGACACTTGGGAGGAGATACTGCCAGACTAGCCCCAAAGGAAGCAAATAAACATTGACATCTGGGAGGAGATACTGCCAGACTAGTCCCAAAGGAAGCAAATTAACATTGACACCTGGGAGGAGATACTGCCAGACTAGCCCCAAAGGAAGCAAATAAACATTGACACTTGGGAGGAGATACTGCCAGACTAGCCCCAGAGGAAGCAAATAAACATTGACACTTGGGAGGAGATACTGCCAGACTAGCCCCAAAGGAAGCAAATAAATATTGACACTTGGGAGGAGATACTGCCAGACTAGTCCCAAAGGAAGCAAATAAACATTGACACTTGGGAGGAGATACTGCCAGACTAGCCCCAGAGGAAGCAAATAAACATTGACACCTGGGAGGAGATACTGCCAGACTAGCCCCAGAGGAAGCAAATAAACATTGACATCTGGGAGGAGATACTGCCAGACTAGCCCCAGAGGAAGCAAATAAACATTGACACTTGGGAGGAGATACTGCCAGACTAGCCCCAGAGGAAGCAAATAAACATTGACACCTGGGAGGAGATACTGCCAGACTAGTCCCAAAGGAAGCAAATAAACATTGACACTTGGGAGGAGATACTGCCAGACTAGCCCCAGAGGAAGCAAATAAACATTGACAATTGGGAGGAGATACTGCCAGACTAGTCCCAAAGGAAGCAAATAAACATTGACACTTGGGAGGAGATACTGCCAGACTAGCCCCAGAGGAAGCAAATAAATATTGACACTTGGGAGGAGATACTGCCAGACTAGCCCCAGAGGAAGCAAATAAACATTGACACTTGGGAGGAGATACTGCCAGACTAGCCCCAGAGGAAGCAAATAAACATTGACACCTGGGAGGAGATACTGCCAGACTAGTCCCAAAGGAAGCAAATAAACATTGACACTTGGGAGGAGATACTGCCAGACTAGCCCCAGAGGAAGCAAATAAACATTGACATCTGGGAGGAGATACTGCCAGACTAGTCCCAAAGGAAGCAAATTAACATTGACACCTGGGAGGAGATACTGCCAGACTAGCCCCAGAGGAAGCAAATAAACATTGACACCTGGGAGGAGATACTGCCAGACTAGCCCCAGAGGAAGCAAATAAACATTGACACCTGGGAGGAGATACTGCCAGACTAGTCCCAAAGGAAGCAAACAAACATTGACATCTGGGAGGAGATACTGCCAGACTAGCCCCAAAGGAAGCAAATAAACATTGACATCTGGGAGGAGATACTGCCAGACTAGTCCCAAAGGAAGCAAATTAACATTGACACCTGGGAGGAGATACTGCCAGACTAGCCCCAGAGGAAGCAAATAAACATTGACACCTGGGAGGAGATACTGCCAGACTAGCCCCAGAGGAAGCAAATAAACATTGACACCTGGGAGGAGATACTGCCAGACTAGCCCCAATGTTAACATATTAACATTTAGATTGTAGTTATTACATGGATTCAGTGGAATGCTCTGACTGATGGTCCAAGGGAGCAAATGAACATAAAAAGAGGCGAGTGAACCTCGGCACCTGGGAGAGATACTGCCCCCAAATTGAACATATTAATATTTAGATTGTAGTTACACTGTATTACAATGTGAATGTGTGTACTGGGCATGTTCTGACATAGACGTGTCCTTGCAGTAACCCCGTGACGCCAGTCGACTACCACGTGACAGTGGCAGGCCAGGAGCCAAACCCCCTGTTTGTGCAGGAGCCCAGTGTTGACGCCCTGAACAAGGCGATTGAGAAGGCGATCGGACTGAAGGTGTCTGACACTGTGTGCAGTAAGATGATGCTAGAAGGCACGTCTAAGGACAGCGAGAAGGAGAGCATCACTGGGGCCATCAAAAAGGCTTACATCAAGGCCAACCAACACTTGACGGCTGACCAGATCAGTGTCACCAATGTCAAGATCAACAACAGGTATGTAGCAAACTGCTCATTTATCAAGTCCTTTTAGTGCTAATTTATGTTACAAAACAAACAGCTTTACTTTGTTGAGATTTTTAACATGAGACAATACGAGAATCTGTTGCATATTTCTTTCATGTAACGGAGGAAATTACTATTATTAAGAAGGGATAATATTATGACAATGTGTAGAACTAGAACAAAACGTCACTACTTGGCATGCAGAAATAATGCTCAGTTAAGTTTCCAGTATGCAACACTTGATATTGTCAGCAGGTATAGTTTATTGCTCGTTTGTAAAGATTAGGGGTCTTATCAGCTAGTAAGCCAGCTTTTGCTCTTTAAAATTGATTTCGCTCCTTAACAGTAAATCTAACAAAGAACTTTGTTTAATGACGGGTTTTCCTTATGAGCTCGTTGTCTTAATGTCTGACCTCTGATAATATCTTAAGTCCCATGAATATGCAATTTGTGGAAATGCCGCTATGTAATAAGTCTAAGACATTCGCTGTAAGAGAAGATGTATTGTTGTCTGTTGTAGGGGTGGCAACACAGAGGTGACGTACTGCATCAGCACGGACCATCAGGTAGATGAGCCATTAACGGAAGACAAGAAGCAAGCCATGTCTAACATTGGCAAAACATACATGGGCGAAACACAGAGTGACCCACAGAGCAACCCCCGCAGTGTGAGTTCTACATTCTGGCCAGCGTTGAGCTTGTGAAAAAATGTTTCTCTTTAAGATGTGGTCTTTGAAATCTCCAGTTCATGTGATTCATTGGGGTTTTATCCGCATGACCCATTTTTACACCCGCATCATCAGTGAACAATCTGTATGTAAATTAATTTGTTACCATTTAGATTACTTGTCATCACTTGATATTTTGTTTGCAAGTTTTAGATACTATATTGCCAGTTTTGGTATTTATATCAGGATTGACTGAAATAAAATCAAAGTCGTAAATTGAAATGCTTCATATTGTTCAGTTCATGTACACGTTTGTATCTGATTGATCAGTTCATGTATACGTTTGTATCTGATTGATCAGTTCATGTATACGTTTGTATCTGATTGATCAGTTCATGTATACGTTTGTATCTGATTGATCAGTTCATGTATACGTTTGTATCTGATTGATCAGTTCATGTATACGTTTGTATCTGATTGATCAGTTCATGTATACGTTTGTATCTGATTGATCAGTTCATGTATACGTTTGTATCTGATTGATCAGTTCATGTATACGTTTGTATCTGATTGATCAGCCTTATGATGTCCTAGTAGAATGTTTTCAGAAATGGAAAGCCATTTGTTCCCATTTCTGTTCTTTATCTAAACCAAAGTATAGTGTAAATGCTATTGATGTTTAAACTACAGCCAAGATGTATTACTGTTTGAGTTCAGTGGTCCTGCATTCAGGACGCTGTTGTATGTTTTGACCCACAGACACTTGAGATCCAGATGTGTTGAACGTCTCTCTATTTATCGTGTAATCATTTCACATTTTTGTCCTGCAGGATTCCTACATCTCAACAGTCATAATCATCTGCTGTGTGGCTGCGTTCATCATCATTGCGCTGGCTCTCGTTAAAGTCGTGCTTTGTCGCCGGTAAGATGCAAACACTTGCTCTGATAAACTACACACTATTACTTATACCAATCTTTTCGTGTGATCAACAGGTCAAGATCAACATACTATTTTTTAAAAGAATGTTTGCCATATGATGTAGCACACCAAAAAATCACTACTGTTTTATTAGTCATTCTAAAAGGGAACAGTATTTGCATACCAAGGTAGTCATTGGTTCTCAGTTACGTAATCCACTTCTAGGGCAGTCTTGATGTGGTATTTGTCATAGTATGAGTGGGGACCTTTCTCAGATAAATTGTAAATACCTTTTTAGGATATTGAACAAGATTACCATCCAAAAATGCATTGTTATATTCTGATTTATCAATAAAGTGTATTCAGAATAACTTCCCCCAATTGTCGCTGAAGTTAGCCTAGGAGAATAGACGACGAGTGGTTTTTATATGTGTTTGTATATGTACTGCAGACAAGCCAAGAAGAATGAACAGGAAGCAAGCCAGCCCGGCACGTATGGCGATGACGAGGAGAACTTCCCTGGCCATGCGATGTATGGCACAAGCACTCTGGGCATGTCGAAGAACAACAAGGACTCGGTTAGCAGCAAAGTGCAGCTGTATGACCATTCTTAGTGGCAAGCCTAGTTCACTACACGCACCAGCGTTGCACTTACTGCCACCACTAGACATCTAACCAATTCAGCTACGACTTTTATAACTTGTTTTGTAAGTTTTTTTTACTTGTCAAGGCAAACTTCGCTGTAGCAATGTTCAACCTGGACAGGCTCGGACGTCTTGTATGCTAAACTAGTGCTGTTAAATGCACTGGCTCAAACTAACATGATTATTCACCTTATCAGGTATATCTTATATATTCATTATGTATACATATATATTGTTGTATGTAGCATTTGTAGTATCCTGTTTCTATGGCAAAATTCTAGGGAATGAAGTTCAGATGTCCACATAAATCAAACGAAAGGTTGAGATTGAGGAATCTTGCATTGTTGTGAAAGTCGAGAGTGTGCAAAAGCATGACAAGTAGATGCAGGATGATGACGTTAAGTGTAGTGCTGAACTCTACAATGTGGGTTGATTTGTTGTGATTTTCTAGTAAGAAAACACTTGTTTCAGTTCCCAATGTATAGACTGGGTGGTGTGACACTGCATATGTACCAACTTATTACTGTGCATGAAATGTTAGTTGACTAATCTTACTAATTTTATATGTAAATACTGCTTGTGTTGTGTACAAATTAGCGGCTGCGCATTTGTGTACAAACAAATAGAGTATTATACTATGGAGTGAACATATATATATATATATATTATGATAATTGAGAGGCAGTTTAGTAATGCATTTTTATGATGTTCACAAAATAAGATATTTAAAGTAATGAGTGGTATAGACAGCATTGCAAAATGAATTATGTATATAGCACTCAATTTTCGACCAAATTCTTGCCTCATGAACTGAGTAATATAGTTAGTTTTATACATGTAATGTTTTGGAGTGTATATTTTTAATAACCAATTTACATATGCTTATATGGATTTTGAAGTAGGCAGCCTTTCTGTAGTTTCTTCATACACTCACTCCTGCTGGTCGTGTGTGCCTTCAAATATGCACGCGTTTGAGGATATTTTCATTGGCCAAGATATATGCTTATGACATAAACAATAAATTTGTATAACATAGTCTGACTTTGGTGGATGTCTTATGTCGAGGATAACATTACAATTGTGCTGAAGATACACACAAATGCACGTGCATACACATAAACACACACGCACACATTATTAATTGTATACATATAAGCAGTGCTGCTTTTTTAAACACGTCCAATACTGAAGATCTATAACCATACGGTACCAAACAGGCTATCAATCAGGATGGCACGTTTATGACATTAGTGGGACATTTATAGGGTCAGAAAAGATATTTTATAAAACAAGATAATTATTTACGATGTTACAAATACGAGAACAGCTGTACAGTTGAACTACAATATACTGTCACCTGTTGCAATTAGGGTTACCCTAGCGTCGTCCAACGCTATTCCCGTAACACTAACGAGTAAAAAATTATTTTCGATGATATGATCGATCACTTCGCTTTTGGGTCATTTTCGCCCATGTCCAGAAGGTTAAGGAAGTCTGTTACGCACACAATGTGTTTGCTTCCTGTCAGTAGGCGAGAATATATAATTCACGATACGTTCTTCCATGTCATGAATTATTTTACGTTCTATAAGCGTATTAAGCAACACAATAATAGAACACAGCGACAACAGCTGTGTTATATAGGCGATGGAGAGGTCGGTGCTGTTCTGAGCACACATCGCTTATGTACGCTCGGGAATGGCTAGTACTGGCGGTAGTCACCCATGTTGCTTTGTAAGACCTAGACGGGAGAACGGGCACAGGGGAAAAGGTTTGGGTATGATGGCAGACTGATTGTGAAATGACATGTAAGGAGGGAGAAAGAGGGAAGAGGGAAAACAGGGAAAGACTAAGAGGAAAAAGACGTGATATTAGCGTTATCTGATAAGTGTGTTATCATTAGTATTACTTTTCTTATGCATTTCTATATATTTCATGCTGCTATAACTAAGTTACATCCCACAGGTATCGGTGCGATGTGTATCACAGTTACACGTGCTAAATTCCGAATGGAATACCATACCATGTGTTTACAGAAAGCGTCTGCAAACAGGCAACTAAGACTCGCTATTCCATGCCGACTTTTGAGTAATACTTTATGCACTACTGACGTTCATGAAAGGCAAGCCGTGCCTAGGCGGACGCGAAGTGCTTTTAGTCGCCAAAGAAATCTGAATGCCCCGCGGTTTGTTGTTTACCAACGAGAACGGCGAGGTCGCCGACAGACCATTAATTCACTTACGAGGAACAGCGATACTATCGCTTCGACAGAGACCTCGGGTCTCTGTAACGGTGATACGATGCTTCAAAAGTACACACCTTGACTTCTTTTCACATAAATATCGAATCCCCCAAGTACGCTCCAATGCAAATGATCCGTCTCCACTTAGGCCTACAGATTGATTCACGATACAGATGGTACAGTGCTACATCGCGTTTGGGGTGAATTTATGTTTATCGCTGTCGGTATTATTAAGTACGGTCTCTATTGAAAATGCGCAATTTGACATGAAGTGAAATGTGACCATTTTATCAAAACGATTTTATCAGTTAATCGCGCAGTTTGTAGACTCGCTGTGGCTTTATGCCCTATTATAGCCACTATCCTATTCTGGAACCATGCAACTAGAGATTGGAAACTCACAAATAAGTACGAGAACCGACTTCCGTCAGACTGGCTAGTACGACCATAAACACACTTCGCGCCTGGTTCAATGTACATATAAATAGAAACATGACACCGATGCATACATTTGCTATCTACCGGTGTCATCAGCGATATGCATCAAGCAGGTCAACTTGGACCCGAGCCAGTCTCGTTGTACTGACCCTCCTCAACCAGTTGATGCATCCAAGTTACTAGACATCGATCATTTTTTTGCATTGCTGGTCTTTCTGTCAAGCTTATTATTTTTATCGACCCGATTCCATATCCACGTCGCGAAAGTTTCCAAGCATTTCAGGGCACTATTCCTTCGCGTTGTCCAGAAACCAGCACGTGTGTCTACACGCTTTGAGTGTCACAAAAAGTATGGTGTGTTCGTGGAATAATTGTTATTGTTTGATTGCTTTGCCTCTCTCTCTCTCTCTCTCCCTCTCTCTCTCTCTCTCTCTCTCTCTCTCTCTCGCTCTCGCTCTCGCTCTCTCTCTCGCTCTCTCTCTCTCATCTGGTTAAGTCCGTCCACCAGACTACTACGCTTGTCATATAAGAGAATAATGGTGAGGCGTTCCAGAACAGAAGGCCGAAGTGTCGTTAGTCCAGATTAAAATGGCTGTAAAAATTCAATGCTACGTATACGAATATTTCGACCACTTCAGGATATGCATACATTTTGCCATTTGATTAACCCTTGCCGAAGATCGTAGATGCCCTCTCGCAGCCTATGAAACATGAAAAAGGAAAGGTTGGATACATAGTGACAAGTTCATAAAACTTGCCGATCACACAGACACCGGTGTCCACAGTGCGTATCAAAGACCCTCTAACGACCACTGATTTACCAAAACTAACACAAACTTATTTTCCCGTATATGATCTTGAGTTCTGGTGACGTGGGCCTCGACTTCTGGGTAAGAACAAATATTTGGTTCTTAACTTGGATTTATATGCTGATAACTTGCATTTGAGCTCGATGAAAAAGCATTTTCTCTGTATAACAACTGAATTATGATAGTAGGGCCTATGCTATGGGAACAAATAGTACAACTAGGACATGTTGGGGTTTACGTTAAGTAGGGGAAGGTGGGTTTAAGACTGCCCACGTAACAAACCGAAGGGCATAGAACAAAACAATGTACTTATACTGTAACAGTAAATGTGCTTTATTAAATACTTGGTTAATGCGAACAACATATGCAATAACGAACTGGTTTGATTAAGTATTGTTGTGGTTACAACTTAAACAAAATTTGTGTTACCGAGGGCCGTTTTACTCGCTAGTGAGGGTAAAACGGCCCCATGTCGGGGATAAAACGGTCCCCACAAATATAAACTAATGAACCAAATTACATTCACAACCAATCCCAAATATAAGTATATTTGCATAAGAACGGACCTAAAAGATATGCTAAGTGCAGAGTATGCGCTTTCTACAAACACACGTCGCACACATACTCTTCGTCGTCCGAATCAACACCAGCACACTGGTCGTGTGCCGGCAGTGACAGGAAGTGCACAGGATCCAGCAGTCATCTGAAGACTTGCCAGGCTTGCCATATTCCTCCGCACAATGGTCGTATGTTCGGCTTCAGTGGATGATGCTTCCGCACCGTTGCATTTCCCAGAGGTTGACGACTTCTTGAGTTTTGATCCGGTTTTCTGAGCTCTCAGTTGCTTCTTCGGTCGGTATTTCCTCGGCTTCTTCTACTCTTCCTTCGCCTTCTTTCTATAGTCTCTGGCTCTTTTTCTCTCGTTCTTTTCTTCCAAAGCTATGGATTTGTTTGCATCATCAACAAGCATTGTCTTATACGGACTGCTAGTTATCTCCTGCGCCGCACTCGATGATGATCGCAGTTTCCTTTCTTGTGTTCAGACAACAGGAAGTGTCGGATATGGAGAGATAGCCAGTGGCGAAACATACCCACTCGTGCCAGGAACGGGGTCATTTGACAGATTATCTTCATGGATTTCCACTATCTGGCCAACGTGAACATCTGCGGATTTAATCTGGGGCAACGTAAACATCTGAGGATTGACTCTGGGCAACGTGAACATCTGCAGGTTAATTCTGGCTTAAGTGAACATCTGCAGGTTGATTCTGGACAACGTGAACATCTGCGGGTTAGCTCTGGGCAACGTGAACATCTGCGGGTTGACTCTGGGCAACGTGAACATCTGCGGGTTGGCTCTGGGCAACGTGAACATCTGTGAGTTGACTCTGAGCAACGTGAACATCTGCAGGTTGATTCTGGGCAAAGCGAACATCTGCAGGTTGACTCTGGGCAACGTGAACATCTGCGGGTTGACTCTGGGCAACGTGAACTTCGGGGTCGATAGGCCTGTCAGTCACAGCCGCTGGCGCGAATTCGTAGTCATGAAAGACGTTGCGATTAACAGGGTAAATACCCGTCTTACGAAATCCGTTGGCAGCAACCAGCGCCGTCGCTGATTTGAGTGAGGTAGGCTTGGTTGAACAGCCCTGCCACCTGGAACATCGACACAATCCAGCCTGGATGGTTTCGCAACCAAGTCTCAATGGCCTGCATATAGTAGGTAGACAACGGCTTCATGAATCGGTTGTAGACAGTGCGAACAATGGGACGGAAGGCATTTGCACTCCGTTGTCTCTATGACGATGATATTCGTTGTGTGGGTGGAGGGACCATCGAGGATAAGCAGCATCGGGTTATGCTTGGAAGCACCTGTCACCCTTACGAAATGCCCAAATCACTGCATAAAGATGTCACTTTGCAGCCACCCACTCGTGCGGCAAGTAAAGATCGATCCGTTTGGTGCGCCGTCCATTAATTCGGGCTTCATCCGTTTTCGTGGGAACAAAAAGAGGGGTGGAATGAAAGAGCCAGTGGCACTCATGCAAATCTCAATGGTGACTAACTGACCATGTTCCGCATATGCAATTGCCCCGACCTGGCGTCGACCTTTTCTAGCTAAAATTCTTGATGGCCTGGTCTGCACAGTCGTCATTCCCGTTTCGTCGACGTTGTTGTATTTGATAGGAATTTCCACGGATCCACAAGAGTTTCCAGAACGTCAAAGAATTTCCCAACTACTTGTTTGTTAAAGCAACCCCCCCTCTAGCTGCTGCCGTTGCTTCTGGTGTTCGAACAGATATGACTTGATTTCGAGCCAGGAAACTACTGACCCAGTCTTTTCCAGCCATCTCATTTTTGAAACGATGCGTCAATTCATTGCGCTCAACTAGTTGAAACGCTAGTTTTCGAACTTCGGTAATTACAATCCCAAGCATTATCTCTTCCATCTCCACTATACATTTCACTAGGTCACGCTCTACGGCTGGAGAGAATATCGTCCTCAGCCTCTAACAATGCTTACCATGAAGCGATCGAGTGTTTTGCAGTTACTTTAGCATGTTTATTGACTTCTTTACATCTTCTCTTCAGAGTCGTTCTAGGTACGCCAAACTCTTTACCTGCTTTTATGAGTCCCATCTCTCCCCGTTCCACGGACGCAATGGCCAAAGCCATTGCGTTTGTATCCCAGGCATTTCGGGTCGACTATTTCCGTGGCATATTCTGAAAAAAATATAGTAATGAAGTAGAATAATTTATAAGGTCACATATATCCAATGCAACGCACCACGTTTTACAGAAAATAATTAACTTACTACATTGTAGAAAAACAATGTCAGTGATAACAAATTATATAAAATAAACTAAGAACAGTATGATTTGTTATATGTGGGTAAACGCCCCCCCCCCGAGGCCGTTTTACCCCACCGTTGAGGGGGCCGTTTTACACCACAGTGACATCGTACTGAATGACCCGAATTGGATAAGTGTGCATATTCACGGTAAAAATGTGTAAGTTAATACTGTCCATCATGGATTAGTTATCAATCGTATACCAAGCTACAAGCAATATCTGCTTGATATTCTTCATAAATGCTTAGGAAGTCACGACACTCACCTTATATCAACGCAAAGTATTTTTGATTTGTTTAATTCTCCGGCAACTCATCACTGTCGCATGTGGAACGCCATATGCCATGTGACTTAGGCCAAGGTCGGAAACGTATCTGATCGGAAAAACGCGACAGGGCCTTATAGCGGATATATAAGGGGTGGCCGTCTTAGACGGGGAGGGACGCGTTCTACCCCACCTTCCCCTACCGTAACGTTGCTAGCGCGTGGTTAGGCGACCAGTAGCGATGCACGGCGGTGCTTTGGAAAACGGTTGTCATGGAAATGACGTCACTGTACGATTTTCCACCTATTTCTATTGCGTGGAAAGGTTTCGACCGATAGCAGGGCATCTTTCTCGATTAACCAGAGTACGACTCCACGGTGCAGTTGGCGGCTGAAAGGAACGCACTCAGTGTACTTGGATTGGGCTGCGAAGCTACTGTCAACGTGGTAAGTTGACACGTTATTCGGGTTTACTTACCACAGTGTGTAACGCGGCTAGACATAGAATCTATGGTAGGCCTAGCCCCATTATAGCCAACACGGACCGATAAAACCGTACAATGCATGTGTTTTCGTAATAATAATAATATTATAGTACCTATTCCATCTTTAAACACAATCGCACAAACCAAGGGACTTTTTCCGGTATGTGAGTGTACGTATTAGCCAGAGCACAACAGTGCTGGCTTCTGTCGTGGCTGCGCTCTCACAGATGGCAAAGGTAATATGGCACTGAGATTTAGACATACTGTACATGCTAGTCAAAGGATACATTGCACAATAATGCGGCAGTTTAAGCTAGTTTTCATTTTATACTTTGGAGATTTTGTTCACTTCAATGTTAGCGTTTGTTTCTACCTGCTGACGGGCGGTAAACCATGTCTGACAACCAGTAACCACGCCATCAACTGTAAGGGATGGTGCTAAAAAACCTTAAGTGAACAATGGGCTGACTGGGGTCTGTAGAGAATACGCTTAAACAGCAAGACGCAAGAATGACTTAGTGTGGGAGGCGCTCACACTGTTCAATACCAATGGTCAACACTGATGATCAACTTTGCGTTTGGGCCCTTGGGGTGACAGCTAGGGAGTCACTCTGTTGCAAGCGGTGGTGCTGAGAATATTGCGTCTGACTTTAACAAGTCACAGATACAAGAGCAAGGCCACTGCCTAGTCAAAGTGGATGGTCAAGTGGGATGAACGGGGCCGTAGGGTGTAGCGGCGGTTCCAACGCGAGAGGAGTGGATGAGGAAGAGAAAGACGATCACGTTGAACAAGGAGGAGATTATGGTTAGGCCGTGGGACGCGAGAACGTGAATCAACATCGACTATTCCACAACCTAGTGTCATTGGACTTGGTCAGACAACAGGTGTTAGTGTGAACTGCAGGAGGTGAGGTGGAACGAGAAGTCGGCAGAAGATCATTGCGACTATGTGCTCTGGTGAACGGCAAAGGCGCACGAGCGAGTCAGGTGTGTTGGACTGGCTGTGAACTGTAAACAACAGGCGGTAGTAGACCGCGTCTTGCTGGTGTCGGGCATAGCTTTGACGATTTCGCTGATCGTGAAACTGAGCACACGACTGGAGATAGCGACTGTCCACTGGCCAACGGAGTGCGATGTGGACACGGCAGACAGAGATCGACCCTGGAGTGGGTCCCAGGTGGCAGTCCACGGACCTAAAGGCGGAGGACGGCTCTCACACTGCAATGGCGGTGGATGAAACGGAGGCATACTAGGCTGATGTGGCGACACAGACGACCCGTGGAGAAGAACCTCACCACGCTAGTTCTACGACAGGCCTTGTTGTGATGGGGATATCTAGGGTACACAATTTGGGTTTTTATATGGGGAGGGGGCATTTAAGTTTGTCCATTAAGTACTGCCTATCGCTCGCCTTTTGTGGAGATATAAACGCATATCATGAAGTTATATTGGACAAATATGCATACTATGATTTGTTCATGAAAGAAAACAGAAATCATGGTCATCTCAAAGAAACATTACACTCCAACATGCAACATGGTAGCATATGGCACTGTTTTGAAGCAAGTCCGAACGTTTAACTATCTGGGATCATTGCTCAAGCCAAAACAGCTTTTCACAACATGAAAAACATTTTAACAAAAAAAACTATATCAATTGAAGTGAGAAAACGTGTACTGCAACGCTATATAGAGTCCATATTGCAATATGGATGTGAATCCTGGAAAATAACAAAAATTTCACCCAAAAAACATAGAAGCCACAGAAATGTGGTTCTTAAGTAGAATGCTGCGAGTGCCATGGACTGCAAAGCAAAGCAATGAAGTCATCCTTAGGACAGCCAAATCAAAAAGAAAGATCATCAACAAAGTTAGAACACAGCAAGCACGATTTATAGGTCATGTCATGAGAAAGAAAAAGTTAGAACATATAGTAACAACAGGAAAGATAGAAGGAAAAAGATCCAGAGGACGTCGGAGAATAAAAAAAATAGATAGTCTCTCAACATGGTGTGGAAGGAGCACAACAGAACTGCTGCAAACTACACACGACCGTGCGGTATGGAGGGCCATGATCGCCAACGCCTGTGACAGACGAAGATGATTTGTTCACTGACGTAATCATACCCAGACACCCCGAAAACATGCGTTTGGACACATCATTTTGATTGTTTGGATGTTTACAATTCGAGATATTCAGAAAAGTAGTATATATTTTAAAGGCGATGACTAATTTGCATATTAATGAGTTAATACAAAAACGCTCAAGAGTGCCTGAGTGGCACCCGTCGGATTATTGACCTAGAAGGTTAGAAGGTCACAAAAATGCTAGAAAACATCGTGCGGACCCTAATGCACGGTCCACCTTCAAAAGGGCGTTTGACTGCCGGACTATTAGGACATTAGGCACGCATGCACCGACTCGTGAGCGTTGTAAATACAATGTTTTCATGTGACTTTTGAATAACGTCTTTATTATTACCAACAGTCGACACTTCAATGCGTCTATACATTATTTCCGATTATACAAAACCTGCTATAAATATCTCCTTTGATGACTAAGACTCAAACATCTTTATTATCGTAGCATTGTTCAACAACAATACTATCGGCAATCTCGAGTTACATATTTGAACTTGTGTAATACTACTCGGTAACCTTAAAATCGTCTGACATGCTAATATATCGCCGGCGTTGTTTTCAAGTTAGAAGCATACAAAGATATCACTACGGTTAGGTATGGCCTTTTTCGGTTGTGTGAATTGAGTGCAAATACTATGTGTCATTCATGACCTTATCAGACGTTGCGCCACCACACACAACTATTCCGTGAAGACTGTATTGTTTGGTGGATTCTGTGCATTGGTCTCGAATTGGAGACGTGAAAGCAGAGGATGTCGGATTTAATATATATACACGTAACGTTAAATGTACCGCGTGTGAGGTGGTTTCTTTTTTTACACAGGAAGACTTAATGTTTGGTTTCACGACATTTTCTTGTGCAGTGTGTTCTCACAGAAATATTCAGTGTTTAATTTTCCCGAATAATTCCGGGCACGTCCAATGTCTTGAATGCGTATGCCCTATATGGGGATATCATATGACAGTGGTAGAATCATTTCATTCACCAATCACAAGATAACGTACATCGGAATCCACAACTCTATTTGCATGACAGCGTATTAACAATATGACCTAGAACGACAACGATGCTAGCACCAAGCCGTTTTTAACACAACTATTTTGTCAGTAGACAAGTTATAGCAAACGTCTGTCGACATTAAATGGCCACTCGGTGCAAGCGAAAACAAGCGACATCCTTAACGTTAAGGCACAGTCAGATACATTTTACAGTTGTTTGTAATCACATCGGGCATTTCCGTCCAAGTATCCCATGATGCACTCTGCTCGTGGCAAAGGGGTCTAATGATAACATAGGCCCTATAGTTACTTTGCAAGAGCGATGTACGTGGAATTCATTGCATTTTTCCGGGAATGTTGTATAAGATCAACGCATTCCAGTAGTTCAAAGAAGAATGCTTAGTGTTCAACACCTAAACCCGCATCCTTTGCGTTGTAGACCCCTATAAAAACAGACAGCACGAGCCGATAGAACCGACAAGATGGTAGCTACACCGACGATCAGATGGTAAAGTGGGTTACCGCGGTATGCCGTTTACTTGAGATTTCTGTCACAGTATTCCAGCGACCGTTCCCCGCCCGACCATGGCGTTCTTCTGTGCCTCTGGTTTCACCCTCGGCATGGGTCGGGCAGACAGCGGCTGCTTGCCGTAGCTGTATAGGATACTCTGCATCGTCCCCTTGTTTCTCGTCGCGCACTCTTCCGCCTCGGGCTTGACGCGGGGAGCCGGTCGACTCGACAAGGCCAGCTTGCCGTAGTTGTTGAATAGATTCGTCGTCAGACCTCTGTTTCTCTCGTAGTTGTCTCGCGCTTCTGGTCGTACGCGCAGCACAGCGTCCTGCCCCCCGGCCGACCCGTTGCTCATGATAGCGCCAACGGACCCGTTGCTACGCTCGGCGATACGCTGGCCATCCGCACGCAGGCGCGGGCTAGGCCGTGGCGTGCCGCACTGGCTCCGGGACGAGTCCATCACCTGGGACATGCTGCCCCGGCCGCGCTGCGCGTTCTCCATCGCCTCGCGACTCGACAGTCTAGACGGCGACCGCGGCGATGCGAGGCCGTTGGTGTGGCTGCAGTCCAGCACCAGAGACATGACCCCGCGACCCTTGTCCGCGTTCTCCCTTGCCTCCATGTTGCCCCCGCGCGACGGGGGTCGGGGGGACTCGTAGCTGGTGTTACCGCTCTGGTTCATCACGTCCTGTCGGCAGAAAACGCACGTCACAACTACATCGAACATGCAAAACTGGATATGCAATACACATAGTACAGTTCAATGGCAAATGTCATGTAACAGTAGATGGGCGGATCACATAAGGACATGAAACACAATACTGGTTGACTTGGAGATGGTGTAGGCGAGACGTTGGAATGCGAAACGTTGTGATAGGCGAGACGACAGACAGACAGACAGACAGACAGACAGACAGACAGACAGACAGACACAGACAGACAGACAGACAGACAGACGGACTGATACATACACACGCACACGCACACACGCACGCACACACACACGCGCGCACACACACGCAGACAGACAGACAGACAGACAGACAGGCAGGCAGGCAGGAAGGCAGGCAGGCAGGCAGGCAGGCAAACAGACAAAAGAACAGACAGAAACAGTTAGATAGACATACAAGAGGAGCCCGTTGTAACGTTTACATCCAATCAATCAATGATATAAACTAACAACAGACTAACATTTCTATGTAGCTCCTGAAACAGATGGAACGTTGTGTTGAAAGACGTGTAAAATATTAACAACTAAAACCCTACAACTACATTATCTCAGTCCGACAACACAGAATTACGCATCACATGAAAACATCAATAATCGATTCATTCATACAATTAGTAAACCAAGAGTCGACCATTGACTACTTCCCCGCCCACTGTGTGGCGTGCCTGCTATACCCATGGTACTCACTACTGAAATTATTGGCTACTGCTGGACAGTAGACAGGTCCACGTGTCCGGTTATTCATCTCAGAGCCATACTAATTCTCGACTTGAGACAGGGTGGCATATTACACGTCGCAAGCAAGACAGAACATGAGTCACTTCGATGCTTCATGTACCAGACGCAATGCTGCTAAGAAATGCAAGGAACGGAGAGAATATCATTTAAGTCTATTCAAAAGAAAGACGTGTCCAGCAATCGAAATTAAGTGACTCAGAAGATTCGTCTTCGTTTAATACACAGAACACAAAACAAATGACTATGTCAGAAAATAAATTTATTTCCTCGCTGTAAAACATGAGCCGCTGTTGTCAACAGTAAAGCGGTCCAAGTTATCCTGATTTGGTCGCGTCACACGTCATGACATCGTTTTGAAAACCAAAATGGGACTAACAGAAGAAAAGCTGGCTGGATAATATCATAGACTGGACTAGTTTGAGTCTACCGACCCTACTGCGCATAAAACAGATGACGCTGTCGCAGACCGACAGTGAACATCCTACGATCATTACGGTGGACGGGAGAAGTGAAATGTAATTCGAAAGTTAGCTTCCATAATAATGTCTACCGATCGATTAAGCTAGTGCGATAATCAGGTGATCACAGATCACACATTAAAGTATTGCAACATCAGGTGCCACTTGCAGGGAACCAGTGAATGTTGTCGACCAATGCGTCATCGTAAGACAAATGAAGAGCCAATCGCAGCACGCCTGACAATATCGCATCAGCTCGATCACAACCGATCGGTGCCTTCGTCACATACCTGCATGCATCCGCGATTTTTCTGTAGGATGGCGACACCTTCTCCGTGAACGCCGCGCAGTGCATTCCGGGATGTCACGTAGCCGACGTTCTGACTCGTGTCGAGCCATTTCCCCATGGAGCCTCGGTTCCGCCGCGCGTACTCGGCGGCTCTCGTGTGCTCAATCGTCGCCATCTTGCCGCTCGTTTGTGCCACTAAGCGGCACTACTGCAATAACAAAAGACACCGTCATCAATCTTATAATAGTGCCGCTCATTATGCCTACTAATGGTTTGTTTACGCTGTGGTGTATTCGCCAAAAATATGTAAACCATGTACAATGTCGTATTAGTAGTCTTTATAATCAAGAGGTCTGGCTGCTCATGTTGTTAGCAGCACAGATTGTCTGATATCCAGCAATCATAGGCTATTGAGTTAGAGGGGGGGGTTTGCCTCAGCAGCAGACAACTAACACTTAGTTCTTATCCCACCTGCATGCCGTTATCATCTTCACAGTTATCAAACATATCTCTAAATGTGTACTTAATTTGTGACATAAAACCGACGCCGCGAAAATATTTGCTGTTTTCTAAACAAACAGATAACAAATATGTTAGGCTTTGAAATTATTATAATATTATCCTTGAAGTGATCATTGCCGTTTATGTTGTGACCGACGAACGCCGTAACACATTGTAGCATAACACTCAAACCGCCACATTTCTAGCTGTACGTACACGTGTTCCCGACATCCCAGTCAGCAGTTACATTTTATGACAGGAGCATACGCACATTGTCTGAATTTCGGAATCCATTTCTTAAATGGCCGATTTAGTATTAGGCCTACTGGTCGTTTGCCCAGTTAGACATTTAAAACCGTTTTGAGGTCAGGGTATGCAAATAAAAATAAGCGTTTCGGAACCTTCAATGGCCTTCTTTGTGAGCTGAGATGTGGACTTAAGTTGTTTGTGCTCGCTACATGGTATGACTAGCAAGCTCAACAAGGACGTATCTGGTTTCACGACAATGGACGATAACGGTCTTGGGAAATAACACATAGGGGACTTTCCCCTAATCATGAAACCCGACGCTTGGGGAAACACATTCCCTACGAATCTACTGAATGCTGAACTAGTCGCACAAGACAGCCAACGTTTCCCCAATGTCACTATTAGTGAATGATTCGGCGTGGAAGCGCTATCTCAGGTTGAATCGTTTTTCGAATCGGGCCTGTCACGTTCGCCTTTTTGTTCGGCAGTGGCTGTTAAATTACATGGGGCGTTATCCTGTCTGAGGCTGCAGGTCAACATAATGACAGCAGTGTTCGACACGGTGCCATGTTATCGCTAGTTAGTTGCCTTTACAACCAGGGTCCATTCACGCCAGCTTTTGTGTAATAGGACAGGGAGACGGGCAGTGTTGACCAAATCTGGCTGAACCGCAGAGCGATAGGAGTCTCTCTGGGTCCACACGTCGTGTCCTATATTTGTTTATTGTTAACACCCTTTGCAAAAGATTCTATGAAATTATTTATAAATATATGAAAAATCTATACAAATCTATACCTTTCTATAACACAGCTGTATAAGTCTATACAATTTATGTGGCCATAACAAAAACTATATTGATTTTTATTGAATTATGTATAAAATCTATTGAAACGTTGTTCATTTCAATTTCTGTAGAATTGCAAAACATTTACATATGATTTACATAGAATTGTTATGGCCACATCATTTTTAATATTTTAAAATAGCTAATGTTTTTCTATAGAAACCCAATATAATAATTATTCTATAACGTATATTCTATAGATATTCTATATAATGTTTTCCTAAGGGCAACTATATGTTATGTAATACAATCACTCCAAAAGTGGACCCACGCACACATAGATACGTGACTTGGCGTTAATACCACAGTGTAGACAACTGTCGAAGTTTAAGTTCCACGATAACGTGTTTGTGTTCGGCATTGCACAATAATAGGCTTACGTGATACCACTGTCATACAGAGGTTAGTCCTGGAGTGTTGACATTTTAGTTGAGTAATGCACACCCTTATTTATAGCAAACTTGCAAAACCAGTCTTGACAAGAACGTGAGAGTCGGTGAGTGTCAAATAGCCCGTGCGTTATGTGTGTCATCCAGCTATGGTTTGTTTAAGCGAGTCCCATATTACCAGTATATGTCTCTAATAGTTTGCAGCTGGTCGTTCATGTTTGACAAGTAATCTGTCTGTGGTTCGATACGCAGCCACAAAAGGTGACCGTGCCAGACAGGGTCACCGGACGTAAACACGCAGGTATAGCAACAGACGGGGTTGTTGTGTAATGACTTTCACACGTGCATGCAATCTGCCTGTGGTAATCTAACTCAATGTTGCATACTGAATCTATTTACTGAGGAATTTTGGCATAAGTAAAATGTTGATATGATATTCGAAACTAGTTAGGCGTTTTTTTGAAAGGCATAACAATTCTTAAAGGCTCCCAAACAGGTGTGAGGCGGGCAGTAAGGAGGCTGCACACGTGGAAGATGGGTGTGTGATGGTGTTAACAGGAACTTGTTTGGGAGGCGAAAGTTGGGCTCTCGGTAAATATTGCATATTCATCTATGATTTAGTGCAGCGCTCTACAGTCTGGGTTAAGGTGACCATACAGAAATATCTAGGATGAAGACATATATACAAGCGTAGTTGTAGTATTCAGTATACCGCAATGATAATCATGCAGCTCGTTACGAATTAACATATGAAATGTTTCATTTCCTGCCATGTGTCTACTAACACGCTCGAGCAGTTCTTCCAGTCCAATTCATTCGTTCCACATTGTGCAAATGACATGCAAAGAAGCACTGAATGCATAGTGCCGTTAAAGTGGTCGGGTTATTTCGCACACGTCTCTAGTTATGGGTGGGCGTAACACAAATGGCGCGCAAACAGCACAATATCGGACAATAACTGATACGTCGATTACATTTACATGCATGGACAAATCGCTGAACATCTTGGATATCCGGTACGTGTCAACGTAATCAATCTTTATGTGTGCATTAGCCAGCGATGGCCGTTGGAACATCGATATCACAGAAGGAATCGAACGACTCTTCATATTCTTTTAAGAGTAAAACTCCTGCAAATTGCGCATTTATGGCGATACAGAAAATACATCTAACATCGGTGACAAACGACAAGCGTTATTCGAACCAGTTCTGTTGCCGATGTTGTGACCATAGGTCAGATGGCGTAGGTACTGTAGTCTGATATCTACACAGCTGATCTTGTGCAAATCTGATGCAAAATGTATACACGAGTCATACTACCACGTACTTATTACCCACATGAGAATGATTATTGGTTCTCAATCTCGCAAACTGAAAATAGTGAATACTAACAGCGAACGGGATTTACCATATTAACATATTAAGCGACAACCTTAATCAAGTTCGTATACATTATTAGCACACATACACACGCGCGCACGCACGCACGTACTGTACATACAAGGTATTATATATAACGATACCCCCCTTTTAGGTAATAGTTTGTACATTTATGTTACACGTAGTAAACTATTTTTACTTTTAATACCGTTTGCATGTGGACGTGTATATGTTAAACGTACTCATTTGTTAAAATCGATTTATCTGGCTTAATTGACTATATGGGTCTGTGTCATTGCTATCACAGTTCGTTAAATGATCGTAATGACATGAGTCACTTGTTCTTGCTTGACTCGTTGACATTTACAGTAGACTACTAACAATGTAATCCAATTAGGCAGCAATGCAGTGTTACATAACAATCAATTCCCTAGGCTGACACCCGGGGTGTTGCCTTTTCTGTCAGCATTGCCAATTAACGTTCGCCTGATGAGGTCTGTTCGTTTATACCCTGGAATAGTCCAGAGTCAAGGTTTTTGTCTTGATTTACAGTCGGATGGATGATATGACTTCGTTTGAGTCTGCGGCCAAAGACATCACAGGGCATGTGACAGGAACATGCGTGTGGTGTCTGCCAACCTCGGAGGGAATGGAAAATTGTGTATTTCTCTCACCTGGCCTGAAGGTGTTATCGGGGTCAGAACCCCCATTAAACCGTAACACCCCTCGGCAACATTCACCAGTTGACAAGGAGACAACAGTGGTGTCAGTCACCCCTGCAAGAAATGACAAACCCTCACCTGTGCACACATCTTGATTAGATCGTGGAATGTCACCTATAGTTGGCACTGCAGTATATACGTTGTCCAGCCCGCGTCCTACGTACAGCGACAACGTACGCCGCTCAAAACGTGTACTGTTCGATACATTATCTGGACATCATAGTTGCACCGTCAGTTCAGTATCAAGCCACCAAACATATGTCTGCCAATTGTATAATAACTCGTCATACTGACATGCCGGTCGATCGACTGAACACCTGTTAGCCAGGTCAGCCATTTGGCATGTATACCTTCAGGCGTTGTCAGATCGTCAGAGATTTCAACAAGAATGACCACCGCTGGGAACTGTGATATTATACAGTCGTACGCGAATGTCCGGCGAAGCGATATATTCGTAGCAATGCCACATTCGCAAATGCGGTTTGCTATTACAAGATGGCGTGTGGACATGCACTTACCTGACGCTTGTCTTGAACAGTGGTCGTCGCCCGGTGACCATCCACCGGCGCGGACACGAACAAACAGGTCGCGAGCCGAGATCTCCTCACGGTTAGCTTAATGGATCCGGCGCCTGCGATATGCCCCCAAGCACTGGTCGACGTCAGGCATAGGTGTCAGTGAGCGGTATGCGTCATCGTACAATCAATAATTGAGATATGTCGAGGCCTAGCGGATTGATCGTGTCAGCATGCTGCTAGTCGCTCGTTTAGCACAGCGACGGCTTTGAACAGGTGCTGGCGATGTCAACACTAGACGCCCGTGCAAACATCTTACATACAAACGTGCACAATGGTTGTGTGCTATCGCATACACAGCGCTTTGGTAGCCTTGATTGATTGTTCGACGACGCGCCTGTCTTCCACGCCGTCACCTTTGGTAACATCGGACAATGCAGACGTAGGGGAGAGCGGACAAAGCGCGCATGGTGTGACATGCGCTGTGGCCAAATATTGTTGTTCGGTAATTGTCGCGAAATTTGCATTCGTGGAAATATATGTTGTGTTCAAGTATTACTTTATTGCGCGATGTGTAACAACAGTTATCGTTTAATACATCTGAATACATTAATTGCCAAACACCGCGCACACAACCAGATCAGTGAGACGCCGGTGTCGAGATTATATAGCATAAATATGACTTGACTTAACGCGTCTTTACAAACGTAGGGAGCTGTACTATTACTAGTCGATATATCAGACGGCTAATGTCCAATCTGTCATATTTAATTGGTTGTTATTATCCTCTTTCTCCACGTTGTTCGGATGGGGTTGTCATCGATCTTGGTCCTCGAGTCCTGTCATTGTCCGTGTTTTCATTTCCCGACACTGTTCCTGCAATGCCGTCTCCAGCGTCCGCCTCCAGCATCCGCCTCCAGCGTCCGCCTCCACTCCCCTATCCCCAGCTCTCGTTCTCCTCTTTCCTCTCAATCACGTCAAACCTCTCTTTATGCAATCTTACCCTAATATCGGCAGAAAATCTCGGCGGTCGTATTGGAGTAATTGACGTGGGGAAAATACAAGGACATATTGTTATTGATTAACACATGCATTAATCATAAACTAGGTGTAGACATTTTTTAAATAAGTAATTAGAGACAGCCAGACCGTGTTTTGGTCCAGTTTAGACTCGGTGAGTGACCGAGATAGGGACAGTATGGTTTGCTGGTCTCTTCGGGATTTACTGTTTTGATGATGCAGGGCACACTCGCTGGAAACAGGATTTTATATAAGACTCGCGTAAGGTAACTAGAGAGAAAAACGTAGCAAGTATATCTTAACAAACGTAAATTAAAATCGAAGCTATTTGGTGTAAATTTAAGTGTATGTTTGAAATGTGATCCCGCCTCACAATCACATTACTCGATTACACGGATGTTACTCGTTACGATTTTACTTAGTTTTCCTTCACTAATCTCGACAATTGATCAGGCTGACGTCGTCTCCCGTGGAATCGTCCCGGTGAAGGGATAAATGACAAGTGAAAATTATTGTTGCATTATTGACAATATACCTGGTAATAAGTTTCCTCTGCGTCTCACTTTATCACTTGATCGGCACGGTCGTATGGATGTCATTACTCCTTACTGTGCGACTCCAATATAAGTTTTCAAGACTTCTGAAAGAAAATGCTACGCGATATTCAGTGTAACATCCGGGATGATGGTAGACGAATAACGTGCTGGGGTTTATAAGACCTTTTGAAGATAATTGCTGAACCTTGACTAAAGGGCACATTTGCTGACGATGACATTGTTAATATTACATTATATTAAATTTAATGGGGCTATATCAGGTTATTTGGATCAGTAATTTTTTACTACAGAAATGGTATCTAAAACATTAATTCCATGGGAAATGGTAAATCACCTCGATTGGACGAGATTTACCCAACACTCCTAAACGAACTAGTAGCCTACTCAGTGCAATTGTTCAACTTGTCACTCAAAGAGATTAGAGTCCACTTAGAATGGGGGAAATGTTACATCTTACGTAAATTTAAATTATTCGTTACAGTTATTCATTATTGTAACATTAGTAACGTTTTCTATGCGTAACAAGACGTGAACAAAAATCCATTCCTTTGGCCGCCATCTGTTCCGCCTACCCCCATGGTCTCCGTGACAGTCTGTTGTACACTGCTACTCTTCACGTGCACAGTGTCGACCCGTCAGTATGGATGTTTACATTGATGTATCACGCAGTTTTCAGTGTTGGACCAATTGAACTCTCCCAATACATATTGGCACTAACAAACCACGCATATGACGTCATGGGAATTTGCCCAAGAAACCCATGCCAAATTGAAATCAAGAGGGAATTGATAGAAATGTTTGTACTATTGATTTATATTTTGTTATTTTCTTTGTTGGCTGATTCCACAAGTTTACACTTGCCTTCCAGCCCACTTAATAGGTCGTGAGTTTTCGCAAGGGGACACACTGACACAAAGTAGTCCTTGTATTATATTTGCTTCAAATATATCGATTATGTGTTTGTTACACTCGGTAAGCCAATATTTCAAACAGTTCCATATTATATTTAAGTTGGATACTACACATTATATCAACAGTGGTGATCGTACTTCAATATCCGTGTGGATTAGCTCCAACTATTTTCTGAAATGTGAATATAGGGAATGTTATCTTCCAATAGGTGACCGCACGAAAGCAAAAGATCATAGATATTTAGGATATTTTTGATATCTCTCTTGTAGCTACTGTGTACTGCTATACAGACACCTGTATTTTATTATCGTTACTTTACGATATGCTAATATGCAGTACCACTATAAATACTACTTGGAGTCAATATTCGCTGATGAATTGAATAAAACGAGACATAATTTCACAAAACAAATCTCCCTGCCATTATACTTCTCTTCGAAAGAAACGTCCTGAAGGTTCTCTTGCAATTATCTTACTATTTTGTTGATTTACATGTAAACTTATTGTAATCATTGATGTACATGTAAACTTATTGTAATCAGTGGAATCTCAATGCATATTGTTTATAAAGACGTATGCTAATACATTGGGCCAGCCAATTTCCAGATATGGAACTTGGCATTCCCGGCGAGTCAAAACAGTTACGCCATCTAGCGGGGCTCGTATTGACAACTTCAATACAGTTATTAGTAAAGAACCCTTTAAAAGGCGGCAGCATAGTTTGTATATTCACTGTTTATAGTTTTTCATTTATTAATTAATACGACAATACTAACTATGTTAAAGGTATACTGCCCGTCAAATTGTGCTTAGTAAGCCCGTGTAGTAAGAACGTTCGCAATTTAGAAGGTACGAACCCGGAACATGTTCAAAACAAAACAAACTTTATTGGCAATACGGCCGAGTCGGGATGAATTAACGGCAATACTCTTTAATGTTCAACGATGTCCCATTTTCCCATGTTCAACACAGCTGACGTACTGTTGCAAATTACTACGCCTTCTAATTCCGGGTAGATGAACTGACTGGCTACCTTTAAAAATATATACATTTGACAAGCAAAGCTAAATTTAAATTGTATTGTGTTATATGAGGTGTTAAGAAATGTGCCGTCTCATAGTTACACATATGTGTGCACATGCATGCAAGTGTATGCTTAATTGCACACTTATATGTAGGGCCTGGTTATAACTTGCATATTTTGTTGTTTGCAGGAATCTTCGGACGCTATTGTATGATAACTCTGCAGTGCCTGAATAGTCCAGGACGTTTACGGCCAAAATAGGGTCATGTTGGAACAAATTGCAACAGATGCAATTCTTGCATTGTTGAAAGCAGCCATATATCCCAAATAACATAATAAAAGTATGCAGCTCTAAAAATTGGGGAACATTGTCAAAATTATGCAAATGTTGGAGCCCCCTCAGTAGCTTTTTCCTGTGGGATTTCGTAACGATTTTACTTTCGTGACAAAGAATGAGCAAGGTAATGTTTATGTAAACCTGAAATAATCCAAATGTCGTTGGTAAATACGCACATATTATATTCAGAGAACAAAACAACATACATATACATTAAATTATTTTAATATTGCCTTACTTTTTCAGTGAAAATGATGCTTATTGGTATAAAAACATGCACGACTATCTGGAATTACTTGTCCTGTTCGTATCCTATGTAACATGATTATGCTAAGCGTAATTATAAGTATGTTATTCTCATGAGCATCTATCGTGCTTGTAACACAGCGCAAGTACATTTAACAGGGGAACGTCGTGTATAATAATTGTAATGACCTCTTGATATAAGGTCAAGGAAAATATAAATACATGAATCTAGTTAATAAGCTTAATTGAGGAAACATGGATGGGTGTCAGCCACTTGAGACCAGAAGGTTGGAGATGGAAGTTGAGCGACGGTTATCTTCTTCCCGTCATGGCAAACCTGCCTTCAGCACCTGATGACCTGTTGCACGTAATCCGGTGTAATTGCTCCATAGATTGCTGTTCTGCAAGGTGAACATACCGCAAGAACAACATTGAGTGTTTCCTGCACGTAGTCAATGCCGTTGCACAAGGCGCTCAAAGTAGAGTTACGTCAGTGATGAGGAGATGGACGACGAGTAGTTATGCGTTTGCTGATGGGGAGAACAAAATCAAAACTAATCTTGGTAATATACTAAGGGTTTTAAGTCTTATATATATTTTTTTTAAAGTTTTAATGATTTCATGATATTCAGTTGCGGGTTCTCGTTTCTAAAAAGACATTTAGTCGGAATTGTTGTGAATGTTTCAAAAATTAGCATAACATATTTACTTGTGATATTAATGAGTACGTAATTATTACAGCGATTTCACCTCAATTAAGTTTTTGTGTGGAGCATTGGACTCTCAATTGAGAGAACTCGGTTTCGAATCGAATCCTGTGCTGCCGAGTCGAACCGTGAGCAAATTCGTTCACTCATGTTGCTCCAGTTCACTCAGTTGCATGACTGTGTACCTGGCTATAGACAGTGATGGATATTTGTGTACAAATGCTCTTCGCGCATTAACTGCAGCATGGCTGAATGCTTTCCAAAGAAGTATTGATGGTGTTCGATTGAACAGGTCTGCCTTTGAGTAAAGGGTAAAATGCATTGAGCAGTCCAAATGACTGGGTACTGCGCTATATAAGAAATTAACTTTTGGGGCTCAAGAGATTCACGTATGTCCATGTTTTGAAAGAAAGGTTCATTATAAATAGCGCCGTGGTGCAGTGGCTAGAGCTTTGGACTCTCAACCGAGAGAACCCGGGTTCGAATCCTGTGCGGCGGTGTCAAACATTGGGCAAGTTCTTTCACTATACGTTGCTCCTGTTCACCCAGCTGTATGAATGAGTACCTGGCTATAGACAGCGGTGGATAATTGTGTACGAACAGTCTTAAATCAAGAGTTCATTATAATTATTATACACAACGTTCCCCTGTTCAATGTACATGCGCTTTGTTACAAGCACGATAGATGCTCACGAGAGTAACATACTTATAATTACGCTTAGTATAATCATGTTACATAGGGGACGAACTGGACCGTATTCTCTCCCATTTAACAAGATTATAATCTGCATTACCATATAAATACGCTACTGTCATGAGCATTGACTTCATATGTAACATAACATATGAATATCATGAAATCATTAAAACTTAAAACAAAATAATATAAGACTTAAAACTCCTAGTACATTACCAAGATTAGTTTTGACTTTGTTCTCTCCATCAGCAAATGCTTGACTACTCACTGTCCATCTCCTCATCACTGACGTAACTCTAGATTTAGTTTGAGCGCCTTGTGCCACGGCATTGACTACGTGCAGGAAACACTCAATGTTGTTCTTGCGGTATGTGCGCCTTGTCGAACTGCAATCTATGGAGCAATTACACCGGATTACGTGCAACAGGACATCAGGTGCTGAAGGCAGGTTTGCCATGACGGGAAGAAGATAACCGTCGCTCAACTTCCATCTCCAACCTTCTTGTCTCAAGTGGCTTACACCTATCCACTCCTGCACTTGCTGGTACACCCGCATGCCGTGACAGCGTGCTGCTGCAAATGTCGGAAGTAAGGTATTTGGCTGAATGTGCCAACTCTTGACTGCCGCCTTCTCACAAAACCTTCTGTACCCCCAAAGAATCCATATAATCTTCTGATGTCTGGTGTAAAGGCATAAAAGCACCACCTCACCTTATGCTACAGCATGCTATGTTGAAGCACCATGCGTGCCAAACTGTTCAGTGTTGTTGGAAGTGATGTCGCATCCTAATACAGCATGGGCGAAAAAAGACATTGTTACACAGATCTTTGCCTAGCTGGTCTGTCACGGTCTCTATATTTCCCATACAGCCCTTCTTTGTGGTTGACTTTGCCTCAATGTGTATGAACCCGTTGTGGGCGTTTGGATCAGCTTGGAAGCAGAGGAAGATAACACGCTATGATTCACTGCCAACAGAACAGTGTTATCAGTCGTTGCAGACTGCTGTCTGCAACATCAGCTGATCTACATCATCCTGGGCAGGCGTGGTTTGACATCCTGTGCTACAAGTATCCGCTCTACAAATTGATGAAATTGTGCTTGTTGTTTTTGTTTGCAATGAAGACACCCTTAATTATTTGCCGTCATCCTCATATCATCGGTGAACGTAACGTCCCCACCAGCTTTTCCTCCCACTCGTATCTTAGGTGTGTGTGCTTAGTGGGTGGATTGTGATATACATCAAAACAATGATGGATTGATTAAACTTCCAAGTCAGGTAATCACAGTAGGCCTACCGCATGCATAGCTCTCCACATCTGGGAATTCTTCTTGGTCAAGGGTTGCAATGGAACAATGTCCCACCATCCAACATGTTCTATCAACGTCGGTGGCTCAATCGAATTCGCTACGACAATTAGCCGACGCTAGAAGATGATCTCTTGGTTCATCAGAACATGGTTAACGCCAACACGCATGTTTTATTTTGACTGCAGTATGACAGCTTGAATGCATACTGCATGACATATTTAGCAGCCATGGATGCCGTAATCTTTTGGCCAATGGCCTTCGCGCAATCCTCATCGCCAGTGGAGCTGGTAGCAGTACTATGCACATCACTATGCCATGATGCTCCGCAAGGTTCAGTTGTTTCCAAATGGACTTCTGTTCGCCAGCACCAGCAGAAAGGTTTCCTTGTTTTTCACGTCACCATCTATTGTTAATGCCATTTCACCCATTGAATCAACATCTCTTTGTAGTAGGTAATCGTGTATTAGGAAGGGGGGCATCTAAGGATCTTGAGAGTAGGAGCCTATCCAGTATTACATCTAACAAGAGGTGTGCTCGTACCCCTCTGGAAATGGTCTTTCCTCCCAGGATGTCCTCCAGTGTTTTTGATGCATAAATGAACTATAGCATCGCAACTCCTTCAAACCAGATCCAGTCGTCGGGTGACCTATTCTCCCAAGAGGTCTCATCTCTATGTGGAAGGCACCAGATCTTTATTATCGCTTACATTTTTATGATAGTTTGTTTCCCCAGATGTGTATAGATACTCGTACATCGTTGTTTTTCATCAATACAACATCGTGAGGAAAAGTGTCAAAATCGATTTGACTGAACATTGTTAAATTGAAGTATAGGAGCCTATAGATAATGCGAAAGTGACATTACACAGACCGTCTCCGTCTCCGTCTCTGGGTTTGTCCTGCAGATGCCAGGCTCTGGTTTTTGTTTAGTTGTAATATGTATTCATATTGTATTACGATAATCACCCCTGGATTTGCTGGCATATATTAGGTTCTGTCGTTTGTTTAGATATATTCATATATTTTTATTACGGGTACCTCCTTTCAATCTTCATGAAACTGAATAGATCTATGCTACTTCGGAAATATAATTTTTTCATTCCAGACCACAAGGGCCTCGATGATCCGAACACGAACGACGTATGCCACAGCATACCTAGTTTTGCCGTACGGTCTTGTGCTGTCTGCGTTAATGCCACGGTTTTAGAAACCAATGGTATTTAACATGGTGTAAATGGGAAATATGTATTCCTTGTTTTGGGTCATTTCCCCAATTTTCTTTGCTACGTACTTTTGATATGTTTTATAGTACCTATAAAACAGTGTAATAAAAACACTTGAAATAGCTGTTCCAATTTGTTCCATTTTAAACCATAAAAGTCATGGACTAAAACAATACGACTACACAATAAGAGCAGTGAATGCGTACAGTATATATCAGATAAGTCTCCATTTTCTTATTTTGTAACAGGTTTTTTACAGCATCGCCTTCTGCATCCACTGACATTCATCTACACTATCCCTCTCCACCGTCTGTTTTAATACAGGTTTATACCAATTATATTGGCGCTTAAGAAGTTATTTATTAGTATTATATTTATTATAAAATAATCAAAACAAAATGCATTTATTGTGCAAATACAATAAATTATATAAACAGATTGCGAGATGACAATTCAAAGTTATCAAACATTTTATTTACCAAACCAAAATATACCCGGTTCTCCTTGACTCGTTGCTGCATACTGTCTTTAGTACAACCAGTGAGTTGTCAACCACGGCGACGAGATTAATTTTAATTATTTTCCTAGGTGTCACTCTCTAATTGACCTCATCACATTCACCGCTACTGGTGAAGCCGAAGTACGACGTGGAGTTGCTGCGCATGATCCCCTTCGCCTGCTTCCGGTTCCGGCGCTGACACACGATGACGGCGACGACGACGGTGACGACGATGACGACAGCCAGCGTAGCGAGGACGATGACAAGGTTCAACACGTCCGGTGAAGACGGGTAAACAGACGTCTCGCAGTGGTCACCGAGGTAGTCGGGTGGACAGTGGCAGTTGTAGGCGTCTGTCCTGACCTCGCAGGTAGCTCCGTTCTGGCACGGACTGCTCTCGCACACGTCTCCGGCTACAACACGGACGGCGAGATAATGATGTAAATGTGGCAAGAATGGTGATGATGGTTGTGGTGGTATATGAAACAGATAAGCCAAAACTCCCGACATGGCTGGACATCTCCCGCGTTTTTGTCAATTTTCAAACATTCTCCAGATCTAATAGTTTTAAAAACCCAGTTTGTGTGCGAGTGCGTACGCGTAAGCGCGCGTGTGTGTTTCCGCTATTAGCTTGTGACACCTCGGAAGGTTTGTATTTGACAGTTTTGTTTTACGTTGTTTGTGGTTCGTATAGTGGCAACGGACACGATTGTTATGGTGCACACCACAAACAATAAGTTTATTAACAATACAATAACCTTTAAAATCAACAATAACAACAAAAACAAACGAACACCAAGAAAATGACTACATCTTGTGTTTCCATGTTGACGTGTTTGTGAAATAATAATGTAGTATGAATTAGTCATACTTCACGCAGCGGAAAGCATAATTCATTTCCTTGGGAAGTATTACATTATTTACCCATTTGGAGTGTTGTAACTCCCACGGTCGTTGTGTCCGTGACAGTCAGTACGAAGGCAACGAATTTGCCGGCTTCGACGGAGGTATACGTTTGCGATTTCGTACATTTGACTGTCTTTTCGTCTGAGATATCAAGTGACAGCTGAACTGTGATGCCCGTTATCTTGTAGCGCTACAACACGTGACACTACTGCATTGAATATCAGTGTTATGTTGTTGCTAGAGTTATCGTAACAGCGTGTCATCCTTACAATATCACGAGTTGACTTTTGCGATAGTCACGTGCTTCACATATTCCCATACGCAAGTAATATCAATTTATCAACGAATACAACAATATCACGTCTGGCTAGACGTAAATCACGCGTTATTACAATACATATATCGAGCCTGATTTTCAGAGAAAAAAGAACCCCGTCTGTTCACAATAAAAGGTTGCTTCAAGACCAAGAATCGTATTTTATAATCAGAACGAATCGGCGAGGTGAAGTGAAGTAACACTACAGTGCATTAGTAACGGTAGTCAATTAAATTCTAAAAAACGCAGCGCAATAACACTATTTGAATGCAACAGTTTACACCTGAGTGACTTTGCTTCCAATGCTTTGAGGGAACATGCAGAGTGAACATTGAATAAACCTTACAATTAGTTTATATTTTAGTTGTTTTAATGTCTCCAATATTTCTGTATTTGTGTTTTATTATTTATTTGCGCTGCGCCTACTTTATATTTCTCAACTTGATGAAGTTTCTGTAGTATTGGAGGAAGAAGAAGAACGAACGCAAGCGAGGCTCTGCTTGGAGAGTGGTCTATTTATGACGTCGTCGGAACAAACAACACTACATGTGACGTAACAGGATAAAACGACTTTTTTGTTGTATGACGTACTGCGCAGTAGAACCGAGTCGATTCGCTGGTGAAGTCCCCGAGCAACAAGATGGCTCCGTTTGCGGCCGAATCTAAATTTACGCCAGACACGACCGCCATGACAGTCAAAGTCGTCTTCAGCGGTTTTACTGCAAACAAGCCTACGTGATCCACTGAACGACTGAGGCTAACAGCGATATACCCGATTGCGAATTTTTTGATATAGTTTTGCATACATAGAATGCCAGTTATGCTACCTGGAAATTGTGGATTACTGTAAGTTGATTGGGGTTTGTATGAGTTGCAGCCACTTCACTTAGTTATTTCTCATTTTGTTTAGTATTCCCATAAGCGCACTGTGGTATGCAACTGTGTGTGCTGTTTTGGTGTGAACTTGCTGTGCTAAAATTGGCAAGTAAACACGCGGTCTTTTCGAAATCGATATCTGTAAGGGTTGCTACGTGGATTAAATTTTCTGCTTATTATCGATTGAATTGTTTTAGGAGTTGATATAGAACGGATGAGTTATTGTGCGTTCAATATTTTAATTTACAAGAATGGTAATATAAACATGTAAACATTACATTCGTCATCCACACATGACTAATCTACTTACCATATGATGTGGTTCCTGTGAAACATGTGTTCAGCTTGATCGTATTCCCTTCGACTGTGGCGACGGACGATTTGTCTCCGCTACACTTGATGTCACTCGACCAATCTGAGTACGTCGCCTGGTAGCTATGTGGAGGAATCGGACTCACCTTGTCCGTCTTGTTATCGAAAGGAACTGCAACGGTAGAGTACAATACTGCAGTACCGGGTATGTACTACAAATCACAATAATACATATCGAACAAAACTCACATACTTCTTGTCTTATTGAAGGTTATCTCACTGAAATTCTATTTGATTCTATTTAAATCAACAGTAGAATAGGAATTGTCGATAACGTAACATTAAGCCATCCTTTTGGTGATACTGTCAAAGATGTAACAAACACGTTACGTGAACGGATCGATGCAATAAAACTTTAATGTATGTAATGCCGATTTAAATAGTATAGTAATATGTTTTCTGTTTTAGGTTCCCCCTGGATCCGCCTTTGGGAAGAACGCAAGCAACCTACGTTTGATGAGCCAGGTGGCTGTTGTACTCGCACTCATGGCTGCCGGACAAATGTCTGCCGAGGTCCACGCCACCGCTGGAAAACCGCAATGACAATATGACAGCATTTGCAATCATCTGTACATGTATTGCTCTTGTGTTATAGTTTTCATCGCCTGGCTCTGTCCGAAGCTTTGAACACCTGAAGACGTATCTGGATGAAGCTATATTGATAGTCGGCCATTGCGCGCTATTAGTACAAACGAGTGAGTTTACAGTGTAAATTGTCCCAGGCATTACTAGAACAATTATGATGTCTTTCTTTAAATATCAAATCACTATCTAGCACTAGGGAGCTGCTACGTAACATCACTTCCTAACATACTAGCAATGTATATGTCGATACATTATATCATATCATATAGTTTATATATCACCAATCCTCAGCTAACGACTCTGGAAAGAAGAGTCCTGTGGATAATACAGGTTTGATGGAAATGTAAACAGGAGGCACGTCCATGACCTATATCCCTCTCTCGCGCTCTCTCCCTCTCCTCCCTCTGCCCCCCTCTCTCTCTATATATATGTATATATATATATCACATTCACACACAACAAGCACGCACACACACACACGCATGCACGCACACGCACACACAAGAATACTCAAGCACATGCAAATGCATTTCAGCAGATTTCCTGACGGGTAGATGTTGGCCACTTATGAATGACAGCATCAACATATCTCCTCACCAATATCTTTAGTGCGCTGCAGTATGGATCCAGCCGTAGACGTAGTTTGCACACACTCGTAAGACCGCCCAATCTTTCGCATGTAGTACATGTACGACTCGTTCTTAAAGCTATCGACACATTCATAATCTGTAAGACGAACATACACAATAGAACATAATGATTCAAATACTTTACCGGTTCGTCACGTTTTTAAGTGCTACAAGTCTGTGTTTTCTTGGTGAAGCAGCGGCATGTTTTGCAACATTCCTAATTCAAAACATATATATATATATATATATACATCGAAGAAACCGCTTTGCTTTAGTCAGGATCCACATTTTAACAATATATACTTTTGTTTTTAATAAACTTTATGCATCAGTGTGTTGATGCACTTCGTCTGGACTATATTCATGTTGTTTAATTGCGACATCAGCTTGATTCTATGACAACTCTAGCCATACATTAGTTATGGGTGACTAGCTTCAATTAAGAGACACACCAAACTATTGATCGAAATCCATAGTTAATCATAACTCCAATGTGATATATACATAAATACATATATATATATATATATATATATATATATACATAAATAAATAACCAGTCTGCGCGTGTTTTAAGTACTGTGCGTTACTATGTGCAATATTCGTACACTCACTTAAAGCCACGATGCCAACTTCCGGTTTCAGTCTTATGTTGTCTCCGTTGAAAGTGTACGACCAGATCCGGTCACTGTTCTTGTCGTAGTTGGCGAACCATCGAATGTTTGCTTGCCAATCAGCTGGAAACCTACAAGTGCCTAAAGAGCCATGTTAATGTGAATGTATATAGGCCTGTGATGGTGAGTATTCTGTGTGGAATACTAATGCTTATTCCACTGGACTGATTCCATGCAATGTAGTTAACCAGATACCAATTAGTGACCATGGTCACCGCGTCAGATGTGTTAGCACGTTGTGAGTAGGTGAACGCCGCCCATGTATTCCTCCTATAATACAATACGAATTTATTGTCCTACCCCGTAGCAATTTATGTTCTAATTACCACGTGTAAATCACTTTGGGGTAAGCGTTTTGCTATATAAGTAATATAAGTAGTGTTATCTTTAGGTTTTAACACTAATAGTGATAACTGACTATAACGCCATTATAAGTATGTTACAGAGAAGAAACTTAAAGCGTATCAACGGATATAAAATAATATACATACTTTCAACGACAACCAGCGCAGCCTGAAACACAAGAAGTGTAATTAACATTATTCAAATATAAACTTCCTAAATACCATTCTCTATCGGAGTTCGCGATTCAGGTTATGGAGCATTGCATGATTACTCTCTAAGTGAACAGTTATAAGAAATATCACATAATTAACTGGGCTTCCTTCTCAATGTTGGCTTATCATTTTCTACTATATGCGTATCAGTTGCCTTGGACATCCTTTATTTGCAGTCATCGCTAGAAAAGTTATCAAACTTGGGTTGTGATAACAAAAGGGTGGGCGTCCCTGGTCTTTATTGATTTTTTTCGTTTTTTATTTGCAGCAACCGCTGTGATTGTTTTGTGTACATTTTCTGGCACTCTGCATATATGGACATTCTAATTGTGTATAAGGAGAACCAGACATGAGAATTGCAGAAAGTGTATAAATGTAACCCCATTCAAACATAATGACACAAATTGGTTGAGCGTAGGGTTAATTACTGCTTGTTAGTTACGAATGCGAAATTCGCACAAAGCGTGACGTACATCTGATTAGTCTGGTAAGTAATATAGATTGGCCGGCGTTATGAATACACGAGTCATTGCTGAAGATCATCATTATTCAAATGAGCCTAGGCAATCTAATCTGGTAAGAGGTCTTGCTCGAGAACATTCAGCCAGCCGTGCACACTGCTTAACGTACAATTCTCATCGGATATAACTTGAGGCGACCTATTACAACTATGTTTGTCACCTGAATACTAGTTAATGTAAGCATAATGTCATAATTGACTACATCGTATTTATTGGTAATGTTCTAAACAAGGCTTGAGTAGGGTTTACTTACGGAACTCGCAAGAAAGACAAAACTGCACATCAGCAACATGTCTACCAGGCTGAAATGAAATGTATATCACAGGATCGCTTCGGTAAAGAGTTGTATTTCTTATCGACTACAATTATCCCACCATATATATGTATATATATATAATATATATATATAATTATACATATATTATTTTGCCTTTATGGAGATAATTTAAGTCCTCCTTGTAGAAATCAGTTTTACTTGGTGGTGTTTGTGGTGGTGTTAGTGATGGTGGTGGTAGTGGTGGTGGTGGTGGTGGGAGTGGTGGCGGCGGCGGTGGTGGTGGTGGTGGTGTAGTAATAGTAGTAATAGCAATAGTATTAGTAGTGGTAGTAATAATAGTAGTGGTAGTAGTATTAGCAGTAGCAGTAATATTAGTAGTAGTAATAGTAGTTGTAGTAATTGTTGTAGTAGTGGTAGTAGTATTAGCAGTAGCATAAATATTAGCAGTAGTGGTAGTAGTATTAGTAATATTAGCAGTAGTAGTAATAGTGGTTGTAGTAGTAGTAATAGTGGTAGTAATAGTAGTAGTAGTGGTGGTAGTAGTAGTAGTGGCAATAATAGTGGTAGTAGTATTAGTAGTGGTAGTATTAGCAGTAGCAGTAATATAAGCAGTAGTAGTAATATTAGTAGTAGTAATAGCAGTAGTAGTAATAGTAGTAATAATACTAGTAATAGTAGTAGTGGTAATAGTAGTAGTAATAGTTGTAGTAGTAGCAGTAGCAGTAGTAGTGGTAGTAATAGTAGTAATAATAGTAGTAGTAGGCGCTGACACAAAGAGAGTTAAAAGCATCAAGAATATATAAAACTTAAAATACAGCACTAAAATCCAAAGTCATAAAAAATAGCACCAAAATTCCAATTAAATTATCATTAAGAAGTCCAATTCTGCGACAACATTAAATGATTGTGACAATTTAAGAAAAACAGGCTCGTTTAAAAATTTAATTTTTATGAGTCTTTTGAAGCTGTACACAGAAACACATAGGCAGATTTAGACCAGGATGGACAGCGTTATGATCTGTCAAGGAGCCAGACATAGTAGTCTTTAATACAAGATTGTCCGATAATTTAGTAATAAACAAATCTAGCACATTCCCAACCATGTGAGTGTGTCTCGACACATCCTGGCAGAGAGCGTAGTTCGAAAGGATGTCACGGGAGCGTTCAGTGGGTCGTCCTAATGGAAGTTGAAATCGCCCAGTATGTTCTGAGATTTGACCAAATGGTGCTGAAGGACGTTTTGGAATTCACTTAGAAAGAGGCCAAATAAGACTTGTTTAATTTTGATGGCGGAGGACGATAGATCATAGCCAGTTTTACTGTTGACGAAGCACTAAGTGTGACTTCAATGTTGTTGAACAAATTTGCCTTTTCGTGAAGACTTTGATGCCATTTTGATGTTGGATTTGTGGAGAGTGGCAACCCCGCCTCCTCATTATGTGGTGTGCTTGTGCTCTCTTCTCGAAACATGGGTAAACTTATTGCCATGAATTGTCAGGACTCTGATAGTCTGGTCATCACCAGATGTATTGTATAACCATGTTTCTGCTAAGGCCACGATGTCAAAGCCATGCTCGATAATTATATTAAAAAAGGGGTGTCACACTGTCACCTTGTTCCTAACCGACTGGGCGTTTATTAAGCACATGGTCATGATGCACAACATGCTCCGTTTGGTGGCAAGTACTTGGAGGTTCGCGAGATTGGGTCCAGTCTGTTGTTGCATAAATGCGTTGCAGGTCTGTTTCCGAACATCGGGTCGACTTGTTGCTGTTGTTGTTATTGCTGCTGTTGTTGTTGCTGCTGCTGTTGTTGTTGCTGCTGCTGTTGTTTGTACTGCTGTTGTTGTTGTTGCCGCTTCTGTTGCTATTGTTGTTGCTGTTGTTATTGTTGTTGTGTTGTTGTTGCTGCTGTTGCTGTTGTTGTTGCTGCTGTGGTTGTTGTTGCTGTTGGTAGCTACCGTCTCCACTCTATGCAGACGCCATGGAAGTAAGTAAGATTGTGGCTAAATCATCGCTCGGACTTTATAGGAGACGTAGGGCCTATCTAGGTGCACTAGTCATTACTGCTGTAATGGTACGTACCTTAGTATGTGAGGTCTCGCACAAGTCGAACAGATGAATATTATTTATATTAGGTTGTACAACAAAACAATTACGACGTTAAATGTTAGTCATTTCAACGGCTGCTACCTTATTGGGCCCGACTGGTCGCCAAGGACGCGACGCCGTTCACTGAATGGCAGGCATTCACAACATGTACCGATTTGCGTCGACGACAATGCAATTAATAACGTTAATATGAGATTGTATCTGGTGCATTGGTTGTACATGTCACGCCGTTAACTTGTTCCCACAATTACATCCACGCTAGTCAACTTTGACGGCCTCGGCAATGGGGCCCACACACGCTAATAGTGGTCTAGGGGAGAGCGTACAAAACGCGCATAGGAAATGTGTGCACTTGCTAATCAAATTCCAGTTAGGAATTCAAGTGACAATAGAACTCCAGTGGATGTATATTTTTGTCTTCCCGATTCTTGCTGTACTCTACTCCCTTGTAGAAAGTATTGAAAACACTTATATGTGCGCTGCTGTGGTATCACTCAGTCCAGCTATAACTAATATTCCAGTGTAATGCAAGCAGTACACAGCGCCACGAGGCAGGCTTGTTATTGAGCGAAAATAAAGGTAAGTTCTTATAATTATAATGTATGTATGCTCAAAGCTCTTTACGCTTTAATCCGTGGCAGACCTGTTCAATCGAACACCATCTCGACTTCTCTGGGAAGCATTCAGCCACGCTGCAATTAATGCGCGAATACTATCCGTACAAAAAATATCCGCCACTGCCTATAGCCAGGTACTCATTCATACAGCTGAATAAACTGGAGTAAAGTAAAGTGAACGAACCTGCCCAAGGTTCGACACGGCAGCACAGGATTCGAACCTGGTTTCTCTTGATTAAGTGTCCGTCGCTCTAACACTGCGACACTGCGCTCCACAACGTGGAGTACATTTCCTTGTGTACTCAAATCTAAAGATGAAATACTACGTCCTTCCTTGGGTTATTCTGTTTGAATTCGTCACTTGAATTAAGTTCGATAAGTGATCGACTTGGATAGCGAAATGCAGTGTCAACAGGTGTCTTCATGGTGAAACGTTTATTACGTTCGCATGCAATACGATCTGTGCAATACTGCCGTTCATGACGCGGTTAGTCCATTTCAACATTGATTTTCTTTGAATCGGTCGGACGTCTAAATTAAAGCATTATGAGTGTGAAATTAATATCAAATGGTACCGGCATACATTCCGCTGTAATCTTACTCGACAGTGGCGTAGTAGCACACGTAATGGGATGCGACATGCGGCCTTCTCGTGTGCATCTACTAAGCTGCGGTCTCCTACGATTAAATCTGCATGTAATTTTCAAAAATACATTTAGTGCGCTGAAATTGTCACTTCAACCAGTGTGAAGCGTTTGTGTTTCAACTGCCCTTTTTAGCACGTCTTACACAATCGTAAGCATGACAATCACACAATATGAGGGTCAGCCATACAAAACACGTGTACATGGACAATTATCACCGACTGACTGTTTTATACCGTATTTCGAGGATTCAGTTATGTCATTTCAACTATCTTCCCCGCCAGTCCTAGCCATTCGACGCGGCTGAGGGCACGCAGCATCGATCTCGACATTCCCGCAATAGCGAAGCTGTAACCCAAACTCTAACCAAGTCGCCGTTTAGTACAGTCGGTAACGTGTCACCCGTGGTCGCCCGCGAAATCCGCCCTTATCAGGTCTGAAGCACTCGTCAGTGCCATGTGCAAATATTGAAGTTGATTCTTAAATTGATTTTCAGTTACACCAATATCTGAGGTGTCCGAAAATGGGTGATGGACATTTCAGAAACATAGATTTTTACCATTTTGGACGGCATCTTCAAACATGGCTGCCATTTTCAAGCGGAAGTCAAGCTGATGTCCTACAGCCAAATCTAATGATTGGATCTTAAAGTTGTTTAACAAGAGGTGTTCGTGATAATGTTCCAAGTACGACAATACTAATACAATCTTTCTGTTATAATATTTTGGCAAAAATAAAGTGGAAAATGTTAATATAAACGCAAAAAAATGTATTTTTTTACTTCAGTTTTTGTAATGTTTTAAAAACATAAATGATGCATTTTTCACTTTCTTATGAATGGTTATACAATTTGCCATATTCCTGTCATTTTAGATGTCTTCTGTACTCCTTCTGTATGTTGTCGGCACATCGAAATAAAAACGTACCCCAATTTGGTGTCTGTAAACGGGAACACTACCATACAGACTTCATTTCCCTCTTACGGCAAAACGGCTTGGCATATATGCATGACATTTTGTGTGAATACGTAAATGTATATGTGCTATGGCACTTATGATGTCAAATACAGAACAAATAAGTCATACATACGATTTATTAACCTAATAACTACTTCAGAAGCCGTGCCAACAATTAGCCTGTGAAAGTGTTATGTTTAAACTTCGGCCTTCGAATATATAAATTCAATAAAATATGTGAATCAATTTACTTGATCAGCAGTTACGTATTGCTTTCTAAAAATTCTGCTTTCAAACGTGTGGTCCTAAAACACGGCCCAAAATACATGTAAAGGTAATGCCGCAGTAATCACTTTTAACCGCCCCTTGCATTAGTATGTGTTTCCGTTCAGCAGTTATACTAGGTAACTTGGCTTAACTTCTAGTTAACTAAAATATATTCCAAGAAATGTCGTGTGTAAAACACATAGAGAATGCCTCGAATTATTTTGAGGCAGAAGTAATAATGACATTTCGAACTGATAAATCTAATGTTTTACTGTTCCGCCATCTCTACATTTATTTCTTCAGGTCTTACTCGGTGCAAGTGACGACAGTTCTGCTCGCGTTAACAGGTTGGAATGGTCAATGATCCAGGATGTTATCACTACCGTGTGTGTTGGTACTGTGAAGACATCTAAACACGCCTTACTTCTGTAATTATCAAAACTTTCACCGGTAAGAAAGATTGAGGTAATCAAAATCCTGAAACCTCTCGGGCATGGGTGCTCTTATACGGATCCGAAAGAACTTGACACAGCGCTGTGCAATGGTGAACTATCAAATATTGACAGTGATCATGTTCTACTTCCTCCCAATGGACGTCATTCCTTCCCAACAGTGTTGGCGTACAACAACACCAATAGGCAAGATGATCCTCTGACTGGCGGAAGAACATCACATCGAGTCAGTGGCATCATTCTACAACCAAAGTAGTTGAAGTGCATGCCGCATCAGACAAGTTTTACTGTTACTAAAACAGACAAGAAGCAATCAGTCCAGCTATCCGAGGAATTGCTTCCAGTGTACAACGTTGGTAAAAGAGAAGGCCCACCTACAGTCATATGGACCTCTTGCAGACGCAGCATCAACGGCACAGCGCAATGACCACGTGTGGGTGTTGACTCGTTTGCTGGAACTGTCCGATCAGAATATCAGCTCTTGGACGGCATTCAACATAATCACAAGGGATCATGTCAAGGTGGTGGGCTACCTGCCCTTTATCTACATGCGACAGAAATGTCCATTCTCGAAGAAATGTTACGCAACATATTAGACCAATATTACAGAATAAATAGTCAACAATGATACACAAATAGCACAAGGGAAAATGCTTCAGCCTCCGGCCAGGGGTAGAGTCGCATCACTACTTTGCAGCAGAACACACTGCCGTTGCCATGACGCAATTGCGTGAGACATTCTTTAAAATATCCAGAAATAGAGAATACTCACATCCACAAAGATGAATCAGATGTCGAAGCAGTTGTCGATCTACTGGAGAACGACTATAGGCAAATATGTTTACGCAGGACCCTTCCGATGTTGTCATCTCGGCAGGTGCAACTGCATCACCTGACGTTTCTGGTGGTCCCCTGCACGCATTCCAAAAAGAGGAATACCAGAAGTTTCAGGAGCAGCGAGTTCACGAAGACATAGGTATATACGACCCTATCAAGAACATGAACTTGAAAACGTTTGGTGAATGCTGGAAAAAATGAGTGATTGCAAATAATTTTGAAGACTAACAGGAGGTTTTTCTGCATCGTGAAACTGGTTGCAAAATCAGTAGCTGGAGTCAGTTGTAAACATCGACGAAGCATGAAGAAAACTAGCGAGGCTGCTCTTGCGCTTCACCTGGAAAGTATGGTGGACCTAGCAGATGATGGTCTCGAACCACGTGCTACACTGATTGGTCCGTTTGCTTCTACATATACTATAATGCTGCAGTGAATTGTCAGCCTTTTGTCCCTCCTTGCATAGTTCACCTTGCTCGAAGCGAGGCATCAGGGAATCACGTTTTGGATGCATGCCAAGTAAAGATTCGAGTTGCTCTCCCTATCACCTCGCAACAGCCGAAGCTCAGGATACTCACCACGTCGATGCACGTCATCCGGAACCGTGCCAGGTGGCCATGATGCCAACGCAGAACATCCAGATAGGCCACGAACAAGTCCAGGATCTGTGTACATGAAACACCGATCACTGCAGCAACAACAGTTTCGTGATAAGGTGTTCGTATGAATACTCTGCAGTATGTGGGAGCTATTGTTAAACTTGGGACAGTCGTCAGTGAGATCTAACTCCACCCATTCCTGAAATACATTCAATGCGAGCCACGTGAACACTTCATATGCACGCTTGTGGAGATGAACAACGCGGTTGTATAGTTTGCCTAGCAAAATCGTGTTGACTGAGCCCTCGGCAATAACGCCAGATTATACCGGTAGATCACGAAGTCCCGCTTCTCCGAACATTTTCCAAATGCTGGACATAAAGTTGCACATGGTGTGTAAATTGCCAATCATGAGAACAATTCACCGGCACTGGTTGGGATCCTACCACGCTATTTTAGTGGCCTTTGCGAACACAGCACAACAGTGCAACGTTTTCATATTGAAGGAGGACATTATTTACAAGGCGTTGCGTAACATTTCTTAGACAATGGACAGTGTTGCATGTTAATACTGGGCAAATAACCCACAACATTCTACTTTAACATAGACCCCTGTGTTTATGTTGAATGCTGTCCAAAAGCAGATTTTCTGATCGGACGGATGAATCAAACGAGTCAATATCAACACGTGGTTTCTCCGTTGTGCTGTTGTTGTTGCTGCATCTGCAAGAGATCCACATAAATCAGCTGATTTGACTGTAGTTGGGTTGAGTTCTTTTTCCCTTTTCTCAATGCTGGAAGCAATTTATCGGATAGCTGGATTGACCCCGTCTTGTCTGTTTTAGCAACAGTAAAACTTGTCTGATGCGGCATGCACGTCAATAACTTTGGATGGAGAATGATGCCATTGACTCGATGTGATGTTTCTCCTCCAGTCAGCAATTCCTTTCCAACAGCTGTTGAGACGGAATGGGGTACATTTGGAAGGACGTGGAATGTAATTACTGTCAACACTTGATAGTTTATCAGTGCACAGCGCTGCGTCAATTTCTTTCAGAGCCAAATAACAGCATCCATACCCGAGCGGCTTCAGGATTTTTATTACCTCAAACTTACCTTTTGATAATTAAAAGAAGTAAGACGTGTTTACATGTTTTCACAGCAACAACATTAATCACAGCAGTAATAACATCCTGTGTCATTGACCATGCCAACCTGTTAACCTGAGAAGAACTGCCCTCACTTGCACCGAGGAAGACTTAAAGAAATGTATGTAGAGATGGCGGAACAGTAACATAATTAGTTTGTCAGTTCGAAATACCACACTATCTGCCTCAAAATAATTCGAGGCATAGTCTCTGTATTTTACATACAAAATTTCTTGGAATATATTTTAGTTAACTAGACATTACGCCTAGTTACCTAGCTGGAAAAAAACATAATGCGCTCGCAAATAGATATCTACTCGTTTTGTTTGGTTCAAAATTACTAAGGTCGAAGAAAATGTGACGTTCACGTCCATTGATAGGCCCTAGTCGGGATTATGTGGAATTGTTAAATAATGTTCGTATTGCTATGCTACTGGCATGAGTGTAGACATAAGCATATTGTGCTAGTGTCTACTTCATGATGCCAAGTCCGTTACACAGGGACACTTTTCCCGAAGTATTTGCAGCGTGCGCGTACTTCATATCATTGTTAAGTATTACGCGCACATTACGTTGTACGTTCCGCACAACTGATTTACCCCATGAAAAGTGAGAATCTTTACATGTACAGGGTATTTTGAAAAGATATGTTAATCTCTGAAAGTTTGGCGCTGGATGTTCAAGGCGCCTAAGAAAAAAACGTTTACCTACCCGCATTCGCATGCTCTATTATAAGTAGATTACTGTGGCATCATCTTTAAATGTATTAGTGGGCCATGTTTTAGGGTTACACGTTTTGGAACAGATTATGTGCATAACAATAAGTAATTGCCAATCATATAACTAGATTTACATATTTTATTGAATTTATATATTCGAAGGCAGAAGTTTAAATATTATACATTCATAGGCTAATTGCTGGCACAGCTTCTGAAGTAGTTATTAGGTTTGCAAATTGTATGTATAACTTCTTTGTTTATATCTGACATCACAAGTACATAATACATATACGTTTACGTATTCACACAAAATGGCATGCAAATCTGCCAAGCCGTTTTGTCGTAAGAGGGAAATGAAGTCTGTATGGTAATGTTCCCGTTTACAGACACCAGCTTGGGGTACGTTTTTTTTTTTATGCGCCGACAACATACAGAAGCAGTACAGAAAACATCTAAAATGACAGAAATATAGCAAATTGCATGAGGTTTCATAAGAAAATAAAAAATGTATCATTTATCTTTACATTACAAAAACTGAAGTAAAAAAACTTGTGAAAAAATACATTTTTGCGTTTTCCTTGACATTTCCCCCTATATGTTTTGCCAAAAATGATAATAGAAAGATTATACTAGTATTGCCGCGCTCGTAATTTTATTACGAACGACTTTTGTTAATGCAACTTCAAGATCCGATCACTAGATTTGGTTGTAGGACATCAGTTTTGAATAGCTTGATTTCCGCTTGAAAATGGCAGCCATGTTTAAAGATGGCGTCCAAAATGGTAACATGCTATGTTTCTGAAATGTCCATCACCCATTTTCGAACACCTCAGATATTGGTGTAACTAAAAATCATAGTGGGAATTAGTCCTTCAATTTAAGAATCAACTTCAGTATTTGCATGCCTGGCAACCACAATGAACCAGACTGTTCACAGCTTACGAAATGCTACATTTGCGACCTGTTTACGGCGTGCCACATCATCTGCATATCCTAGTGGAGAATCTCATTTCTTCGTCATCCGCCATTCCTCGGATATACGGTCTGTCTGTCTCTGGAATGATGTTCTTTCCGTTTTTAATTAATTATTAATTGAAGGAATCAGTATTTGACTCTAACCGACATAATCTTTTTTGCACATGCAGTCATCCAAAGTGTGGGATTGCCTCTCGGTTACACTGGCCAAACAGCAGCATACTGTGGTGGCACCGAACCGTCCAACACCTGACTGTAGGCAGTTTACTGGTATCCATGCTCGACACGAGAGGTCGACACTGGTTATGGTGTTTGATGGTGCGTGATCGTTGTGTTGTGGTGGTAGTTAGACACGACTCGGCCCACCTTACACTAGCCCAATGTATCACAGACTCCTGTAAGAGGACATGTTGTCGAGCATGATGGGTGATCTTGAACTGAAGTCGTATTATTTGAATGGCGTATCTCAATGCATCATGCAACAGATGGCTGTACTAGCAAGCATGACAACCTGGTAGCAGAGTTGCTGTTGCCAGCTTCAGAACGGTTGACACCAACCAGTACAGGGTCCAGTAGACACCCTGTTACAGTGCGGGGGATTTCAAGTTGGTGACACTAACATCCACGAGAGGTGCGTGGGCACAGAGGAACCTCATTAGTAAGGTCGCCCTCTGGGTTGAACCAAAGTAACCTTCATTACTGCAATAATTTGGTAGTGTCGTGTGGCGACCTTAATTGCAAGGTGGTTATATTACAGAGGTGACCGTAAGGCGATGTTTGAGTGTATTTCTCAGGTATGTCACATCTCCAGTAAAAATACGGATTTTTGGAATGTTGCGAGGCCGTGTCACGTTTTAATGCGGATTTGCTTCAAATAAAAAAACTCGTGATAAGGTGGGTATTTATGTCTATCAGTCACACAGGTTTGAATTCGACTAACAAACATAGATCCTACAGATGTCGCATAGCAAATACTTTGGTGCAGAGTTCGTCTAAACTCAGTGGATTGTTCTTGGCGTATGTATGTTATTGAATTGGCACAGTGTAAAGTAGGCCGATTGGTGGGCATCTACCACCACAACACAACGAGTATTCGTTCCCCACATCATCAAACATACCCGGTAGATGGCGACATCCAATCAAATAGGATTCATTAATAACTGAAAACATATTATTTTAGCCTTGATTATCCAGGCGCCGTGAGGCACTATAGCGCTCCGTCCCTCCTACTCTTCCTGACGAAGTCACGCAGCCTAACGAGAGTCGGTTAAGTGAAACTATATTGATTATTACAGATTTATACCCAATCTCAAGAACAAAATAGGAATTTCAACAAAGATAAATGTGCCACATGTAACTTCTCTACCAGACTCGGACACAGTATTTTGCTGTGCGCCAGTCTGGCACACAATATTTTGCTGGGTCATAAACAAGTGCAGGTATATGTCAACATGTTACGTATGCAGCCTACATGTATGCGTTTGCTTTTCACCCAGTGCCAATAAATAATGCGTTATTTCCAAACAAGAATTCGCCTGGTTTCGAGAGGGCGGTCACGTGTGGGGCCTACTTCCGGTGGCGGGGTAAACCGAATGAAAATACATTTATGACAATATACATATCACATAAAGTTGTTTCAGCCGGTCTCACTTCTGCATGTAGTTATAACACTATTCAACTTACTTAAACGTTAGCTTAAACATACGTATAATAAACTTTGTGTAACAAGGCAGGCATTTACTCATACTTTATTGTGAATGTTCACAGTAAACGCAGACCTATTGGAGAAGACAAAGAGTAGACCTATAGCGGACATTGTTCGCACAGGGAACTTACGTCAAACATAGACAGGTGTCAATAACCCACAGGTGCTATAAACAAGCTAACCTTGTCATAAAATGTAGCCGAACATTCAAAACGTGTCCGTTTGATCCAACTGTCTACAATAACAATGTCCGCGCTAATAAACTTGTTTTTTACCAAAGTTTTTTTTTATTCTATGAATATCATCATCGACATACTATAAACAGAAAAATATGACAATAAGTTCTACGAAGAAAAATAGTACAAAAGTAGTAAATAGTCAGTGACTCGTTAATCAATGTCATACTTGCTGTATATCATTATATACCCTGCTTTCTAGAAAATACATTCGGAAAGTAAACAAAGCCTTAACCTCTGCAACTGTCGCCCTGTATTGGCGAGACAAAAAAAATGCATGACATTGAACAATATATGTGCAGACACCTATAAACAATATATGTGCAGACACCTATAAACAATATATGTGCAGACACCTATAAACAATCAATCTGATTGAAAACACTGAACATTACACATAAAGCATTAATGCTTACGCGGTTTTTAAGTGATCGGCATGTCTTATTCTTCTTCTGAGGCAGTCGTTAATTAGAACAGTAATACCTCGGGTCTGTGGCCAGTCCAATAGCACACGGACATGTCCGCGAAGTAGTCACTTGTTGTTTGGGTGACAACGTAATAATAACAAGAAAAAGAAGAAGACAGATACGCCAATAGTCAATTTGTAAGAAGAACTGCTAAACAAGATTAACAACGCAAGTGCACTGTGATTGCATATTGAAGTATGCATTGGAAGTGGCTGGATATTTACCATATGCCAAAGAAGTTACTAGGTGCCAGTAAAGTAAGTATTATTTAATCATATGTGTATGCACTTATATAATATGCAACATTAAATTAATACTAAACAGTTATCAAAAGTAATCAGTTATAAAATCTACCATGTAAAACGGTCATAGGCTATCAACAAGCGCTTTAGCGTGTACATACCGTGCATGTAACTAGGCGTGTTTATGTGTGTGTTTGTTAAAATAATTATAAGTTTTCATACCTCACCATTTACCTCACCATTTACCTCGTGAGACATCACTTACATTAAGTATTGCTTTTACAGTAAACAATAACTGTTGCCACATCTAACTGTAGTCGAGGTAGCATATTGTGTGTGTACGTGCGTGTGTGCGAGCGTTCGTGCGAATGAGTGTTGTAATTTTACATGCAACACATGTGTTCATGCATCTGTGCATGTGTGCATTTGTGCATGTGTGCATGTGTGCATATATGCATGTATGTACAATGTACGTACGTACGTATGTATGTATGTATGTACATATGTATGTATGTATGTATGTATGTATGTATGTATGTATGTATGTATGTATGTATGTATGTATGTATGTATGTATGTATGTATGTATGTGTGTTTGTATCAAGCTGCTTTTTAGATCCATGTTCTAAGTTTAATGTTGACCGAACTCGGTGCTATGTATAGTTCACTCGCTATGCTTCAAAAGCGTTCGCGTTCGGCGCCCCAAGTATTTAGGTTCCGTGTTGTGTCTTTCACGACGTCCTGTCGCTGTCTATGGTATTATATCAGCTCCTCCCCGTCGACGGCGCCCGGCGGCAGTATCCTCTTGGTGCCGAAGAAGGACGTGTCGAAGGTGTTGCGCAGGATCCCATCCTCCTTCTTCCGGTTCCGGTACTGGCACGCGACGACGGCGATGCTGACGATAACGATTATGATGACAGCTATGATGACTAGAAGGATCACGATGAGCATGGTGGTGTTGTTGTTGTTGCTGTCATCTGTCGACTTGCTGGCGATAACTGTAAACGAAAGGCGATGATGGTGATAACGAAGAACGCAAACAGTGCAAATACAATGACAAATAAATGACGATCGTCATGTTAGCAATGAACAATACTAAACAAAGACAATGACAAATAAGTGACGATCGTCATGTTAGCAATGAACAATACTAAACAAAGACAATGACAAATAAATGACGATCGTCGTGTTAGCAATGAACAATATTAAACACAATAGGGTAATACTAATTATTGTTACTATTTCAAATATGCCTTATTGAATATGTATACTGTGAATGCCAGGGGAGTGTTACATTGTGCCATCTGTTAATATAATTATAATAATAAAGATTATTTATAGCCCCTATACGCTCAGTACCCTGAGCTCAGATGCTTAACAGAATAAAAATTAGGCAAATGTCATAACGAGGGACGTACAAGTGTCAACATTAGAGCAAGCGCCGAAGATTTAGGGTGGGAATGCAAGTGTACCTGCACAGTGATCTCCAGTGAAGCCTTCGGGGCATTCACAGACACTGGTTCCGTGAACACACGTTCCTCCGTTCAGACAGGCACATGGCGACTCGGTCTCTGCCGCGCTCGAAACCGTCGCAACCTCCTCTGCCATGGTGGTCGTCGGTACTGGTTTTGTCGTCGGCTTTGTTGTAGTTGTTGACTTTGTTGTAGTTGTTGACTTTGTTGTAGTTGTTGACTTTGTTGTAGTTGTTGACTTTGTTGTCGACGACGCCTTTGTTGGGGCTGGTGACGTCGCAGTTGTTGTCGTCGAAGTCGTCATTGTTGTCGGCGTGGTCGTTGTTGTTGTCGGCACTGTTGTTGTTGTTGTTGGGTTAATGGTGGTTGTTGTCGTGGTGGTCGACTGGCCCGGCCGAGTTGTGGGTTGCATCATTTGCTCTGACGGTGAACAACACGTTGACTATCAGCTGGTTGCATGTGTGGTTTTAATAAGGACGAGTTGTTGCCCTAATGATATACATCGCAGTAGTAGATTTGAATAGCCTGTCATCCAATACACAATATGGATAGATGTGTTTCATGTTTTCTTACAAACGCTTCACAGTTCACTCACTGGCAATCCTGTTCACTCGACCTCCATTTTGACTTCTGTGGGAATTCTTTAGTGACCCTAAATTTGCGCGAAGACTATTTGCGCGTATATATCCACCACTGGCTAGCGCCAGGTACACGTTTACACAGCTGAGTGAAATGGAGCAACGTGGGGTGAACTAAATTGCTCAAATGTCCAAAGCAAGCGGATTTGAAGACAGACTGTCTCGACCGGAAGTCCGGTGTTCTAGACACTACTCTAAGGCGCCTCACAGGAGAAAGCGGTGAAACTTTAATTAATAGTGTATTGTAATTCATTAAAATGGAGCAGCGGCGCAGTGGTAAGAGCTTCGGACTCTTGACTGAGAGAACCCGGGTTCGAATCTTGTAAGGCGGTGTCGAACCTTGGGCAAGTTCGTTTACTCTACTTTGCTTCAGTTCACTCAGCTGTATGAACGAGTACCTGGCAATAGACATTGGTGGATATTTGTGTACGAATAGTCTTCGCGCATTAATTGCAGCATGGCTGGATGCTTCCCAGAGAAGTCGAGATGCTGTTCGATTGAACAGCATCTCGACTTGAACAGGTCTGCCAGGGAGTAAAGTGTAAAGCGCATTCAGCAGTCCTGAGGACTGGATACTGCGCTGTATAAGAACTTACCTTTTAAAATATACTTGAGCAAAGACGATGTTAGAATATTATGCAGTCAATGTTATATATTACATAACATCTTATGATAAAATCTTAATTTGTACCTCTAAAAATAGTAATGAACAATGTAACAGTGAGGGGTTTACTGAATGCCCTAATAAATACCCAATATAGACCATGCAATGATACCTTATTGGGTTAGCCTAAATACACAATACAGGCTGTCAAGAATAATTCATACAATAAGGTTCTAATCTATTATAATTATTCAGTATCTGCATGAACAATTCGCTATACTAATATTTGGAGATTTAAACTCACGCTGTTTTGACTGTTGGTAGTAGTTTTTCCTGTTTTATATTTACCTTTCAATACGAAGGCAATGAATTTTCCGGCTTCGGCGGAAGTTGGTGTTTGCGACTTGGTACATTTGGCTGTGTTTTGGTCCGAGATATCAAGTGATAATTTGATTATCTCGTCGTTTACCTCGTAACGCTGCAAAATGTAATAATACAATTATAGCGGCGTTTTCAAATATGTAACAGTCGTGTAAAAGCTTATATATCTCACCCATTTGAATCTGGCATTATTTCGAGTTCACTCATGCCATTAATTCTGCCGTAAACAACTGCCAATTCGTAAAAGCGTAACTAACATAAAATACAATATAATACAATACAATAACTTTTATTGTCTGTTGGGTTACAGAAAGAAAGAAAAAGCGACAAGTAACAGTTCTATCAAATTTACTTTTGGATCTAATTTGGATATTTTTCAAGTTCATAATATACTATGATATACTCCTTTAACATAAATCCATCTGCCGCATTTTGTATCATTCTATTATGGCAGCCATATTAAACTCAAAATGGCTGCCAAATTACAACATGCGGGACTTTGTTGTAAAGGCCGGGATACACAAGCACATATTGCCCGACCAGACCAGACCAGATTCCTTTCGACTGCAATGTATTCATTACACCGACTGCACAAAGCCGGCGTGACGTCATAATGACGTAAACATAAAAACGTTTGACTATTTTGGAACTAGTCGGTGTCAGTCTAACATATTCAAACGTTTTCAAGTTGATGTGATGTAATTATGACGTCACGCCGACTTCCAGTATAGCGCAGTCGGTGTCATCGGTGTAGTGAATACACTGCAGTCGGAGGGAATCTGGTGTAGTCTGGTCCGGTTGGGTGAAACGTGCTAAGGTATCCCGGCCTTAAGCAATGTAAAGAGTAATGTTGCGATGTGATTTAACAGAAAATTATCTAACAAACGTATTACGTAATTACGTTACGCACCGCGCAATAGAACCGAACAGGATTTTTCGTGAAATCTCCGAGCAGCATAATATCTCCGTTGCTTTCCGAGTCGAGGATACTTCCGGTCACGTGCGCCAGCATCGTCAGGGTTGTCTTCAGCGGTTGCTCTGCGAAAAATATTACGTGATAAACTCGACATTTGGGGTTCTGTGGAATGCATTACTTTAGATATAAAACAAATAATTATTTGCACCCTAAGCCTACAAACAGTTAACTTGTGGTAACTGATAATCTAAATATCGTTAAAATGAGCAGGCATAACATAAAAATAATAAATTAAAACATTTATTAAATTTTTCTTGCTGAATACGGAAGAATCACCATATCAACGTCATTATTGATATTAGTTTATTGACGTATAAAACGGAGACCTGATAGGTATTTTAAAATGCCTTACGATTATATTACACCACACAACGTTTCAATGTGTTAGTCTTGCGTGCATACGGTCAGGCACGCGAGGCAAGTCCGAATAGTTCTGGCAGTCCCTAAATACTCTTGGCAACCTTAATGGTCTGTCTGCTGAACATATAAGTCGATTACAGAGGGTTCAGAGCAGTGCAGCACGGCTCGTTCTAAAAAAACGTAAGCGAGACCATGTGACGCCAATGTTACAGGAACTCCATTGGCTGCCTGTAAAGTTTCGATGCCAGTACAAGTTGGCAACTTTCGCGTACCGCCATTTTGATGGGTCACTCCCACCTTACATTTCGGCCCTGCTCTCCACATACAAAACGTCACGCACCCTCCGGTCCTTCAGCGAGAAGCTGTTAAGTATATCTAAACGTAACCTTAAGTCTGTTGGTGAGCGCTCTTTTAGCTTCATCGCGCCCACTCTCTGGAATTCACTTCCTGTCAGTCTGCGAAATACCCCTACTCTATCTGAATTTAAACCCCGGTTAAAGACATATCTGTTCCGACAATCGTTCTCCCTAGCCTAAGTGGTCCATGTACGTATCTGTATAGTCTATGTTATGTATATATGTCAGTATGAATTATATGTTCTAGCGCACTGAGTTTTTTGCTTAAAAGATTTGCGCTATATAAGAACTATCCATTATTATTATTATTACTCTAAATCGCATGGCGACTCAATTTTTGGTAACGACCCATGGGTTAAGAACAGCTAACCTACCATATGATGCGGTTCCAGTGAAACACGTGTTCAGTGTGATTTTGTTCCTTTCAACTACGGCGAGGGAAGCTTTGTCTCCGCTACACTTGACATCGCCCGCAGACTCCAAGTAAGTTGTCTCGTAGTTACGTGACGGAATCGGACTCAATTTGTCCGTCTTGTTACTAAACGGATCTGTGTGAACAGAGAAACATCCCGGGAATTAGTCGAACATAGTAGCCCTGTGTGAAAAGTAATACTCGTACAAGGGTCATTGGTCTATGAGATGAAAGAACTGTTTCATTTGGACCAGTTGCGTGAGTTATTCGGATTTCGTATCATTTTGGCGCAACATATAATTGATGTAGATCGGCGCCATTTTGGAATTACTTACAATAGGTGTTCTGTCTGAATGCGTTCTTGCGTAAGCACACCGTGAGATCTTTACGATCATTTATAAAAAAGGACTATCCAACAAAATTATCAATAATTCAATCAGCAACACATTACAGAATGTGTTGGCACAACGATAATCACACAAATATATGTACGTATGTATGGAGAAACGTGACTTACATCTAACAAGCCACATGGCCGAAGTAGAAGCGCTCATGGCTGCCGGACAAATGTCCGTATTATTCGTAGCTACCGCTGGAAAACGGAATGAAACAAAACATAATTACAAATTAAGGCAATCATGGTTTATATAATGCTACATGTACGTAATGTCTTCAAAATAAATATAATTTTATATTGTAGTTACCGTGCTATTTGCTATTTGACTAGTGATTCGTGTAAAATTGGACAGACAACACGTTTAATATACTGATGGATAACTCGCATTCAAATGCAACACTGTTCGATCTGTGTTGCTAGAACACGACATGTAAACGACACACATATTCAAAATGTGTATCCACCTACACACGCGCGTGGACACATAGCCTTTGCAAACACAATTACACAAGCCGTAGGCAGAAACGGGTTCAGATTTCAGAAGCATTTCCACACTTTACAAGTCACTCTTACTGGTGGTTGAACGCCACCCTCAAATACAGACTTGTGAAGAATTACCAAAGTTTACTCTTACTGGTGGTTGAACGTCACCCTTAAATACAGACTTGTGAAGAATTACCAAAGTTTACAGTAAAGTAGAATTAGCATTTGAACAACACATAATGACATAATTGAAACAATTGTTACACAGTAGACACTAAGCCTGAAACGGTCACCAGTCAAACTGCCAAATAAGATTACCATGTTTCCAATAATTCCACGTAGTGACTGACATTTTCAGTAATTTCCAATTTCCACAATGTTTAAAAGCATCAGTCCTTGCGCAAAGTGACTTATTACTCAGCTTTAAACGTGTATACGGACAATTGACAGTAGTGCTCACCAAGATCACGGGTGCGTTGCAGTAGTGCCCCAGTTGTAGACACGGTCTGCACACATTCATAAGACGACCCAAACGTTCGCACATAATACGTGAAGGGATCCTTGTCAACACTGGCGACACATTTATAATCTACAATACAAAGACATATCATATAATTATTTGATTACCACAAGCAACCAGCTCGCCTGGTTCTTGTTAAGCGTGAGCGGCAAGCTATTCTAGTCGCAAAGAATAATAAATAAATGACAAGTTGAACCACTCGTTATCTTCTTTCTTTCCATGAATCCCATCTCAGTTGTGGCCTTCTCTTTCTCGTGCGTACTTTGTGTTGTTTCCCTCTGATCTCTGTGTAAGTTTGCCTGCATCCATTCTTTCCAAGTGGCCTGTCCATCTCATCCGGTTTCTCTCCAGTCATCCGTTTAGACAGCATTCCATCCCAACCTTTTTTTTCAGGTCGACCGTCCTTCTTCTGTCCACCCTCTTTGTTCTTGTGAATCTTTGGACCCTGATGTTCTCACAAACTTGCAGCTTTTGTTGTTGCGTCAGCGCCATTGTCTCCAGACCATACAGACATGCCGATGTAACACGCGCTCTGAGGACTTTCCATTTCAGCGTATTCGAAACGTGTCTGTCTAACATGACTCCTTCTATCTTTCTCCAAGCAATCGTCTCTGCTTGTATTCTACGTGCCGCCTCTATATACACCCTCTCCGTAACCATTCCTCCGAGGTGCACAAAGCCTTCCACTAGTTCCCTTCCCATCCAACCTGATATTGAACTCCTCTATCTCTGGTGTCCAACCCACATCACTTATGTCTTCTTCGGGCACATTTTCAGTTCATCTTCTTGAAAACCCGATTCCATTCCTACAACACTTCTTGCAGTTCTTGTTTGTTCTCTGCTATTGATTTCATGGGCACTTCCTTGCCTCAAGCCGTTGTTAACTGGAAATTCTTCCGACACCCCATATCCAAACACAGCGCTTCCTTTTGTTCTCTCGTACACCATTTCTGGCTTCTGCTTCTGGCACTCCCAACCATATCTCTGTTTCTGTCACTATCTCTCCTGGGACTGTGTCATAGGCCTTCTCCAGGTCCACAAATTCCACTGCTGTTCTCTCTTGCATCTCCTCCCTCTTCTCTACCAGCTGTCTAAACGCAAACATCCAGTCAGTCTTGCCTCTGACCTTCTGAATCGCTGTTGTTCTTCACCCAATTATTGTTCCACTCTTTTTCAAATACTCCCATCCAAGATCCTCTCTAGCAGCTTCATGATGTGACTTAGAAGTGTGATGCCCGTTATTTTGCTGGGTCTTGCACAACTCCTTTCCTCTTCCATATTGGGACAATTAGTTCCATCCGCCACTTCTCTGGTGCATTACCTTGCCTCATACTGGTATTCAACAGCCTCTCTGTCCGGCTTACTCCAATCTCACCAGTTGCCATTACCATGTTCGCTCGCATCTCATCGATTCCAAGTGCTTCCCAGTTCATCATCCTTTCATCCTGGTTTACATATTATCATTACATTTATAATAATGCGTAATATTACACACTATAATTATACAACAACAATCGAAATGTAATAACGCAATTATCTACGGCCTATCGACAATTACAAACAAAAACCATCACACTGAGTATTAACAGGGATATATGACACTTTATAATGTAACTCATGTCTCCGTAAATATTCAGAATTACCCAATACCAGTATCGTATCCCCAATTGCGTATATTTAGGGGTAGTACCATGTGTGGCCGTGGTATACTCACTAACAACCACGTCGCTTCCTTCTGCCTTGAGTGTGACGTCATCGCCGGCGAATGTGTACGCCCATATGTTACCATTGGCCTTGTCGTAGCTGGAGAACCAGGAGGTCCCGGATGTCATCCAATTAAGCGGAAGCAGGTAGTCTTAAACAAACATGACATTGTTGAACGAACACCACGTGTGTGTGTGCGTTCGTGCGTGTGTTTGTGACACTGTGTGTGACAATGTGTGAGACACTACTGTGTCTGACACTGTGTGTAACACTGTGTATGTGTGTGTGTGCGTTCGTGCGTGTGTTTGTGACACTGTGTGTGACAATGTGTCTGACACTGTGTGTAACACTGTGTATGTGCGTGCGTGCGCGGTTTATGTACGCCATTTAAACTACAACGTGACCCATGTATTCTCTCTATTTCATCTTACACATTATGACAACACATTCCCTTATCACACTGGACTGTTTTGATGTCACAAAACAATTAACCAATATGATATTGTGGATTTACTATTATTACAGTACTTTACAACGTTACATAGGTAGTATGAACAAATGGTTACATACCCTCGCAGGTTGCCAGCTGAACCTGAAACACAAAAAAGTATATTATTAAATATAACAAAACGCAAAATGTAAGTTAACTGAAGTTATAAGACTAACATAGTATAACATATTCACTTTTTATAAATTATTAACTAACATTGTCAGTTGTATATTTATATTGGAACCCTGTAGTGTTGTATTTCATTATTACTTTATTGTAAGTCTGTATATGGTTTATACATGACTAGTTTTAGATACATTGTAATTTTTTCTCATTCCATTTGTATTAACTAGGATATACTATAATTATAATTTATTCTTTTACAGTTGTTATCAAATTTCCTTACCATGTTTATTCATTATATTGGTTACATTTTATCAATCATGCATTGGGTGATTATTTATTTTATTAATTTGTGGGCATATGAATATAATTGTGCTGCCAATTCAACAACCCCCTAAGTCCGTTTTTTTGGAAAATTATTTTTATTTGATCAACAGGTGCCGCTACTATCTATCTGTATTGCCACAAAATAATATTAATGATTTCATGCACCCAAGTCCTGTTATCCTTGTTCTACTGGGACACTGAATGGCAAAGTATTCTGGGTGAACAACCCCTTAAGTCCTCGCGGGTCATAGCGGGTTTGTAGACAATGGACAAGCAGGTAAGACCCCACGTGACCTTTTTTTTCATGTTGTTTTGATCGGTTTTTAGTGTAGACGAGTGCGATTTTAGCTGTTTGCAACGGATACTGGGCGAAGCAGAAAGCATGTTAGAAACACTGAAACCTGGGCGAAGCTCGTACGACAGCGGCGCAGGAACAACAGGAAGGACTATGTTGGGCGAACTGGGTATGTTAAAGCGGCCACTCGATTCGATCTTTGAAAGATGGAGTCGGGAAAAAACTGTCTGATACACCAAAGAAAATGTTCACTAATTACCTAACTGCGTAATTAATTACAGTTAAAAACCTGACAAATGTGCATGGCAGGTGACCTTAGACAACAGGTCAGTTGAAACAGCAAAGCAAAACTGGTATACAAAGCACGTCTACTGTGGAATATACTACATATATTTGTTCTCGCTTATTACAGATATCGACTTATAGTCAGGTACCTTAGCAACTTGGTGGGGACAGACCGGATAAAAGCATAATTGTTTGGTACTTCCTTGAACAATAAGATTTCACTTTTTGATCAGAGTCAGCATTTTGGTGGGACCATAAGTTTTCACCCCCTTGATTATTTTGTGTTGCCTCTTTAAACAATAATATTTCACTTTTTGATTGGATTTACCAAATTGTTGGGTGGGTCATGGGTTGGTTCATCATTTGTTTACCCCTTATAGGACCGAAATATGCCGTTTTACTACAACCTGTCATAGGATCGTATGGGGCATACCGAATAAAAATACCAACTTGTTTCTGTTGCTTCCCTGAACAACACGATTTCAATGTTTGATCAGCATTAGCAAATGTTTTGGGTGGGTCTATAGTAGATAAAGAATGGTGGACCTTCATAGAACGAGGTCTGTGACTAGTAGATAGAGAATGAGGGACCCTCACAGAGCGAGGTCTGGGACTAGTAGATGGAAAATGGTGGACCCACACAGAGCGAGATCCGGGATTAGTAGATAGAGACAGGTGGACCCTCACAGAGCGAGGACCGGGATTAGTAGATAGAGAATGGTGGACCCTCACAGAGCGAGGTCCGGGATTAGTAGATATACAATGTTGGACCCTCACAGAGCGAGGTCCGGGACTACTAAATAGATTATGGTGGACGTTCTCAGAGCGAGGTCCGGGACTACTAGATAGAGAATGGTGGACCCTCACAGAACGAGGTCCGGGACTATTAAATAGATTATGGTGGACCTTCACAGAGCGAAGTCTGGGATTAATAGATAGAGAATGGTGGACCTTCACAGAACGAGGTCCGGGACTAGTAGATAGAGAATGAGGGACTCTCACAGAGCGAGGTCTGTGACTAGTAGATGGAGAATGGTGGACCCACACAGAGCGAGGTCTGGGACTAGTAGGTAGAGAATGGTTGACCCACACAGTGGAAGTAGCTAATGGTTGCAATTATCCATCAAAGTGCAACGTTAGTGTATCGAAATTTCCAAAAGATAGCCCTTTACGCCGAACGTGGTTTCAACAGGTGATACGCACCACCATCTGTGGAAATACTAGCTGTTTAATATTCACTTTTTATAAATTATTAACCAACATTGTCAGTTGTATATTTATTTTGGAACCCTGTAGTGTTGTATTTCATTATTACTTTATTCTAAGTCTGTATATGGTTTATACATGACTAGTTTTAGATACATTGTAATTTTTTCTCATTCCATTTGTATTAACTAGGATATACTATAATTATAATTTATTCTTTTACAGTTGTTATCAAATTTCCTTACTATGTTTATTCATTATATTGGTTACATTTGATCAATCACGCATTGGGTGATTATTTATTTTATTAATTTGTGGGCATATGAATATAATTGTGCTGCCAATTCAACAACCCCCTAAGTCCGTTTTTTTTATAATTATTTTTATTTTATCAACAGGTGCCGCTACTATCTATCTGTATTGCCACAAAATAATATTAATGATTTCATGCACCCAAGTCCTGTTATCCTTGTTCTACTGGGACACTGAATGGCAAAGTATTCTGGGTGAACAACCCCTTAAGTCCTCGCGGGTCATAGCGGGTTTGTAGACAATGGACAAGCAGGTAAGACCCCACGTGACCTTTTTTTTCATGTTGTTTTGATCGGTTTTTAGTGTAGACGAGTGCGATTTTAGCTGTTTGCAACGGATACTGGGCGAAGCAGAAAGCATGTTAGAAACACTGAAACCTGGGCGAAGCTCGTACGACAGCGGCGCAGGAACAGCAGGAAGGACTATGTTGGGCGAACTGGGTATGTTAAAGCGGCCACTCGATTCGATCTTTGAAAGATGGAGTCGGGAAAAAACTGTCTGATACACCAAAGAACATTTTCACTAATTACCTAACTGCGTAATTAATTACAGTTAAAAACCTGACAAATGTGCATGGCAGGTGACCTTAGACAACTGGTCAGTTGAAACAGCAAAGCAAAACTGGTATACAAAGCACGTCTACTGTGGAATATACTATATATTTGTTCTCGCTTATTACAGATATCGACTTATAGTCAGGTACCTTAGCAACTTGGTGGGGACAGACCGGATAAAAGCATAATTGTTTGGTACTTCCTTGAACAATAAGATTTCACTTTTTGATCAGAGTCAGCATTTTGGTGGGACCATAAGTTTTCACCCCTTGATTATTTTGTGTTGCCTCATTAAACAATAATATTTCACTTTTTGATTGGATTTACCAAATTGTTGGGTGGGTCATGGGTTGGTTCATCATTTGTTTACCCCTTATAGGACCGAAATATGCCGTTTTACTACAACCTGTCATGGGATCGTATGGGGCATACCGAATAAAAATACCAACTTGTTTCTGTTGCTTCCCTGAACAACACGATTTCAATGTTTGATCAGCATTAGCAAATGTTTTGGGTGGGTCTATAGTAGATAAAGAATGGTGGACCTTCATATAACGAGGTCTGTGACTAGTAGATAGAGAATGAGGGACCCTCACAGAGCGAGGTCTGGGACTAGTAGATGGAAAATGGTGGACCCACACAGAGCGAGATCCGGGATTAGTAAATAGAGACAGGTGGACCCTCACAGAGCGAGGACCGGGATTAGTAGATAGAGAATGGTGGACCCTCACAGAGCGAGGTCCGGGATTAGTAGATATACAATGGTGGACCCTCACAGAGCGAGGTCCGGGACTACTAATAAATTATGGTGGACGTTCTCAGAGCGAGGTCCGGGACTACTAGATAGAGAATGGTGGACCCTCACAGAACGAGGTCCGGGACTATTAAATAGATTATGGTGGACCTTCACAGAGCGAAGTCTGGGATTAATAGATAGAGAATGGTGGACCTTCACAGAACCAGGTCCGGGACTAGTAGATAGAGAATGAGGGACCCTCACAGAGCGAGGTATGTGACTAGTAGATGGAGAATGGTGGACCCACACAGAGCGAAGTCTGGGACTAGTAGGTAGAGAATGGTTGACCCACACAGTGCGATGCTCACGTGGAAGTAGCTAATGGTTGCAATTATCCATAAAATGCAACGTTAGTGTATCGAAATTTCCAAAAGATAGCCCTTTGCGCCGAACGTGGTTTCAACAGGTGATACGCACCACCATCTGTGGGAATACTAGCTGTTTAAAATGGATACTGAGCAATGCAGAAAACGTGTTAGAAAACCTAAAACCTTAACGAAACAAGTGCGTCAGCGGCGCGGGAATTGTGGGAAGGAATATGTTGGGTGGATTGGGAAAGTTAAAGCGACCGCTCGATTCGAACTTGGAAAGATGGAATCGGGGAAAACTGTCTGATGCAAAAAAATAGTATTTTTCATTAATTGCCTAACTGCGTAATTAATTATCGTTAACAACTTGACAAATGACCTTAGGCAACAGTTCAGTCGAAATTGCAAAGCAAAACTGACATACGAAGCACGTTAAGAGTGGAATATACTGTTCAAACGTTGAATGCGTTTTTCTCGGTTATTACAAATGTGGACTTCGGGGGTTGTTGAACAAGGCAGCACAATTTTATTCCGGACGGATATTCTCAATCTCTGGCAGACTGTAGGACGTCATTGTAAGTAGACTGCAATGCACATTTGCAGGATATATTTTATAGTCCTCATTTTAGTGTTCCCAAACACTAGATAATACAGTCGCCAATCAATGCATTTCCGTCATCACGACTGACCTAAAATTAACAGTTAACACATTAACTAAATTTGAAGAGCTCAAACGTCGTGTAATATCCATTTTACCCGTCCTCAACATAGCAATAATAATACTAATAACGACTGTAATTACTTTCATGTGATCTGTTCAAAGCGCTTTACAACGTTGTGTCCTCACTTAATTGGGTGTGCGCAGTTTTTAAAGTGCGATTTAGCATATCCAAGGCAAGTACCACGTCAACTTCAACCTTACTTCTCCCCGAACTACTGTTAATGTAGGGAAAAGATTACTTACGAAACTCGCGAGAAACAGGAGTCTCCAAATCAACGACATGCTTGTAGTTAGCAGCGCGTCTTCAAAATCTGTAAGAAAAAGTGCGAGGCTTGTAAAGTATGTTTACAAGTTCATTTCTGCTACTGACGTTGCAAGAAGAACAAACACATATTTCTTTATTAATGTTTTCAGCACTTGCGCAAGTCACAAAAAGTAAATGACAACTATGCACGCAGATAACGTAAACTTCGATAGCTGCTGCGCGCAGAGCCGACTAGACGGACACGGTTCAGCGATTACACCCGTGTGACAACACAGCTAGCGGAATTTTCACTGATTCACTATGTTGATGCGCACTGTTAGTGGGATAGGTTACACTATTAGTGGGATGGGTTACAGTGAACTTCGTGTGACCTGCTGGCGGGTGATGTCCACGGAAACAGTGTGCATTACAAATGCTAGCCAGTTTAATGTAGGCTGTCATTAGGGTGTGTTAGACTGTCGTGATATGCATTTGAATTTTCGGTATTGTGCATAATACCATTTGGGGGTTGCCACGTTAAGCAATGACTATGATTACCATCTTTCGATAGTATGCATTATATATATTGTGGACATTTGCATAGATGTTGTGCAAAACAAACTAAATGCAAGTATTTAATTTTAACTTGGACTTGTGTTGTTCTTATTAGTGTTTCTTTTCTTGTGTGTGTGTGTGTGTGTGTGTGTGTGTGTGTGTGTGTGTGTGTGTGTGTGTGTGTGTGTGTGTGTGTGTGTGTGTGTGTGTGTGCCCATTTGAACGCCAATATGGGTGCAGTTAATGACATGCATTATCAGCCAGGCGTGACATCAACCATCCGTGACGTCGCCAGCTCGCCGTGATCATTGTTGTAGTGTTCGATATCAGGTAGATTATTATTTTACTTCTGAGCTGCTTGTAGACGAATAAATTACCGGTCATTTTGAGACATTCAACAATGCTTTCGCGTTGAATATAGTCATGGACAAACAAAGCGACATTTACGGACTACGACACTTCTGTCAAACACATGGTGACATGTCTTATTGTTCGCTGGTAGTGTCTGTACATGTCAGTGATGGAAGATTCCAATTGGTTTAGGCGACAGATTATGTGAAACATTTCCAATGTTAATATTCTCGGTGACAAATTAAACATCGACGCGTACAGTTTGTTTTAAAAATGACATAGAGTGTGTGCTACACGTCTGCGCACATTGACTCGGCAACACCATATCATGCATGTGCTGTTAATTAAGCAATAATTGTTTGCATGAAATGTGTAGTTGTTTACACACATCGTCGTTTTAATATTGAAAATCGTCTCAAGCATTTGGAAATAACTAAACTGTTATCAGCTTCAACTAATTTGGATAAATCTGAGTTCTTATATAGCGCAGTGTCCAGCCGTTATGACTGCTCAACGCAATTTACGTTTCATCCCCTGGCAGCTCATTCGAACACCATCTCGACATATTATTCACATGTATGCGCCATTGTCTGTAACAAGGTAGTAATACAGATGGGTAAACTGAAGCAACACAGAGCGAACGAAACTCCATGGCCAAATTACGAAACGGTAGCAAGAGGATTGGGACAAGTTTTCTCTAGATTGGGAGCTTAGTGACCTAACATTACGGTCCGGTGCCCCCCACTACAGTCAGTGAATGTACTGGGCACATTATCACAGCCGTCGGCGGCCGTGTATCGGGGAGATCAGTATCCGTGTAGAACCAGAGGCAGTGTGTGAGTCATGGCGCATACCAAGCATATTTGGCGCGTGTTTCTTACAAGACTCGTTCACGCGTGACCATCCCGTATGACCCGCCGCCGCTCGCGGCACAAAGCGAATGTCCCACAACGCAACCAGTACTATATGGATAGGAATCTGCTTTTTCAGGTGGACATAGTACCTGAAGTGTATCACTCTGGTCCGCGAACCTGTAACTACCTTATCCATACGTTCGCCTAGTCACACTGGCGCGTCAGTTTAACATATTAGGCGGACTGTTCCATTTGTACGTTATAATACTGGCTGCTTCCGTCTTCAACATTTGCACCTGTCAGTGCTTTATTCCCGATAGACATTCCTCAGCCCCGGATATGTGTCGTAACCCGGTGTCTGTTGTTTTGCCGATACAGAATAATCAAAAGATGATTTAGTCTGACCTCTCTTTATCTCCGTAGTGTACATTATTATTCAGCCATGGGCATATATGTCTTAACGTGGTTCCACCCCACCCCCCCCCCTCTCTCTCCACACCAATGCGTAGTGATCAGAATTGATCATATTCCTTAGTACAGCTGTATTGTTTCCCGTGTTTTACCAATGCATAATCCACACATATCATATACCTAAACTTGGCACGACTCTTGTTTACCAATAAACATGCCAGTTAATGTCAGCCCTGATTGTGGTATATGTCTTGTTTCGCCAATACTCGTTCCTTAGCTTTGATATACCCAAGCCTGATCTTTCCTCTTGTAAATACGGGTGCATTCCCCAGCTTTGAACATAGCTGTCAAACCTGTATACCTATTACACAACCTTGATCGTACACATCTGCCTCGTTCCGCCGATATAGCGAGTTCCGTTCTGAACGTAACGACGGTTATAGTCGTGAAAAGTTCATCAAGTTGGAATAATTAAATAACGAAATTTTATTAATACACAAATAGAAAATGTCGTTATTTAACGTTTAAACAGTGTTTCACTATAAATTAACCCGCATCAAACATGCCTGAGAAACTACAAAACCCATAAAAATGTATAAGTACTACAGTATCACATGTAATTCATGTACACTAACAGGAATGGATTGTGTGTTTTAGTTAAAAGTTTTGGATGTTGTGTTGAGTAAAATTAAGAGGGAAATTAAAAAACCTTGGTATTTGAGTATCAAAGAATCTTTGTAAGAAATACGTTGACCTTAGTCCAAGAGGTCTGTTTAACATATGTATATATACTTTAGTGAGATATTTGTTTATTTGGAATAACTGTTTAAATAAACAACACTTGTTTGCAAAGTAAATAAAAAGTAATTACGAGGTATACACATGACTTAGCTAGTTGTTTATAATACCTCTCGAACATCGTCATTACTTGTCATTATGTTGTATTTTCTATGCTACAGCGTAATGTATGAAACATTAAAAATAAAACATATTCAGGTTGCTAGATTTACAATGTATAACTTTTGTGTGTCGTGAAGTTGCGAAGTTAAAATCCACGTGTTATGTTTTCAAATGACACCAAATCAGATCCTTGAAGTTCTGCCACAGTATGCCGAATATAGATACCACTACACATAAACAAACTCTGCTGAACCCAAACTCACAATAGCAGCAACGTATGCGTCATCACTTGGTTGACAATACTGTTTCTATCGGGCATTCAAGTATACACCTTCGCACGTTCTCACCGGCACACTTCCTCCTCCTGCTCTGAATGACTCATTCAAGGAAACTCAGAACACACGTGAGTTTTTCGTTTTATAACTGAATAAATGTATATGTATCTATAAAAGAGAGACAGAGAGCAAGCGGTCGAGAACTGTTAGCAAGTCATTCCTCGCGGTTTTAGCTACAAAATCGCATTGTTTCCTGCTGTTGTCACGAGACGCAGTCATGCGTGTAATCCTACAGTAAGCCAATAATGTCGTTCACTGTACGCACAATTAGACCTGTGATCGGTTGAAGACTATAAGTTGTTAACCGAAGTATGAGAGAACAGGTGTGACCATACAGTCACTGTCCGATCACGAAAACTAGAAGAATTCTACGGACTGTCATTAAGACACCGTCCTAAGCGTCACCACCCACAATATGACCTACTTAGTCCAGTTCAGACAACTCCCTAATGAATAATGTATACTGTTAGGTAAACAGTATTCGGGTGGGCATAAATTATATACGTGTATCACAAAATAAAAAGTACATTTGGGGATCTCAATTGATCCTGATGCGATCTTGAAAGCAGTCCGATAAAAGGGAATAGTTCCTGTTAGTTAAACAGACACAACACACCATACGGCGATACGATTGTGAAGCATTTTACAGCAGTTCTTACGACATACCTGTTAAACGCCTATGCTTGCTTGAAACTCGATCAATGCCCGGTCGACGCCTGTACGAAATGATCTTCGAAAAACGTCAACACTGACGTAAATACGTAGAATTTCCTTGTGTGTGCCCAGACTGAGGATTGGCAGGACGCGTCGTGTCGGGCGGAATCCGGCTGTGTTATGCTCAAATGGTAAGCCAGCCACCCGTGACGTCAGCCAACCGTGACGCCTGTTGCTAGTCTCGAGTCGTGATACGCGTTGTGCTGAGCTACATGTAATGCGACCGGAAACGACGCAGTGCGAGTGCAACGGCTAATGACGCCGTTTGTTCATGCATGACGGTCTCTGTTTATTCAGCGTGCCACAATAGCCGCTGGTTCGGCGGCAGGGGCCTGCTTAAGTTCACTCTACTTCTTCGTCTGGACTGCGTTTGTGTTGTGCTTATAGTAAACTTACATGATATAATATATTGAGATATTCAGCAAAGACCACAATGTTAAATAGATTTAAGCGTTTACGTGCAGTTGCTGCCTCCGTGCGGCGTTGAAGGTCAATGATTACAACTTCCGCCTCTTATTTGAAAGAACACTGTTTTGGATAATCTTGCTGCCGTTTCGAATGTTGGGCAATTTCGTTCACTCAACATCGCCTTAGTTCACTCAGCTGTATCAATGAGTGCCTGACTGTCGAGAACGGTGGACGTAATTGTGCATAAATAGTTTTCACGCAGTAGTTATACATCATGGCTACTTGATTTCTAGCGAAATCAAGATGGTGTACAGAGGACTATATATGCCAGAGAGTGAAGTGTAAAGCGACTTGAACAGTCCTTGGGACTGGATACTAGACCACATAAGACTGGGCGGGTACCACGTGCGGTGTACGGCCGTGCATCTACAGCTGAGACGAGGCGATGGCCCTACGAGAGCGTTACCGTGGAGACATCACAGAGATGACAAACAAGGGCAGATGGGTGTGGCTGGGCTACCTACTGCTCATGGACCAACGGCGCTTGGCGTGGAATGTATCCGGTGTCACGACAAAACCACACCGCTGTCGCACTTACATTTTCCGGGCGTTAAATTTTATCCGGTTGACGTTTCTGAGCAACCGCGTATCTAGGGGAACATATTTAGCACCATCTACGACTGTCGTGCTTACATTTATCCGGGCGTTAAATTTTATCCGGATGATGTTTCCGTGCAGACTATTTTCTATAAGTACGGGTGGTGATAATTAATGTTCGGTCGTTAATTATGTTTCGTTTGTTTTAAAAGCACGGGCATTACTAGTTGCAGTACATTATCACTAATTGTAAATAGTGTGTAATAGTTTGCGCATGTACATAAATAGAGCTCAGGACCGATCACTTGGTCACCACGGCGCTATATTCTAACCTGATTTTGTTGAGTGTGGGTGTGTTTGCGTGTGTGCGCGCGCGAGTGTGTGATTGCGTGTGTGTGGTGTGTGTGTGTGTGTGTGTGTGTGTGTGTGCGTGTGTGTGCGCGTGTGTGCGTGTGTGTGGTGTGTATGCGTGTTTGCATGTATGTGTGCGCGTGACTGACCGCTATTTATATAGAGGTCAGTGGGTAACCCTGCTGAAGTGTCCAATTTCCGCGGAAACGACTGTCCGGAAGGACATTATTTAACAGGAGGTGCCACAGGGTGGGACACTGACGGTAAGGTAAATGTACCCAATGTCTACTAATATCAACAACTGATTCGCGCATGTGCAGAAACATCAATGGGATAAAATTTAACGCCGGATAAATGTAAGCGCGACACTGCCGACACTGCCAAAGGGAACGTTGATGGCATTGTGCCCATTTTGGATTGTGACAGAAGCCGCACTAAACTACTATCATAGTTGACTCCCAGTGGGGTCAATAACAGACTACATATAAAAAAAATAGCTTGCCTTTCTATGTTTGTGTAACATAATCTGTAATAAGTGCCCACTCATATAACATATAATTATTATTGTCATAAAGGCAACTCATCCCATTATTATTAATTAATCGATCGTTAGTAAATATATCGAAAAAAAACAATCAAAGACCTTACATACATGAATCCATGAATCAATGAATGTGAATCATCAAAGATAATTTAAACGATTATTATTAGAGAAAAGTCAAAATAGAGTTGCTGAAATATCAAACAAGTTCACCTGGAACAGGGATGACACGAGGCGGACCTCTGTGAGGACAATTTATATTCCAAATGGCGAAAACGGGAATAATCACGACTTTATACAGTTAATATATAAATCTGCCAATAATCTTCGAGACAACAGAGATTCAGAAATCGTGTTACCAACTGTTGGAATGCATTTTCAGAAACAAGAGGTGGCAGTCTCACTTACTGTCTGAACATTTTCAACAAGAAATCGAAGTATCTACCCACCGGCTGTAAGAGTCAATATCAAGTAACATTACGGGTAGTGTCCGACTGTCAACATAGACCTATTAGCATCTGGTCGGCGCCGCGTGGCAGTGTGTCAGTCGCTATCAGTTAGGCTGTCAGGACTGTCGCACCCGAAGTACGCCGACTGTGATGTGACGAGCATCGTCAGCACGCGCCGTCGACCGTGACATTTTGATTAGGCAGCATGCATGACTCAACGGTGGTCGCGAGTTCGACTGGCTTCGTCTTATATATATACTCATATGTAATGCGTCGGGGGGAGCTTGGGTGGGGGCTAAGCCTCTAAATATGTTCTGATGGTGTGGAGATAGGATATTTGACGAAATAATGCATATGAGTGTTTTTAAAGAGCCTCGATGTGGGCTTTTTGGAGAGCCTTAAGGGGTGCAATTGGATGTAGTGTTTTTAAAGAGCCTCGGGGTGGATCTTTTTGAGAGCCTGATAGTCTCTAATTTGAGGTTTTTGGTGAGCTTCGGCCCCCCCGAATATTCATCACGTTCCGACACAAATGCCCATTACTTCTACGTACGTAGACGTGCTTGTTCGGTTGGAGAAAAGGCAATCGACCGAGGTCAACCATTGTTGTCTGTTCGTAGGCATATTTTTTCTGGGTCTTCCTCTTTAGATTGTTTTGTATTGGGTCTCCATGGGAACTATTTTCTGGCGCGAGTCTGTCTGGGCCGCAGCTTTTGAGGGAATCTTCTTTAGCAGTGAGACAAACGTAAAGGTAAGTTCTTATATAGCGCTGTGTCCAGTCTTTTTGACATCTCAAAGCGCTTTACATTTTACTCCCTGGCAGAACTATTCGACCGAACACCGTCCCGTCTTCTCTGGGAAGCATTCAGCCACGCTGTAAGTAATGCGCGAAGACTATTGGTACACACATATCCACCACTGTCTATAGCCAGGTACTCACTCATAATGATGAGTGAACTGCATGAAGCAACATAAAGTGATCGAACTCGCCCAAAGTTCGACGCGACAGCACAGCAATCGAGACAGGGTTCTCTCGATATTGAGAGTGCGATTCTCTAGCACTGCACCAATGCGCATCACGATGAGCAGTGGCCCCGCGCTGCGTGCGTTGCGACGTGTGTTATTGTGGAAGTGACGTAACTATCACGTTGCGCCATCTATGCCCACTTCTAATGTGCAAAGGAAATCTTTCTGGATTAACACCGGAATACGACTGGCAGCTGGCACCAACGGAAAAGTCCAAAATACTTAGAACGACTAAAGCTACTACCGACGTTGTAAGTTGACACGTTATGTACGTTTTATTTTCCACGATATGTAGGTTAACGACGGGACCTAGCCTCCTACCATGCAGGGCACGAACGCGCTTGCGTACGAACGTGCTTCTGTGTGTGTGTGTGTTTGTGCGTGTGTGTGTGTGTGCGTGAGCGTGCATGTGTATGTGTGCGTGCGTGTGCGTGGCGAAGGGCACTTCCTTGCCTCAAGCTGATGTTAACTGGAAATTCTTCCGACATTCAACCACAGCTCTTCCTTTTGTTTCCACACGCATTGATTCCACCTGGCTTCATCTTCTAGTACTCCAATCCATTTTACTGTTGTCGTCACTATCTCTCTTGGGACTCTGTCGTAGGTCTTCTCCAGGTCCACACATTCCACTGCCATTCTCCCTTGCATCTCTCCAACCGTCGTGTGCGTGCGTGTGCGTGCGTGTGCGTGCGTGTGCGTGCGTGTGCGTGCGTGCGCGTGCGTGCGTGCGTGCGCGTGCGTGCGCGTGAGCCAAAGCTTCAGCATGACTCTGCTGTCAGATCCTAACACCGGAAGACGGGGGGTAAGGTGCAAGGGCTCACGTAATCTTTCACATCGGCTACCAGGGAAAGGTTTGATATACAGACTAAAAGTCGCGGACTGAGCGGGCGCATGCCCATGTTTTTTTAAGCATTTACGCACGATGATTTCCAAGCCTATGAAGATGTCACTCTGGTAAAGAGCATCTGTTTAACACCAGACCAGATGCAGATGCGAATCACAATGGGATAGATAGATGCAATATACCGCCAGCCATCTTGTTGGACTTGTTTGCAGCGTCGAATTCTAGATATGTGCCACAGATGATAACGCTTAGCAAGTACAAGGTCATTGTGACGTAATTCATTCTCGCAGCCCCATTTCCCGATTTTATACGGAAGTCCTTTGGATTCTTCTTTTGTGACAGCATGGCCATATCGAGCTCAACATATTTGGGAACAAACACATTCGTTTTGCTGTGCCTCACCATACCGTGCCTCACCATACTGCGCCTCACCATACCGTGCCTCACCATACTGCACCTCACCATACTGTGCCTCACCATATTGTGCATCACCGTACTACGCCTCACCATACCATGCCTCATCATACCGTGCCTCACCATACTGCACCTCACCATAGTGTGCCTCACCATACCGTGCCTCACCATACTGCACCTCACTATACTGCGCCTCGCCATACTGTGCCTCACCATATTGTGCCTCACCATACTGTGCCTCACCATACTGCACCTCACTATACTGCGCCTCGCCATACTGTGCCTCACCATATTGTGCCTCACCATACTGCGCCTCACCATACTGTACCTCACCATGCTGTGCCTCACCATACTGCGCCTCACCATACTGTACCTCACCATACTGTGCCTCACCATAATATGCCTCACCATACTGTGTCTCACCATACTGTGCCTCATCATACAGCGCCTCACCATGCTGTGCCTCATCATACTGCGCCTCACCATTCTGTGCCTCACCATATTGTGCCTCATCATACTGTGCCTCACCATACTGTGTCTCACCATATTGTGCCTCATCATACTGTGCCTCATCATACTGTGCCTCACCATACTGTGTCTCACCATACTGTGCCTCACCATACTGTGCATCGCCATACTGTGTCTCACCGCCCCTTTCGTCACCTTCTTCGGATGTTTGTTACAGTTCACTGATCAGTGTGTGTGTATGTGTGTTCGTGCATTCGTGCGTGCATGCATGCGTGCGTGTGTGTGTTAGTTGTACAAATGAATATGCTACTAACTGTGCAGCAAGTTCTGCGAAGCAGAGTAAATATAAACAAAACCTGCATTATATGCGACGTAGTGAACGTTTTGGTTGAGTTAGGAATATCGTATAACTAAACACGCACAAACTGACAAACATGGACAGCGTCTTAACATAAATATGTTGTTCCACATTTGCCATTTTTGTAGGGGGAATGCGGTACGATATAAGCTGAATATATGTCTCGTCTGACGGTACAACAGGAGCTTGCATAAAAACATGCAGACGTGCGTACTAAGACGTCACATTTCAAATTGCAAAATACGGTCCACAATAGCGAAAAAGTTAAGTTGACAAACTCTTATTATGAATATATTTTGAGGCCCAACGTACGTTTACTTACGATTACAGCTTCTGTCCACAAGATGCTTCCACCAGGAAATCTGTCCTTGGTCTAAATTCGCGGATTTAACCTTTCCTGTTGGATGCCCATTTTGTGGGCTCCTTAAGTTGGCACCTTCGTGAGTAGGCAAACTTGATGACGATGGGTGAAACTGCACAGCCTCCATGCAAGTAACTACCCTGAGGGCGCCAATGTCAAACGTGGGCAGGGCGGGTGCGGTAGACGGTATCCCCTTCAGCTAAGGGACGTAGCAAGCGGTAGGGCAAATGGGGCTTCGGTCCTAACAATACTTTGGGTAACATTCAGCCAAAAACTTTGAGTTAACCGTTGTTAATGCCCTACCGGCGCTACGTCTCTATCCCTGTTTGGCACTAAACGCGTGCTACATTCCCGTGCCGTGAGAGGGTTATTGGGGTCTCCACAGAAACAGGAAATGTAGAAATAAGAAATGAGCTTAGAATGCATTTATTGGGTTAACTCGATTATTCGCGTATAGCACACCACAAACTCCAAACGGCCCACAAAGCTACGAGAGACAATATATTATAGTTGGTAATTTTAATGGTCATGGTCCAAACTGATTCCGTCAATACGCCGGTGGCTACGTACGTGTTACGCTGTGTGTTCGGAACACAATCCGCCTTGTTCAGTTTGAAACTGTGCAGGAGAATGTCCGTTTCACGTTCTGCGTCTTATGCCGCGTTACCATCGTCGGTTCCGAATCTCTCTTGTCTCGACATCGTATGTAAGCGGGTGTACAGCTATATAATGGTTACGTCGTTTAGTTATTGCGCCAGACAAGGCCTGTCCAGGTACAGCTATGATAATTGTATAACTTGGTTATTGCGCCAGACAGGGCTGCTTTTACGAGTAGATGCTAACGTCACGGAGGAGTCTACCCGTGCCTGCCATGCCTGGTGATTCTGAAAATAGCCAGCCGTTAAATCGTAATACTAACCAGACTGCCCTAGTCAATGTTTAACATTAACGCTGCTACATGCATCTGTGTCAAAGGTGGCATAAACATTGTGAAGGTAGCTCGTGTTGAAGAATATAAAAGCCAATGCGTGGCTGCGTTGCACGGCCCACAAAAGGTCATACTTATAACTAATTCTCAAAAACACAATATAAGTGGCTTTGGTTTGGGACAACACGTAAATATGAAAAAAATTGGTTGAGTTGACTGAATGTTAGGCTTAGTACGGCGACGGCCAACACAAGTGTTTAATCTCTCAATCATTCAGGTACGCCATCTAGCGACTAACTAAGTACTAACGCAATATTAGAGACTGCACGTTTTATCATTTCACCCCTAGCATTGCTCGTTTTATCATTTCATCCTCCGCACGTAGATTGCTCATCATGATATATAGTGACTTTAAATCCCGCGAGTCAGGGGCTACATCAGTAGCCCTAACACGTCGCTCTTTCATAACGAGAAATTGTCCTTCGTGGCGTTATCCAACTGTGCAACACAAAACTGCAATAATGTTATGACGTATTGTTAATTGTAAGTTGGCGTGGTTCAGTCTCATATGTTGTATTCATAACAACAGCGTCTCGTTTGTTGTGTCCGGGATTACATCAACGTATGAACTAACCTTGTATACCGCGTAAGCTTATTTTTAATATACCACTATTGCCAAGAAGGGAACCAAAACCCTAATAGTGCGAATTGTTCAGACATGCGCACATGATGATGGTCAAAGTAACTGAGATCTTTAGCCAAACGACGCCGCCCTGCTCAGGTTCACCTGTCTCGCACCTAGATGTCTAACACAGGTGCGACCGATGGTTCCTAACTTTCACACACCATATACTATTATAAACCACCAAGCTAGAGTTAGGCATTATACTTAGGCTTAGTTCCTCCTGTTCCTTTCGGGACATCGGGCGACGAGGTTCTTCCATCTGGTACGGTCATGTGCGACTTCTTTGGCCTCATTCCAGATTATTCCCATCTCTGCCAAGTCTTCCATTAATGTCTTGCGCCAGGTCTTAGTTGGCCTTCCTCCTTTCTCGGTACCACCTTCCTGGACCCACTCCATCGCTACACGTGCAAGTCTCTCCCTCGGTAGACATAGTATATGCCCAGTTAGTCTCCTTCGCCTTCACTTGCCGATGTCACGTAGTCTCTCCAGACCTGCCCTCCTCATCACTTCTTCATTGGTGATGTGCTCTCTCCATGATATGCCCAATATGAACATAAGGCATCGCCGGTGGAAGATGTCAAATTTTTTGGAAATCCTCACTGTAATCTTCGACGTCTCGCAGGCATATATCGCAGTTGGTTTTTCAGTTTACATGTAGAGATATAATTTTACTGATGGTGGTACTGGACCATATAGAAAGTAGTCTTTGGAACACTGCTGAGGCCTTGCCTAACCTCATTCGCACACCTACTTCCGCGTCATCCTCGCTAGAGATGTAGCTTCCTAGGTAGGGGAAGTTCTCGACGCACTGCAGGCCTTGCTGACCGATCGCAACGTGGGGTCAGGTCCATCACCAACTGACAACGTTTTAGTCTTCTCGTAGCTGATATGTAATCCGACCCTTGCAGGATCTCTGGCGTGTGGCGGAGAAGTGCAATGTCATCAGCAAAGTAAAGGTCTGTAAACCAAGTATTTACCCATTTAACGCCAAAGTTCGGACCATTCATCGTCTTCCTCGTGATGAAGTCTATAACAACAACAAAGAGGAAGGAGGACAGGATGCATCTTTGACGCACACCCGTCTCTATATTGAACATGTCTGTGTAACCATCGTTGATCGTGATGCAGCAGCTGGTGTTTCGGTGTAGCGATTTGAAAATGTTTATGTATTTGTTTGGCACGTCGTACAGTTTCACGATTTTCCACGACTATCGGTGTACAATGTCGAAAGCCTTCTTCTAGTCATTGAAGTTGACTAGAAGAGACTTCTGGAAGTCTATGCTTTACTCAATGATGTTTCGCAATGTGAAGATCTGTTCACAGCATGATCTCTCGCTTCAAAAATCAGCTTGCTCCTCCCGAAGGTGTTGCTCAACTGTTGTCTTCAGGCGGTTGAGGATCACACTGCACAGACATCATTGTTATTCCTCACCAGTTGTTGCAATCGCCCAGGCACCCCTTCTTCGGTAATGTTATGATCACTCCTCTTCTCCAGTCGTCCGGGAATTTATCTTCGTACCAGATCAAGTTGAATAAGTGAGTTAACTCCTCTACAATCACGTCCTTGCTATGTTTCAATAGTTCGGCCGTTACTTTATCAAGCTCCGCTCCGTTGGAGACTTCCGCCTAGGTGATGTAATCAGTGGTGGTATCAAGCTGTTCTGTGTTTGGTTCCTGTTCGAAGTCGAAGAGTGTGGTAGGTGTTGGTTGATTAACACTTCTCGGAAGTGCTCGAATTACTTAGTTGCTTGTTCCTCGCTTGTATGTTGGAGTTGCTTTTTCGCGCTTGTTAGCTCTCTCACAATCCTATACATCGTCTTCGAGTCATTCTTTTTTGCTGCTGTTTGCGCTTCTTTGTCTTTCTCTTCTAACCATTTCCCCTTATCTGTCCTACAACTCTTCATTTTTACTTCCTTGTCCACTCTCCTGTATTCCTCGTTTGGTGATCTCCATTGTTGGAGGTTCCTAGCTGCTTGATCTCTTCCGATCTTTATATCTTTCCTTTTGTCAATCAGTTTCCACGAGTCTCCAATAATCCACTGTTCTCTGTTGGACCCTCTTCTCATTCCTAGCACTACATTCGCGCTCTCTTTTATGGCTTGGAGAAATAGCTGCCATTGCTCTTCTAAGTCGGTTGAGTGTTGTAGCGCTTGGAATATGTTCCTAGTTTCCTCGTAGAATCTTTTTGATATGTCTGTATTCTTTAAGTTATCTATGGTGACTCTGACATGTCTGGTGTTGAACCTAGCTGTGATGGCGCGTTCACTTACTGGCTTCCAACCTATCGGCGCTTGTGTAGCATCATTATTCAGGATGATGCCTACTCCATCCATGGATGTGGTGGTCTTCATTCCCGGAGTAGAGGACAGTCTTATTTCCACTGACGAAGCGTCCCTGTCCTGTCCATCTCACATCGCTTACACCTAGCATATCTAAATGGTAAGCCTTCATTTCCTTCAGCACCTGTTCCATCCGCCCGCACTGGAAGAGGGTTCGAACGTCCCATGTGCCTACTCTGGTGTTAGCTTTGACGTTAATGGTATTGGTCATCGGAGGTCGAGCTTCCTGACGGCGTTCACTCAGCCCTGTCGTAGATACATCTGCAGGTGTAGATGCATCTGTAAATATATGTACATTTCTGGATGTGCCTTCCCATCGTTACCTTAGAAGTGTATCGGAATGGCTTCTTCTCATCGTTTCTATAGCAAAGATTGTTTTTACGGGGTAGGGTTACTGACCCTACTCACAACCCTCCTCCTTTATACACATTAGAAGAATATAAAAACACTATCATGTTTACACAAATAAATTAGTGATTACATTGTACGCCTGAGCGTATATAGTGACTTTAATTCCCGCGAGCCAGGGGCTACACCAGTAGTTGCTCTTTCATAACGTGAAATTGTCCCTCGTGGCGTTATCCAACTGTGCAACACAAAACTGCAATAATGTAATGGCGTATTGTTAATTCTATGTTGGCGGAAACCATATAATTGAAATATTCATATTTTTAGAACATGTGTTAACATAAACGTAATGCAGTGGGAAAACGTTAGCTTTGAGCCATTACGTATTCTGTACAGAAAACTAATTATACCGTGGGGATCTAAAATTTGCTACACTACTGTTTTGTTGCATGTAATTACCAATTAACGGAGGTTGTAAGTATATGGACTTGAGGTGTTACTAGGGCAGACATATTATGCAATAGTCAGATCAGAAATGAGACATTTAACTTTGAATCCATCTGGGATGTCATAATACATAGAAGACTCCGATGGTTTGGACATGTCTGCCGTATACCAAACGAAAGTCTCATAGAAATAGCTTTCAAGGATGACTTTAAGTGACACAGAAAACGAGGAAGGCCGCGGAAAAGATTGAGTGACCAAGATAGACAGGACACTGGACTCCCGTTTTTAACAGCAGAGCGGTGTGATATAAACAGGACGAAATGGAGGGGTATGACATCTATGAGGATAGCGAGGGGTCAAATTGACCTAGGCATTTAAGTCAAGTCAAGTAAGTCAAGATTCTATAATGTGTTTTTAATTTCACATCTATTTCAACATGAAATAGTACACCTCATGAAAAGTCTGAAAATTCGGCTAAGTCCAACTTTTTTTTTAGAATATCACCAAAAATTCAACTAAGTCTCGATTCGTTATCGCAGGAAAAGTCTGAAAATTCGGCTGTCGGCGCCGATCCTACATAGACGAATACGCAAGATCTACGAAATCTCACGAAAGGCTGAACATTCGGCTAAATCCGACTCGTTTTCGTATGAAATGGGCGCGTCGCGTGGGACATTCGGTGTGAGGGGGGTCCCCACAGTCGGCGGCGTTGGCGGTGGATCGCGAGCAGCGGTGGTGGGGACCCTGGGGTGGTGGTGCCACCGAGAGTGGGGGCCTCCTCACACCGAACTCCCCATGCACACTTTTCATGCGAAAACGAGTCGGACTTAGCCGAATTTTCATCATTTCGTGAGATTTTGTAGTTCCGAAAATTCGGCTGAGAACGTTTTGTATTATGATATATTTATGTTATAAGTTAAAAAAAAATTCGTTTTTTGTAGTTACATTTTAGGGTTTTCTGTTATGAATTAAAAATATATAAATTATAAAAATATTAAAGCTATGTCGTTTTGTGGTCACTTTTGTGAAACACGTGTCTCACGCTATGACATTTATCTGTTATAAGTTAAAACTGTGTTTTTTGTTTTGTTATGACCTGCTGGTTGAGTTTAATATTAACAGCGTTAACATGTTTAAAATATAATTGCCGGATATCAGACACATCGTGAGATACATGAATGTCGCTTATTAAGGTGACGAAAGTGATTGCTGTATAGGAGCTGTGAATTCCGTGTACTATTATGGGATCAATCACGCTCCAGTGACACAGTTTATGACGGATACCCTTAAACGTTTCCATAACTGAAATTGGGTTATAACCACACATTGGGAAACGGCAATGATTCCTATATATTCGGCCCTGCACCCCACGGCTAAATTAGACAGTCCTTCAAGTTTGCATTGGTAAATCAGCAGTGTGTTTATTTACAAATACTCTACGTATGTATGGACTAACGATATTTAGCCTAGGTGAGTATTACTATTTTGCGATGCCAACGTTTAGTTAAACTTGCTGTTAATCGTAACAATATAATGATTATAACAACTGTTTGAAAATATGCACAGATGCCGTGTAGTTTGTTATGTAACAATTCGGCTGAGTCCTACTTATCTGCGTAGAATCGGTGCATACGTTAACTTCGCAAAATTTGCGAAAATTCGGCTTAGGACGTCTTGCATTATAATATATTTATGTTATACGTTTTATTTATTTTTATTTTGTTGTAGGTATGTCTTGGGTTTTTCTGTTATAAGTTAAACATATGTCGTTTTGTGGTTACTTTTGTGAAACACATGTCTCGCGTTTGACAGTTTTCTGTTATAAGTTTTAACTTTTGTTGTTTTTTGTAGTCGCTTTTGTGAAATACGTGTCCCGTTTTGAAATGTTTCTGTTAAAAGTTAAACTTTTTTTATTATTATTATGTTTTATGTTTCTTAAAGACGGTACAGTAAGCCAAATTAATAAGTAGGAATAGAATTTCCAACGTTTTATTCAATAATACAACATACAAGAACGAGGTGTTTATAATACATATACAAATAGCGCTTAAAGCACTATTCCATTAAGAACGATCGCCTTTTACCTAAGCCTTTTTTCTAAGCTAAAATAATTAGTATTAATTCTTAAATATCATAACAACGACGACTGAACTTCAGCGGCTGCACGGACACTCTTAGTTCCTTGTTCTTATAACATTTAAGAATTAATACTTATTATTTAAGCGTACATCGTCAATCGTTTTATTGGAGTAGTGTTTTTGGTGGGTACGCCGACATTATTAGTTGCCTGTTGTGATGATGTTCAAGAATTAATACTTATTATTTTAGCTTACAGCGTCGATCCTTCTTAACGGAATAGTTCTTTACGCGCTGCGCATGTATGCATTATAAAAACACCTCGTTCTTGTATGTTGTACGCTTTGTAATCGTTACTAAAACTTTGAAAACTCCATTCCCACGTATTTATTTAGCTTACTGTACCGTCCTTAATCATAACATACTAATGTCATAATGCGAGAAACGCCTTTCACAAAAGCGACTAAAAAAATAAACGACAGTAGTTTAACTTATAACAGAAAATATCATAACCCGAGACATATGTTTCACAAAAACGACAAACGACAATTTTTTTAAACTTATAACATAAATATTATTATAACACAAGACAGGTGTTTCGCAAAAGTGGCTACAAAAAAACGTCAAAATGTTAACTTATAACATAAAATATATCATAATGCAAGATACCTGTTTCACCAAATTTTAACTTATAACGAAAAAACACCAATAAATCAATCACAAGCCTCTCCTCCTGTCCGACAGGTGGCGTCAAGTTTTGACCAATCTCCTTCGCCAGACATGTCTGGACGTATTTGGAAAAATAAGTTAAATAAATCACAAGCCTCTTCTACTATCCCACAGGTGGGGGTAAAGGTTTGCACAGACTCGTTCGCTTGACGCGTCTGGACATGTTTGTGCACCGTCAGCTGTCTTGATGCACTACGATTTTGCAATACCGGGTAGAAGAAATTGTTACTATCACCAGAAATTCGCTTCTTTGGAGACACGGACGCACTTGCGACACGTTTTCGTAGAATATCACCAGAAATTCGACTAAATCTCGACTCGTTATCGTATGAGTAGTCTGAAAATTCGGTTAAGTCCCGACTCGTTTTGCATGAAATGCTTTAAAATACTTTCTCGTTTCGTTAAATTCGGTTATATTTATCGTTTTTTTCGCAATAAATGGACACTGTTAGTTCCTTGTTTTTTTTTAACATTTAAGAATTGATGCTTATTATTTTAGCTTACATCGTCGGTCATTTTTAATGGAGTAGTGCTTTTCTGCGGGCCCCATTTTAGACTCGCCTTCATCAATCAAACCAACGGCTCGGTCCTTTCGCTACCCGTCGGCCTCTTAGCCTACCACCGCCGATAGGCGGCGCTATCCAGCTTCTAGCTCTCTGGAGTGGCATGTGATGGTGGGGGCCGGGCGACCTCTACCGTATAGCTCGTCACACGTCTGACAAATCAAGAAAATTGTTTCATGTTGAAAGATAGGAGAAATATGCAAATTTACACAATTTGGTTGATTTAAGGGTTGAAACCGTATACTACTACTACTGATATCCTTCCAATATTGCCAGCTATTTTGCTTTCGTTAACTAATCACTAAAATGTGTAAGTTTCGTTTATTGTGAGCAATAAGTCAGTAACCAAATTGAGGTACACGTACATATGTAGGCTGGAGCATCATAGTTTGTATTTGAATTATCTACAAGACTGGCCATTTATTGAAATTAAATTGTCTTCTGATCACACCTATAAAGTTTAACTTATTTCAACGTCTTGGCTACAGTCGGTAGCCTTCATCAAATACTGAATTGCGGAATTACAGTTTGTCCTCTGCTCGCCAGGTGGCGTGGCGAGCAGAGAACAAACGTCTCGGTTCATTTCTGGTGCCGTTTTTATCCAGATGACCTCATTAATCCATCTTCGTATCAGATGACCTCATTAATCCACCGTGTACTATACCTGCTGTTGTCTCCGTCAATCACGTTTGCGTCCTCCCAACAACAGTTATTCTGTAATCAACTTGTGCTCAAGATCTATGCTGTTTATCCCTTTCTTTGTTCTTGAGTGAGCCGACTGGGTGTGTTAGTCTCAGTCACATTCTTGTGTTCGCCGAATCTCGTACGGAATGTTCTACTTGTTTCATCAATGTAGGTATCGATACGGCTGTTACATGGCACTTGGTACACATAATGTTTCTTCTGTCTTCCACTTTGTGGTTGTCATTTATTGTTATTATTTACAAGAGTTCTTTTCTATATTCCAATTCAATTCAGTATCTTTAAATATAAAAAAGGATCAGTATGTTAGAAGACCGTTTCAATTGCTGAAGTCGTTGTTGGTTTGCACCGTTGCTATTGTTGACCTGGTAACTCCAATGCAGTAGGCCCTATATTTGTTATAGTTTGACACATGCACAATACTTCTAGTCCTTGAAGTCCCCATTGTAGAAGATAGGGAGAATTGAGAACTATTATGATGCGATGCCCGGTCAATCAAAGCCGAGGGGCCACAGTCCAAAATCCGGCGCTACATACAACCAATTTTCGGAAGGCCAATTCTATCACAAACATTGAGTTGTCAGTCTTTAATATTGTACAACTTAACATAGTCATGCGTGGATGTGATTCCCTCAAACGAACACCTTTTGGAAACGGCCACCTCTTGACAACGGCTATATTAACAGTCTGATTCGACACTGAAGTGCGTGTTACCCGTAAACCAACTCTAAAGCAACCGCTGTCTACTCAGTAATGGGTTAAACGGTCAGTTATAACAGTATAAAAGAGCAAACAAACGCAATCTTTATCGGACCATGTTCACATAAAATATTGTCAGTTATTACAAACCACCCCGCCAAATTAATTTCTACCGATTGCCTGCAAATTAACAGACTGGTTAGCGAAGACTGGTTAACAACACTATCCAGTAGGTGGCGACACTAGTCTCACGTATAAAGTAATTTCCTCCAAAGAACCCAGTCTTGGGCTAACGGGGTCAGGACACTGTTAGACTTCCTGCTTGGTTACAGACGAAAAAGTGCAGTATATTTTTGGGAAATTATTTTTTTACAATATTCACCTGCTCTAACATAAGTGCATTTGAGTAGTCAGATTTCCAGATGTGATTGTAGAAGCTGTTGACAGTAAAATGGTTTATTTTTAGCTGATTTTACTAAGCGGAAGGGTATTTGGCAGCAATTTGGCTAGTTGACCCTTTAGCCGGATTACTGCCTGCATCCATTTGTAAATATTGACGGGTGTCATACATACAGGCATTTTGCAAGAACTAGAAGTATGAATTTTTTTTCAAAATCTACCGGCATGTCAATGAGATGATGATAACAGCAGGTGAGAAGTTTAAGATATTTTATAGGTCACGTTTTCTTATAATCAGACAAAACGTTAACATGGTCGCCAATGGGAAAACTATCAGTGTGCTGACCCCTAACGACGGAGCTAGTGTGTTGGTGGCATGTGCGGATGTGTTGTGGATAGTTTATGATTAATTGGTCGATCTGTTAATTGGTTGATCGGTGCATGTAGAAGCTGGCCTCTGTCCTTCTCCACATTCTAGAATCAGCTTCCATACACCGTAATCAGAATAATTGTGTAGGTTTTTTTGTAAACACTCAACGTGAGTGGTTATTATGAATGATGGAAATTTTTATTTCAGGAATTTGCAATGGGATATTCCACATTAAAAATAACTGATTTGATCAGATTGCTTGATTGATTGATGCCTCACATTGGAGAGTTAGACTCAATAGAGAGTAGAGTCGATTTAGTTTTGTTTGTTCACAAGCAGGCAAAGCAAGTGGGTGTGACGATTTATTCCCAGTAATTAGTAATGTGTTCTGTGTTCTGTGTTCTCGCTCCTTGTTCCCTGTACAGGAAGGAGGTCAAGTATGGCTTTGTTGAACCACTCTTCCTGTTCAATTTATCTTCCAGCTGAGCTTCATCTCAGCAGCCCCCTCTCCCCATCTTTCATCCTCACCAGCTCGTCTCATGTCCCTCCTAAAGCAGTCCTCCCATCTCAATGTGGCCTCCCCCCTGGAAAATAACACTTGTCCAAATTTCTCTAAGCCAGTATTTTGCGAACTAGCGAACACGTGCTTCCGGTTAAATACAAGTTTTGTTTTTGGCGTATTTTGCACTCTACGTTTTAGGTGGTTTCACCTGTACAGATTGGCGTCATTCCCTGCTTGTTTTCGTGGTCCGTCTTTGTGGTCATTCTGCAGTTGTCGTCAACGTGTTATGGAAGGAGCATACTCTGCGCAGGGGACAACCCTCTAGTGTAGATGCGCGGCTGAAACATGACCAGAAGACTTTTTATTTAAAAAAATGACAAAGTTTTAGTTAAAATTGCTTCCCCAATCAGTTTAACCCATCACTCATTTTGTATCCAAATGATATGTAATGTGTGGACAGTTTTTAAAAGTAAAATCAGCAGCCGTTTTAGTAGTACGTACGTAGTCGGTAATTTGCTAATATCAACTGCAAGTAAAGACATGACCATTGAAACCATCTAATTTGTACGCTACGTGGTTTTCGAGACAGCAAGGAACACCGACAACATCAGCACAAAAATACGTGTGCCCAATCGCAACGTGAAATCACGTGAATATTCCATTTTTAAGAAACAGTTGAGTTAATGTTTGTATAAACAGTAAATAAGTTAATAATGAGTAATTTATGATCAGACTTGGTCAGGCGCATGCTTACGTGATCCAGCGGGTATGCAATCGCAAAGGTCACCCATGTTGACGAACTCCATTCCTGCGATGCAGCTGCTTATTGTTAGTGTATCGCCACTGACCCAGAACTTAGACGGATCGCCAGGGTAAGGTTCGTACGGGCATGGAACTGTAAATGGTGGATAGAACTTGCACTACAGTGTGTCGTCACATGTTGCAATGTGCTGTCGTTCGTTGCAATGCGTCGTCATATGTGTAATCTGTATAGACGTGGCGCTGTCTGTTATTATGTTAACGATAACACACACACACACACGCACACACACGCACACATACACATACACGACGGCATTTAGCTTATTTTTGTGAGATAAACAATCGCTTTTGACATCTTGCTCTAGTATCCGATCAATATCTACTACAGTAGTTTTACCTTTAACAATCGGTTCCGGGCTGTACAGAGACACTGGCCCGACTTCGCAGTCGGCATCCGCCGGCATGACGGGCACACACGTGTGGTAGGCTTGGTTCCAGAAGAGTTCTCCACAAGTGACGTGGTGTATCCGGTAGTTCCCGTTGCCAAGTGACTCACAGATGTAGTAGAGATGACAGTTTAACAAGATTTAACAAGATTGCCATCCAGAGAATTAACTCTAGATGGCAGGTGGACAAGGAAGCCCTTTGGCTTATCTAGAGTCCAACCCTTTTATCTACATATATCCAGCCCTTCTGAGGTATGTGTCGATTTTATTTTTAAACATATTCACACTACTAGCACCCACACAATCATCAGATAATCTGTTCCATTCATTCACAGTCCTTTGTGAAAATGAGAACTTTCTCACGTCTAATCTACACTGCTCCTTTACTAATGTAACTTCATGTCCTCTAGTCTTTCTATCTTTCTTAACTGAAAAAAACATATTTCTATCAATATTTTCATAACCATTCAATATTTTAAACACTTCTATCTGATCTCCTCTCAATCTCCTGGTCTCTAGTGTTGTTAAACCACATTCTTTTAGGCGTTTTTCATAACTAAGATCCCTCAGTTTTGGTATCATTTTAGTCGCTCTCCTCTGTACTCTTTCTAGCATATCTATGTCCTTCTTGCGGTATGGCCTCCACGCTTGTATACAATATTCTAAATGAGGCCTAACTATTGTTTTGTACAGCGGTATTATTAGTTCTTTTCTTTATATGCTATATTTCGCCTAATCAATCCAAGGATTTGATTTCCCTTTGAAGCTGCAATTCCACACTGCTCTGAAACCTTCATGTCAGCACTAATTGTCAGCCCTAAGTCTTTTCTTTTACAGTAGTACTTAGTACAGTTCCCCCATTGTATATTCTACATATTCGTTCCCATGTCCTGTGTGGAGGCATTTACATTTCCCAAAATTGAACAACATTTGCCACTTTTCAGACCATTTGATCAACCTGTCAAGATCATCTTGTAAATGCTGTGTATCACCATCACTTTCAATCCTTCTAAACACTTTTGTATCATCTGCAAATTTCAACACCTTGCTAGCTATATCATCGTCCAAATCGTTTATATATATTAAGAATAATATAGGTCCCAGTACTGATCCCTGTGGAACCCCACTCAAAACTGATTTCCAGTTTGAAGCCTCCCCATCAACAACTACCTGTTGTCTTCTGTCAATCAGCCATTTTTCTATCCAGTTAATTATACCATTTCCTATGCCATGGGCTTTAGTTTAAGCAGTAATCTTGATGTGGCACTTTGTCGAAAGCTTTTTGAAAATCTAAGTAGATGATATCTACTGGTGATCCATCATCTACCCACTTAGTGATATCTTCCAAAAACATAACATATTTGTTAAGCATGACCTCGCTTTTAGAAACCCATGTTGAGATGGGTTTATCAAGTTATGTTTAACAAGAAAATCCACCATGTGATCTTTAATTAGTCTTTCTAATAATTTACAAGTCACTGATGTTAAACTCACTGGTCTAGTTCTCTGACTTGTTTCTCGAACCTTTTTTAAATAACGGTATAATGTTTGCTTCTTTCCATTCTAAAGGAACCACTCCCTCTTCTAATGACAAGTTGAAAACTGTTGCAAGCGGTATGCTAATTTGTTCTACAATTTCCAATAGTAGTTTGGGTGGAATACCATCCACTCCAGGTGATTTATTATCCTTCATAGCCCTAATTTTCTTAGCTACCACTTCTGGGGTTACAATTAACTGTCTTAAATAGTCTGATTCTGCCCCCTTGAACTTAGCCTCTGGTACTGGCAGTGAACTAGTGTCTTCTCTGGTAAACACTGAACTAAAAATACTCATTTAGGTCTTCTGCCATTAAGAATCCTTCTGATATTATATTTCTAGCTCTATCTTCTAGAGGACCGACCTTATCCTGAACTTTCTGTTTGCTTCGAACATACGCATAAAACCTCTTGCTGTCATGTTTTATATTACAAGCTAATTTATGTTCATAGCTTCTCTTTGAATTTCTAATTTCAGATGTAGCTTGGTTTAGTGCTTCTTTATAAATGTTGTAGTCTTCGTCATTGCCAGTACGTCTATATGACTTCCACATCATTTGTTTATACTTAATTTTTCTAATGGCTTCTTTCGATAAGTATTTCTTTCTGGTCCGTTTCCTTGTTTTTTGAAGGGAACAAATTTATCTACGATGCACTCTAT
>CM034532.1:56688725-56763008 GCA_020002185.1 Paraescarpia echinospica
TTCTACAATTTCCATTAGTAGTTTGGGTGGAATACCATCCACTCCAGGTGATTTATTTTCCTTCATAGCCTTAATTTTCTTAGCTACCATTTCTGGGGTTACAATTAACTGTCTTAAATAGTCTGATTCTGCCCCCTTGAACTTAGCCTCTGGTACTGGCAGTGAACTAGTGTCTTCTCTGGTAAACACTGAACTAAAATACTCATTTTAGGTCTTCAGCCATTAAGAATCCTTCTGATATTATATTTCCAGCACTATCTTCTAGAGGACCGACCTTATCCTGAACTTTCTGTTTGCTTCGAACATACGCATAAAAACTCTTGCTGTCATGTTTTATATTACAAGCTAATTTATGTTCATAACTTCTCTTTGAATTTCTAATTTCAGCTGTAGCTTGGTTTAGTGCTTCTTTATAAATGTTGTAGTCTTCATCATTGCCAGTACGTCTATATGACTTCCACATCATTTGTTTATACTTAATTTTTCTAATGGCTTCTTTCGATAAGTATTTCTTTCTGGTCCGTTTCCCTTGTTTTTTGAAGGGAACAAATTTATCTACGATGCCCTCTATTTCATTCTTTAAGATATTCCAGCATTCTGTTGCTGTCTTATTCTTCAGTGTATTATTCCAGTCTATCTTTGCTAAATATTTCCTCATTTCCTTATATCTTCCTTTGTGGAAATTTCTCCTCAACTGCTTTTTATTATTTCTTTCTGATTTTACTTTGATTGTAAAATGTATCTGGTTATTAATCCACTACTTCCCAGGCTCATAATTTAACATTGTCAACTAATTCATTCTGTGAGGACAAAACTATGTCTAACACATTCTCTCCCCTGGTTGGTTCTAGCACATGTTGAGAAAGGAAACTATCTTGTACTAAAACTAAAACTTGTGGTCCTCACTACCCATACTCTGTAGAGATTTCCATTTTATATGCCCATGGTTAAAATCCCCCATAATACCACAGTCCCGTTTGCTCACTTCCCTTATAGCGTTTTGTATTTTTTCATTCTCTTCTATGCTTATGTTTGGACTTCGATAAATTAATCCAACCGTTAACGTTGAGTTTCCTGTAACTATGTTACACCAAACAGCTTCTTCGCAATCTGCTTCTCTGTCTAATTTTATTTCATAAGCCTGGATAGATTCTTTAATATAAAAAATAACTCCACCTCCCCTTCTTCCTATTCTATCTTTCCTAAACATTACATATCCTGTCAGTCCCAATTCGGCATCTGATATATCGGTGGTTGCCCCTTGTTCGATTACCTGTATAGCGAAGGGTCAATATCTTCTACCATAATGTTTAGTTCATTTCTTTTGTTTATATACTCCTTGCATTTAAACAAACACATTTATATAGCTTCAGAGTTCCAGACTGTTCTTTGCTGAATGTTACTGCTGCTATCTATGCCTCCAGTTTCCAGGCTTCTCTGCGGAGTCCCCTGCGAATTTAGTTTAAAATAGATTATGCAGCCTGTCCACTGTCAACGATCGCAGCAGATTCTCTGAGGAATACTGCCTTGCTCCTTAGATGGAGGCCATCTCTCATGTACATATCTTCTCTCCCAACAAAGTACCCCATAAATCTATGAATCCCACGCCCTCTTCCTCACCACATCTGCTCAACCTGAATTGCGTTGATCGCCATCCTCTACAGTTTCACCGTATCTTGCCCCTTCCTCCCCATTACTGGCCAAGATTCACTGGGAATGGCCTGTTCCACTCTTGTCTTCTTTAGCTTCCTCACTGGATGTCTGTACTTCTGAACTATACCAGTTGTTCCCTCCTTGTCTGCATTGTTTGTCCCAACGTGTACTAGTATAGACCCTCCCTTGCCATGCCCCAATACCTTCTCTACCCTTTCGGTCACATGCTCTATCCTAGCCCCCGGTATACATACAACAACGTCCTTCCCCTCGCATATAGTCTTGTCTGTGTTTCTCAGAATTGAATCGCCCATAAACACTCTCTTTTCTCCTTGCTCCCTCAATCACTGCCTCGGAGTAGCTCCTCCGGTTTGCATATGTCTGGTTGTTGTCTTTTCCTCTTGTCGTCTTCTCTCCTGTCACATTCTCTTCCATTCCCTTCTTTCCTGTCGTGTTTTCTCTTGTCCCCTTTCCTCCTGTCATCTTCTCTTCTAGCACATTTACTCTCACTTCCTTTCGTCCCTTCATCTTTCCTCCCATCACATTTTCTTCTCTCCTCTCCCGTCCTTTTTCCCCGGCTACCTCCTTCACTACGGTCACTTTCTCCCCTGTCACCTTCACGCCTGTCATGTTTTCTGTTTTTTGCTGAACACTCTGTCTTCTTCCATCAGTCTTCTGTCTCACAGTCTTACCAACTGCCTGTGTGGTATCTACCTCTTCACCACCTGTATCGCTGTCGTGTCTCTCCTCGTTCTCTACAGTCTGACTACCTGCTGATCTATCCTCACTGGCCCGTTTTCTCTTCCTCTGCCGAACACTTTTCCTCCGTCCCTCTGTTTTCTCAATGTCTTGTTCCTTCACACCGGTCACCTTCCTTCCTCTCAGTCTCCTTTCTTCAGTCTCCGTGTCACAACTCTGCTCCTTCTGTGTTGTAGAATTCTCAACTCTCTCCGCGTCATCCCTCTCTGCTCCATCTATTTCTATGTTGAGTCTCGCCTCCATCTCCTTCACTATATCCGTCAACTTACACACCTCCTTCATCAGACATTCCACCCTCAAACACCCCATACACCGAAAGGTGAATCCGTCATCTTTGGTCTCTGCCCATGATTTTGGACAGCCAGACAACGCAAAATCCACCCAGCTCTGGCAGTCGTTGCAAACTAGGTGTCGTTTTGCCCTGAGTTGCCGCTTGCAAGGTGCCATATCAGAATTTATTTATGTTCAAAGTAGTTTTATGTAGTCTTTGAAAAGACTTTTCTGTGTACAATTTACACCAGATTGTTTAGGTTATAGTTAGTTATATTTGTTAACACACAGTGACACACCGTGCCTTATCTAGTTACGATGTCGATGACAATGTATTCAAGTTAGGCTTAGATACAAGGTAGTCTTTACAAAGACTGTTTCCTGTGTACTATTATACACTTTAAAAGATTGTTATTTCAGGTTTTAATTACTCATCTAACTACACCGATTATCTCAAATAACGCTATTCTATTGTCGTTCACGATACGCTAACTTCGCTAGTGACCTACTTTGTAAACAACGTTCCGATTACATTAACGTCCCCAATTATCGCTCGCAAATCGCCTACTTTTAATCTACCCTAGATTACTCCCTCTAGCTAACTTTTAACAAAAAATATTGCTTAATATATATCTATAATTACGTTATGTATCCTATACGCTCAATAATATCACTTATCTTGATCAAATATCCTTATATTTTCGCAAGTTTGCTGCACCAAATTCAAATCAATTCACCACCGGAAGTCCCCCACATTGTACCGGTCCTCCAACCAAATCTGTCCCTTCGTGTAGTCGCAGCGAGAACAGTCAACAACCCCTGTCGTCAAATATATCCATACATGGTACCGCATGAAGAGGAACATAGGAAATAGTAAGTCGAACGTACGAAGCTATTATTAAATCGTAACATTACAAAGACGAACTAATAACGACCAACTGTCGCTGAAGCGCCATGTCAGTATTACTGTATAAATCCGCTGGTTCTATAACTGCACGTCTTTCCGACCCCTGTTTGGGATATGATGTACGCAATAAAATTAACATAGCGTAAGACATGTTAAACTCGTGTGTGAAGGGTATACTTTATATGGGGTGGTTGTCTTCGGCGGGCAGGGAACGAAGCATGGCGTTTCGCAGTCAAATGTGCGTCTACTGCCGGAGAGTTCTTGACCGGTTAACGCGTCAACTAACCAGCACTCTTTGGTGCTTTTCATGATGCCTTCCTCTCCACATGTTATGCTGCTGCATGGTCCGAACTCTCTACAGTCGGCATCACATTTCTTTATTGGGCAGATATCGATGCATGTTTCGCTGCACAAAACCGTGTGTCTTGAATCGGGTTTATCTTCTCCAGTTCTTCCTAATATCGCCCAGCACTCCTTGTTGCCCTCCTTTGTGCCTTCATATCCACCCACGTCGTCGCCGATACACATTTTGAAGTCTCCACATTCGCCACAAACATCCGTGTTGCCTAACGGAAACAAATCATGCAAAATTAGTAGCGCAAACACAACATATGATACTAAGTTCTTTCTTTCATTGATGTACACGTGGTACAACATCCATCACACATACAACACCTCACTTACACAATCAACACATAGTATAGCACCCACTCTCACGGTAGAACCCCCGCTCATTCAGTATAACGTTGACATACCCGCTCAGTACAAGACCAGGCACAGCAGAAGACCATGTTTAGGAACGAAGAATTGTGTCCAGTTGTAAGTCGTCACATGACCCTCTTCGAGAATCAGTGGTCGTACCAGAAGACAGGTCGGCATGGACTTTAACCCTGGTGTCGTACGTTGTAGCCATAATGTTTTTCTTTAGGTCTAGCTGGTGTGGGCGACACTCCTGTCACCACGGTGGTACTTCGGAGTATCCTTCTCCCAGACCACTCGCCTACCAAGGCTAATGAGTTACCCACTGCTATTTGTCCATAGCTGGAAGCTGGATTAGTAAGCGCTTCGGGACGTGTCCACACAGAGGTGGGCCCAGCACACTGCTCCTAAGGGCTCCAGCCTGCTCCCAGATCCCCAGCACATCAGCCTGGGGCCGCAAGGTACCCAGTGTCCGTAGTGTACCACAAGGAGGTTGTGTTGGGGTCTTGTCTATGGAGCGGCTAAGTACAGCAGGGGAGACTTACGCACCCGGCTCACTTTTCACTCCCAATAAGAGAGTTAGCTGGTGGCTATAGCTGAAAGCGAATAACATGAAGCGCATGCACTACAAACTACCCACTACACTACAGCACTAGACGCATCAGGTAGACCTTTGCTTTTCGAAATATATTACTACCATGATAATAACAATAATACGCGCACTATTACTGCGCATAATGTAATCGTGTGCACATTACTTTAAGAAAATATTTACAGATTAAATTACATTAAAAATATATACACACACACACACACACACACACACACACACACACACACACACACACACACACACACACATATATATATATATATACAACGCGAAATGAAACAAATAGTAAATATTAAATAAATCGCAAATGCCGTCAATAATACAGAAAATAGGATTGATAATGTGAAATACGATCATTAAAATGCAATGTCACACAAGGAAAACGTAAGACGTGGAAAACTAAAATGAATACGTATATATCCTCCTTCTTCCATTCAAGTACAGGCCTCCTGATGGAGTACAGAGGGAAGCAAATACTAAAACCAAAACTTTAAAATTATGTGTTAAAAATGTACAGTAAATTAGTATTGTAATTTGTCCCCGTTTCTTTCTTTTTCTATCGGAGTTTGATTTTATGGAGGCCCTGTCTGAAGGATTCCAGACTGTCCAGAGTTGCGAGTTCTGTAGGTAGAGCGTTCCACAGCCTGGTGGTGTCCGGGAAGAACGATCATTGGTAAGATGTCAGTCTTCTATGCGGAATATTATATTTAAGAGTGTGGCCTCTTTTGCCTGTGCGCGCCACTCATAATAGAATTTGTAGGTTTTGTTCATCGGGCTTGGCTGTCACACTACTGTAGGGGCTGTAGTCATACTTTATATATAATTATATATATATATATATATATACTCACACAAACACATACCCGCGCACATACGCACACACATACACACTTACTTATTTCACATATCTTGTTGGCAATTGCTACCGTCAATTTTTGCACTTCGCCGTAATTAGCAGCATGGAACACGTAGTCTTCGTGTCATGCAATGCCATTGATTTCGTCCATATTGATGTCCTCGCCATTTGCTGAAAGAACAAAAGCAACTGGCGTGACAGCGCTAATGTGTGTTGTCGTAAATGTTGTCACCATGACTGTGAACCATTTATGGTTTTCCAACGAATGAAAACATTTTCTAGGTTGGTATATTAAAATAATTCTCCAACATGTTATCCTAACTAGATATAATCTAAGGTCAGTACGGGATACGTTTTGTCATTATAAAATATGAAAATATGGCCAGTTTGAAAATATTTATATTTTTGGAATAACATTATTGATGCCGACTGCTAGTTGTGGACAGTTATGGACATAGCTATCTCGACGTCCTGTTATCTGCGTATACTGAAACCCTCCAACTTATGTTAGACGTTTGTAGGCAAACAAAAATGTTAAATGTGCGTGACTACTAACCGACAGCAAAGATTTCAATGTTGTCCTTTTTGGCTAAGTCTGCTTCAGGAAATGTTCTTTCTGCGTCGAAGTTGGACACTCCGTCTGTTATGACAACGCCGATGTGTGAGATGTCGCCGCCTCGACCCTCGTTGTTGAGTATTTGGTGCATTACCATGATACCGTCAGCAATGTTCGTTGCGCCGGCCATGTATTCGAGGTCAAAAACGATCGGTTCAATATCGTCCACCGAATTGTATGCATACAAGTGGATGCCGATTGCAGCCGTTGTCGAGTAACTGACCACGCTGACGTGAGTGCCTTCGCTCGACATCTTCAATCCTTTCATAACGTCGATGACGAACTGGAGAGAGACTGTCCAGTTCAAGAAACCGATTCTGCTCGACGAGTCCAGGACAAACACAACGTCGCCGATAGAGTGTCCCATGACTGGCAATAAATAAATTAATTCATTCATTCATTAATCAGTCAGTCAGTCAATCAATCAATCAAGCAGTTTTTAATTTTCAGACTCATCTTTGTTGTCCATAATATACATTCACGGAAAGAACTACACAATAAATATTACAAGAGGAATACAAAAAAACACGCTATCTCGTATATTTTTAAAATATAATAATATATAAATTTATACAACATGTGGATATTTTGCCAATAGTCGGAGCAAGATTTACACGAGGCGACATCGTTGCTGTGACAAAACGATGCCGTCGCTTTAGAATAGAATGCAGCGTCATCGTCCCAAGTAAACTCTCCGTTTACGCATGTAACGCTGCGATGTCGCTTGACGTGCAACTGGTCCTATTGACCTGTTTTGAGATCGGTTCATTTCGGTTCTACGCAAAGTATCCTGGCTAAAGTAGCATTCATCTGCATAGCGCAAAAATTAATTTAACAGAAAAGAGTGACAAGAACAACTGTGATGCCTGCGATCAAAGTGACTTTGACAGAAAAGAGTGACAAGAACAATTGTGATGCCTGCGATCAAAGTGACTTTGACATAAAAGAGTGACAAGAACAACTGTGATGCCTGCGATCAAAGTGACTTCGACAGAAAAGAGTGACAAGAACAACTGTGATGCCTGCGGTCAAAGTGACTTTGACAGAAAAGAGTGACAAGAACAACTGTGATGCCTGCGATCAAAGTGACTTTGACAGAAAAGAGTGACAAGAACAACTGTGATGCCTGCGATCAAAATGACTTTGACAGAAAAGAGTGACAAGAACAACTGTGATGCCTGCGATCAAAGTGACTTTGACAGAGCACAGACAACAAATAAATACTTCACATAAATCGGCAGTCCGATCACAATGTAAACAAACAATGTTTGCTATACGTACTTCTGTTTACATTTACATTTTTAACGCAAGTTTCCCTACAAGTTCATGTGCGCATATGCGCGTTAATGTAAATTGGCAATCTCCAAATAGGTAAGTTATAAGTCACCGTCACGAACCATGTTAAAAACGGCATTGATATGTTTTATGATGTAGCCATCGCCTCGTTATGGCGACGACATCGCCCCGTATAAACTCGCATGTCTACTACTGCAGTATTCAAAGATACCCTCCCAGCCCAATCAGCATCAAACATAACGGGAAAAGCTATATTTCTCCATTATTTTGATTATATAATAATAATAACGATAGAATATATTCCGGGAGTCAGTTCTATTAAACTGGTCCGAACCTTGTTTTTAATATATAATGCTCAAGGTGTATCGTCTGGCTGCCATCAGATTTCGAGTCAGCGCCTAAAAATCATTCAGAATCAATGGAAAAAAAAACTATATCATAAAAGCAAGGTATACCTCCGTGACTCCCTGACTAATATGAAAAAAAACGTTACAAATGAATACGTCATAATAAGACGCGTATTGTTATGGAGTTAACGCGATGATTTGGACAGTATTATTGTTCAGCATCGTAGAAACTGTATGCAACTACGAAACACAGGATGTTTTTATAATCACCTTCAAACTTCAGCAAATTCGTGTTATATACCTTTACTTATGTGCTATGTAATAATTATGTGTAATGCTAAGAGATTGGACCACATATCTAAGCTGACTTATAAACCTCACATTCTGAAAATATTGTATATAATGGAATAACAAATTATCATTAATATTTACTTTATTGCCTACAAGTGTTCAACCATGTTTCACTTTGTAAATGTAAACGTCTGTTGATGAAAACAAAGAGAAATGTAAGTATACAATTGAAACATATACACACGTAGCAAACTGAAAAAAATACAATACACGTATATTAATTAAATAAGCAAAAACACTGGGATATTCAAGATAACTGCCAATTATGTTATTATATTCTTCACCGGGTAATATCGAATGCGAGGTGTCTTAATACTTACTTATAGTGAATATGTTATGAAGTTAGATTGATCGATTCACGTAATACCTTGCATTCGGCTTGCCATGGGCTGATATGTGCTACAGTTATGTCCATGTACGGTTTACCCTGGCTTAATAATACATGCAGACACGTATACACGCATGCGCGCACACGCAACCACACACGCACTCGCACACACACACACACACACACACACACACACACACACACACACACACACACACACACACACACACACACACTCATACTTACTCGGCTCGCATGAGTGAGTGTTACAGCGGATTTCCTGAGTTTCTCCTGTATCCGCTGATCTTGACCGTTTTCCTTCGTCGCCGCACGGCTCTGAGCAATCCGTCCAGGACACTCCACGGAAGGGATCTGTCATGTAACATCAGACGAACAGTCGTCACACGTGAATTGTAACAATACAGTTTCTAGACGTTTTCCTAAATGATTTGTAGGAGATGGTTTTCCATGAATGGGAACATTAGAAGACCTCTGAAATTAGGAAAATTGCAGGCACATTGCGGAGAGGGTACAGATACGCACTAAAGGGAAGGAAGCGCAGTACAATTTCTATACTTACATGACACACATTACAGTGTTATGCACCTTGTAAACATTCACGTTGTTCGGTATTTTATAATATATATATATATATATATTCATGGATATATATATATATATATACGTACATACATACATACATACATACATACAGAGGGCATAATATATACCTTGTTATTTGTGACTTACCATCACAGGGCATCATGTGGCACGATTAGGTCGCAAACAGTTCCATTGCATAGCTTGTATCTTTTTTGTTTGCCGCCGCCACATTCCTCCGAACATTCAGTCCAATCTTCCCACTCTGCAAAAATACAAACATTTACAGAATGTCCATTATATATTCTATAGAACGATATACACAGTTATTAAATATGAGGTTATTAAAGTGCCTACATGTTTTTGGTATTTTTACTCACATTCAAAGTGAAAAATATTACCAGGAATTAATGTGATTTTTTTGCGAACTATATGTAAATAGTCATATTTTAGAAAAGTTACAATTTCCGCCAGGAAATGATAATTTGTGAGAAAGAAATCACCGATAACGTCAGCGGGGGACAGAACGTATTACGTACAATGATAGCAACATTTTGGGTATTGTCTACGATTGTTCCAAGTTCCACGTAATCTACGTCAAACGGCTGCGTAAGTTGCTTTGTATAATGCGATTGTTTCGAGAAAACGTGCCTCGTGGGAGACATTCCTCCGCTGACGTCAAAAATGACGCGCCGGATTATAATAATGATAATAATGGAATGATTTCTTTAGCGTCAATATCCTCGGAAGATCCGAGCTCAGTGGCGCAACAAATCCAAAGAATTAAGCGTTATCATTGTGAAGTGCAGAGCAAAAGTCGTCTACAGATGGATGGAATTGCTAATAAGCTAAAGAGGATGTGCAGTATTAAAAAGATAGGTTTTTAGATGACGAAGCAATGAAACCATATTTCTTACTGACTTAACACCTATAAGGAGTTAGTTCCACTAAGTTGATGCAGCAACCAAAACGTTCCAGCTCGTCTGACGTACGAACCAACTGAGAGATCATATTGAATTATCACATTTATGGATATATGGGCTTTACCAATCAAAACGTTCAATTATAATAGTGTGAATGCAGTTTATATGGATAAAATTTGCTTTCGCAAAAATAATAATTATTTGTTGTAACCGTGTCATAGGCATTTCAATTATATACAATATAACTAATACTCGGTGACCTATTTAGGACCATGGCTCCATTGGAATAGTGTTCAATTTTCACAGTGACTAAGCTTGTATTGGGCCTTGTTTCCGAAATCGTCGACTTAGACTCATGTTTTGCTCTCGTTCATAGCTTCAAACCAGACTCTTGCACAAAGTCGCGTCATGTTATTATTTAGATGATAACATCCACCATCTAATTTTGACCAGAACTCAGCAATTACAAACAAATTCAGTTTTAACGGGCAATGACGATAGCATTGTATACAATTCGTTGACAAATATGTTATGTCATATATTTAAGACACTTAGTAGACAATCTACTCGCAATAACAGAGCTACTTTATAGAAAATTCCATGTGGTTTCTCCGTGCAAAACACATTAACGATGATGCATAAGGTATGTTGCTGAAAGTTTACATAATATTTTATTAGTTATGACATTTGCTATCACATTGTGTGTGTTTGTGTGCGTGCGTGTGTGTGTGCTTGCGTGCGTGCATGCGTGCGTGCGTGCGTGCGTGCGTGTATGTATATGTTAACGTTTTCTTCCCAGTCGGTTTGCATATCATTTGCAAACCTTGAGGGATTAATGTACGACACCTGGAACAAAAGGTGATATAACACGTTTGTTCACAATTCTCCGTGGGCTAATATTTCTTATCGTTTCAATATTCTTATCTGTCATTAAAATATTGTTCTGAACGACACATTTTTTCTGAGATTGTTCCGAGCTACGTAAACGTTCAATCGATCATCAACTGGGGACGCCTCACGTAAGTTGCAACAGTCGTTAAAAAACGCGCAGCGTTGCGAAAAACGGGTCAAATTTACGTTACGTTTATTAGAGGGAAACAAAACCCAATGTTTTGGCATTATGCACCTAACAGTTAATGCAAACGATCTTTTTTGCACCAACATTCAACATGTTAACGTTAGTGGTTTACACAGAATGTGGAATAAAAATGGACGATTCTAATAAAACCTCCAATAGCCTATATAGGCTAACGTCTTGATCTTGACGCGTAGTCTTGATTAATAAGCGAGCAGTAAGCGAAGTTTCCGAGGCGTCATCAATTCTTTCGAAGACCTGGGTTAGTTGTCAACACTGGAGTGTGCCAAAGCATTCCGACATGTAGTAACGTTGTAGCAGCAATAATAGAGTGACGAATAAAAAGGTGTGCTTTTCCGATCCCTGTGAATACAGACCATAAGTGAAACGGCTAGCGGACGATCAACCGTGGGCTGGGCCGAGCAATATCCGACCTAACTATGAAAAAACTACATTATCAAAAAATTACACATACATTCTTATAACGATCAACATCTACAAAAACAAGTTTTCGAAGCCAAGCTACCGTAGCTGTAAACAACAAAGTATCCGTCAGAAGGCTGCTCCGGCACTGTCTTGCCTTTCGTGTGCTTTTAATACAGTTACGATATTGGACTATATGGTTATAGACCTGTGTAATATAGTAGCGCGAATATCTCTCATCTAATCAATGTCATGCGTAGTGAGTCAGTTCCGGCTACACCACCTGGCCATTGTGTTGTAATAAACTGTTTGAGTTCGCACAAAGCTGGATTGTGTACGCTAATTTAATCATGGTGTCAGAAAGTTGGTTGAACGGGCGATAGCAGAACTCGGTGAAAAACTAAAAACAGGTAAAGAGAGCTGACCGTGCCAGTTTGCGATATGGGTTCATATATATCATACCAGATCCACTGCCCGCCAGATCCACTGCAGGCAATCTGCCAGTGCAATGGGGGCGATTCCAGAAGCAAGTTCAGCACGTCTTGGACGCAAGGGAAAAGAAGAGAAGGTACAGATAGGCAAATTTGACCTGTTCTGCAAGCGGCGAATTAGCATGTGCGCAGCGCGGCACCAGTTCGTAACTATGAAGCAGAACAGTCGTCCCATCGATGAGTTTCTGACAGCTTGAAAAGGCAATACGCATTGAGAAGGCAATACGCATGTGTCGACTGGCCGAAGATACGGAAGCCGGATTGCGAAAGTGCACGTAAACGAGGAGGTCAGCGGTGTTTACAAACCGAAGACCAAGACGCATATAAAGACGTTAGGGGGGGGGGGCACCCAGCAAAGGAAGGTAGACACTAGTTCCGATAAGACATAAGACGTGTGGTAGATGCGCCACCACCCACACAGTGAGGCAATGCCCTGCATGTGGCAAAGAATGGTAGACGTGCAAAAAGAAGAAACGTGTTGCAGAGCAAGAAAAATCTGCTAAAGAAATCGAAAGATCCGATGAGAGCACTGCTAGAACGGCGCAACACTCCCGCGTCAGAAGTCAACTGCAGTCCGGTACAACGACTTATGCAGCGACGCACAAGAGCGATAGTGCCACAAGCAGAGCATCTGATGAGACCAGCCGTACAGAACACACCTCAAATGATGAGACGCAAGACGATGAAACAGAAAGTGAGCCAGCATTACTACAACCGAAATGCTCGCGACGTAACCCTAGTCAGAAAAGGAACACCCGTATTCGTGCAATCGTTGAAGAAATATGATCCAATCCAATGGGACAAAAATCAGGCGACAGTGGCAGATACATACAGTGACCGATCGTACAACGTTGAAAAAGTAGGTCGACTACTCCGACGCAATCGACGTTACCTGCAAATAGACCACACCGCACGACATACACCGGAAACGCCGATTGAGCTGGAGGCAGAGAAGGGAGACACGCCGACATTGGAAAACACCATCGAATCGCGCGATACGGAAGAGCGTGACCTGCCAGTGGTGCCAAGCACACCAAGGCCACCAACCCCACCGACTTCGCCGAAGAGCCCAAACAGACCGGTAAAGTCTCGTTCGGGCAGAATGGTGATAAAACCCTTGCGTTTTCGCTAAGAGGACTCACGATAGTTATTAGATGGCTGTCATAGTGTTAAGTAGTGTAGTCAACGTTACAGTGTCTGCTATTTAAAGACTATAAGAGTATTTGGGTCTCTGTAGTAGATATCGCAGTCCTAGGAGGATCACGTTCTGGTAAACTGTGATCACATAGCAAGAGTTAGAGAAGTTTGTTTTATTTTGGTTGCATATTGTTCAGTTTAAAAAGGGAGATGTTACGATATTGGACTACATAACTATAGGCCTGTACAATATAGTAGCGTGACTATCTCTCATCTAATTAATGTCATGCATAGTGAGTCAGTTCCGGCTACACTACCACGCCACTGTGGTGCAGTAAACAGTTTGAGTATGCACAAAGCTGATTTGTGTACGGTCATTCAATCAAATACCACTGGCCATTGTGGCTGGAATCTGCATCTAGTTAGTTCTAAAGCAACTCTCTTTGTTGACATCATAAGAAGAATTGGGGTATCCGGATATAAGGCCTAACGACATGCCTCCCTGTCTAAACACGTAGCCCAAGCATACATATTTTGCCATTTAAAGACTAAGAGTAATTGGGACTCGGTGGTAGACAACAACGGAAATGCTCGCGACTTAACCCCACTCAGAAAAGGAACACCCGTCTTCGTGCAATCGTTGAAGAAATGTGATCTTCAGCGACATGTGGTAAACTGTGTGTAAATGGTTAGTTTGTATTAACTCTTGCAGGTGCATAACCGTAAATAAAATATACCTTTTGTTTCTGTGTAAACGTCAGGCAGGATCACTTCGGGAAAGCGCCTGGTAGTTTTTGCTAGTTTTGAATAATGTACAACATAACAATACTTGGATCCTTCATCAGAATACATGCAATGTGAACAAGTATAATGTATATATTTACTAGTAGAAGTATGTTTGAATATTATTATTGGTAGACTCTGTATATTAACTTGAGTGTTACCATAGAAATAATGTGAACGTAGGCGTTAGTAGCTCACTCAATCTCAGTACCAATATTATAAGATTTACGTATAGAACCGTACATATATGTTCGCCGCCTCTTCGTTAGCCGTATTTATTTCCTTTTGGGATTGGCTTAGTCAAATATATACTGTAATTAGCTGGTATGTACTCACTCCCGGTGGATTCATAGCCTTCGACACCTGCCATGAGAGTCAATGCTGCAAACAAACCAGTCGACGATTTCATAACTCTGAATTGTGATATATGGTGTTTAGTGAAGTTTTCGTCTGTAACTTATCCATGCATTCGCTATAACGTGCGATGAAGCAACAAACTTCATAACTGTTTACGCGATGACTAACATTTCACCCGTCGATGTGATAAAGAATCGTCTGAATGTGCAAGAACGTGATTGTTAACTGAAGTAATATATATATATATGTATGTATATATGACTTGGTGCGATACTTACCGCAGGATAGACTGAACAGTAAGTAGGGTACAGTCATCTTGATGAAGGCTTTGTCTGAAATAAGATCGTACGTTACCTTTATTAAGTTATGACAACATGTCCACAAACGGGTACCATTTGGAATCGGCGGAGATGCGGAGATATGCAATGGTTTCAGAAATGCCGGCAAGTATACGCAAGCACGCACGCACGCACGCACGCACACACGCATTAAAACTATAATTCACATTCACTTACGTTCACTGACACCGTATGTACGCATGATCATACACGAACATAACACATGCGTCTGCTCCCCCACGCATGCACGCACGAACATTTAGGAAATTTGACACAAGCAGTTGTTAGACAAGTTCAAGGTAATCTGGTCAAAAACACAGACAAAGACACACACTGCACGCCCTAGGACACATGTTCAATGTATCACGAATTCGAATTCTGCCACGCAGCAAATACTGCGTGAAATGTAGTTGTCAAACGCAACCACTATAATGTTTAGTGATCGATCGCCACGCGGGCGTCGTGGTCACATGAACAATAAGCATTGAACATTTAAGTTTGACATTAACATTATTCTGTTTATATGTCATCACGTTAATAATAATAATAATAATAAATAACTTCTTAAGCGCCAATATCCTCAGACAATCCGAGCTCAGCGGCGCACCAAAACCAAAAGATTAAGCATTCTCGTACTCGTGTGCTAGGCGAAAGTCGTCAACAAATGGATGGATGTGCTAGGAAGCTAGGGAGGATAGGCGATACTGAAAAGATAGGTTTTGAGGTGACGACGAAATGTAACAATATTTTCTGCTAATTTAACATTAACGGGAAGCGAATTCCATATAGTTGGCGCGGCAACTGAAAAAGCTCGAGTTCCAGCCTTTGTCTTAAGTCTAGGAACAGATAGCAACTTCGAACTAGACGACCGAAGTTGTCTGGTTTGTCTAGCCGGTGTGAGCATTGAATGTAAATAACTAGGTTGTTTGGAAGAAAGGGCTTGGCAGGTGATTGTGCAGATCTTAAACATAATGCGATATCGCACGGGGAGCCAATGCAGTGATTTTAGAATTGGCACTGAGCGGGAGAATCAATGAGATTGTGTGACCACCCTTGCTAAACAATTTTGGACGCGTTGTAGTTTTGCAATATCCTTGATAGCAATATTATGAAGGAGGGAATTGCAATAATCTAATCTGCTGCTAGCAAGAGCTGTTGCGATAGTCTTTGCGACAGAAAGCGACATATGTCGGCGAATGCGGCGAAGTTCACGGATATGATAAAAACAGCAACGGCACGTTTGGGATATGTGTTGTCTGAAATTGAAGTCGCAAACAAAGGTCACTCCTAAATTCCGTACTGATGCTGCTGGTGTGATATTTTGACTCAGGATGCATGTTGGAAAAAAGTCATTAAGTTTACCTCGCTGCATTGGAGTACCAATGATGAGGAATTCAGTTTTGACTGCATTTAACTTTAACTTACTATCGGTCATCCATGAAAAAACATCTTGGAGACAATCGTTGAGTCGGTTTAGAGAGTGACTTGTATCGGGCGTGGCCAAGGAAATGTAGATCTGTGTGTCATCTGCATAAAGGTGATGATCCAAGTTATGACTTTGGATTACAGAGCTGAGTGGCGTAGTGTACAGAGTGAAAAGCAAAGGCCCAAGAACAGAACCCTGGGGAATGCCACATGAAGTGGGGAGTGAGGTTGAAAAGTAATTATCTATCTTTATACATTGATGTCTATTGGTTAACCAGAAAACCAGGTCAGAGCTGTGCCAGATATGCCATACCACATTGATAAACGTTTGACAAGAGTGTTGTGATCAATGGTATCAAAGGCGGCAGACAGATCAAGCAAGGTAAGTGCAGTTACTTTGCCTTTATCAATGTTTAATATAACATCATTGTGTACTTTTAGGAGAGCAGTCTCTGTAGAATGAAATTGTTTGTATGCTGATTGGAGCACACTGGATAAACAAGTTGAGCTAATATGACGCCTTAGACGGCTTGCTACGACTTTCTCAAGTATCTTAGAAATAAAGCTAAGATTAGAAATTGGCCTATAATTTTTGAAATCATCTTTTGGCAGAGAAGTCTTCTTGAGAACAGGATTTACATGTGCGTGTTTAAAATCATCTGGGAATTTACCCGAACTTAGTGATAAATTTATGATATTCGTTATTGTACCAAGTAAAGAGTCAAGACATGCTTTTAGTAGTATGGTTGGTAATGGATCGAGATCGCATGACTTATTTGGGGAGGACATTATTATTTTCCTCACTTCATCAACTGTGGCTGGCTCAAACAATACAAGTGGAGAATTTACTTGTGGGGAGTCCACATTTACAGTACTTAAAGTGTGACATGGAAAAGCAGAACGTATAAGACTTATTTTATCTTTGAAATGACTAGAAAACGAGTCACACAGAGATTTGACTGACACATGACTAGGTAGAGATGGAGGCAGCCGTCTGTGTAAAATATGATTTATGCAGTTCCATAGCTGACGTGGGTTATCACAGTCACTCGAGACCATGTTTGTGTAATAATTTGATTTAGCTTTGGCCATTTGTCTGTTGCAGTAGTGACACTGTTTAGAATATCGTGATCTGTCCAAAGGCGAGCGTGATTTGCGCCATACACGTTCAAGATAGCGCCTGCGCTTTTTAGATTGTAGAATTTCAGGAGTCATCCATGGAATATCTGGCTTTTGGGACACATATTTAGATCTCAGGGGTGCATGTTTATTAAATAAATCTTTGAGTACTTGACAGTACTGTCGACACAGATCTGACAGATGTTCTTTGGGGTTACTGATGAGGTCGGATTTAAGGATGTCTGTCATTAATGCGGCAATGTCAATCTCATGGATTGGTCGGTAAAACACATTGTGTTTGGACTCTACGGGTATTCTAGGAACTTTGAGATCAGCAGTGACAGTGTGGTGGTCTAATAAACCATCTGAAGCAGTAGGTGTCTGAATATTGTTACAATCTGAACGGGTGATTAAGCGATCGAGCCAGTGGTCATGTATGTGTGTTGAGAAGGTAACATGTTGTTTCATGTCATAGGATGCCAGAATGTCATTAAATGTACTTGTTGTTGATAAAGGTGTGTCCAGATGAAGATTAAAATCACCGAGTATATAAAATTCTGAATAAATAGTTGCCAGATTTTCAAGTAGATCCTGGAATTCTTCAAAGAAATGGGCAGGGTGTCCTGGAGGGCGATACATGCACACAAAATAAGCAGAGAAAGATGAATCGGAAATTTCGGCACAGATGGCCTCAAAGCTGGAGTAATCAGGGTTTGAATGCAAATTAACTTTGAACTGTTTTGAGACGAGAAATCCAACACCACCACCTCGCCCAACTGAACGTGGGCGATGATGGAAGGTGAAACTGGAAGGAGAAATGTCAGCAATGCATGCAGCTGTGTCATGTGGTCTGACCCAGGTCTCAGTGACTGCAAGGATGTCTATTGTCTTGGAAGTTAATAAATCGGTAAGCGAGGCTGTTTTGTCTCGAATAGATCGAACGTTAGTGGTGGCTACTCGAATATTGCGCCTTATAGCAGGTCCAGGATTAAGACTTACATCTCCTGCTAGTAGTAAAATAATTGCTAATTTAAACGTTGGTTTAGAGCGGGGGATTGGCAGTAACTTTCTATTAAAGCAAAGATTAAGACATGGCAAACTGTGAAGATGTGACAAGGAATGTTGTGTTCTCATGTACTGAGAAACTGTTAAAATGACAGCCGACCGTTGGGGATTAAGTGGCTTGCACAGCGTAAAATCGTGACCTCTCGAAGCAGCAGAACAGGATAAAAATAAAACACACAATAAAAATGCTGGTGACATTGTCTTTCCTCAAAATGGTGAAGAATACAATGATAATGTCTCATAAAAATAATAAATAATTGAAAATAATAAAATATTCTAAAACTGTATAATTGTACTAAAAATAATGTAAATTTCTAGGTTATTAAAGAGTGGGTTGGCGATAATCAATGGCAATATTACAGATCGTATGATTGTTCGCGCTCAGCAGGCCTGTGCAAAGTAACAAGACGTTTAGTGCCCGTGCAAAGAAAAACGTTATGTTCTACTATAACATTGTCCTATGTGTGTTTTGTATTCAGAACGTTAGATACAGACTGTATCACTGAACATAAAATTTCCTTCGTTATAATTATGCATGTATTAATGTACCATAAGGCTCATAGCATACAGGGCCTGGCCCTATGCAGTTGAACAAATGCGATCACGGATCGAAGTCTGGGTTTGGCTTCTACCATGAGGCTTACGCCGCGTGCAAACGTATCATGTCGTTTCGTAACGTGTTCATTGAGTTTTTACGCTATCTGACCGCTTGGCTAATCTTAATCTTAATAAATAATCCATAAATTCCCAGAAGGGACAACACATGGATGATAGATGAGATGCAATATGTTCAAGGTAGCGCCTCTAGCCTACTCCGAAATGATGTACTGGAGCAGGCCGCAAGAATATTGCTGGATAATTTATTCCAATCTGGTATAGTTCTTTAAATTACAGATTTAGACAAAATGGTTTATTACAACTAGGTCTACTTAATTTATGATTAAATAAAATATTCCCATCTTGACCCATTGATGATCCTGCCCGTGTAGCTCTATTAACCTTTTGCACACCAAAGTCTGAAAATTTCATTGACAATTCATCATTATTCATTTTATAAAACAGAGTTAAACGCATAATACGTCTCCGATCTGTTAATCTTAACAATTCTGTCATACTTATTTCATATGAATATTTAGATTTTATCCATCTTGCTGCACATCTTTGAATTACGGGCTAAGTGTAAGGTATTCGTGGCATAAGGTGAGGGTTGACCAGGCTCATCCTGGTTGCTTTCTTTGCTCTGCACTAGTAAACGCAGTAGTTCCAGGAACGTAACAACCACTACAACACATATCCATTTCTACATATTGGGCTGTGAACTGGAACAACGTAGGATGAACGAAACTGTCTAAGCTTAAACATCTACAGCACCGGGACTCGAACCAGATCGTCTGGATTGTTTTAAAAACCGCTCTTTCCCCACCTTCAACACTAACTAAGAACATATATCCATGCATCGCCCAGCTTGCATATTTTGTGATAATGACAATTTTGAAGATTGACGAATAAAGCTACCACACGCCTGGTATATGGCTCTCTCCTCACCAGTGAGTGTACCTACCTGCCACGGTTCTCACAGCCTAATCGTAAACCCACCCATCAGCACAGCACGTAATGGTTCACGCTATTCTATATAAACACACCTGACGTGGAACATCGAGACCCTTGCAATGGTGCCACGCCTTTTCAGATGAAACAGTCGTGCCCGGAAGTCGCCATCATAAATGTGAGTGTTATAAAAAAAGCTTTACACCACGCGAAGACTTCGCAATATTTTATATGGATAAAGCGACAGCGTTGTAAAAAAATGAAAATGTTTCACCTGTTCATGGATGGTCGGAGATAATCGTGGTGTTGTAATGGATGCATCGATACACCACGTCATTCATGATGTAAACCTAACGCCGGTCTACCGCAGTTGAACACGTCATGCTGGTACAAACCTTGTTTCCGCGACTTTAATATTAACTCGATCACTCGTGGTAAATATGATGGCTGAGGTTCTCCAAAACCCTCGATTTCCCCCCCCATTGAGAATCGCCAAGAAACACCCACACTGAGGCGCTCCAAAAACCACGATTTGCACCATCCCCTAAGGCTCGCGAAAACACCAACCTTCAGGCTGCCCAATAACATCAATTTGCACCGCCCTTAATGTTGACCAAAGACCTCAAATTCCATTCTCCAAAATCCACCAACCTTCCCTAAATATTGGGTACCTGTCATTAATCGTCGTCATTATCACCTACCTGATTTAACCTCGTTGTGCACAAAAGTGGTCGTAAAATATTATAATTGTAATAAACTTAAAATAATATGTTTTGTTCAAAAAAGGTTTTGTTCAATTTTATTATTATACTCACAATAATGAACATTGCTCCTTTTCCGGCGAAGTTAGTCTTATCTCGCATCATGCGACCACACCAGACACTGATTACAATATTCGCAATTCTCCACAATTGGCAGGTGTAATAATAACACACAATTATATACAAGTATGTAGACACGAGGCTTTGTTTCTTTAAGCAAACGAAACAGTTCCCAAAATAAGTAAGCAAAATGACGAAAACTAAGTTAATAGATATTTGCTATGCAGCCGCATAAAAAGCACCTGGTGAGTAATGGACGCACTATAAGTGCTTGCTGTTTTATATTTTATGGTATATGTAGCGCCTTCGAAGTCGATTTGTGTTAACAAATAGTGATACTTTGAAATATGATAGCGTTAAACGCAGTCAATAAAATAATGCACCATAGTTTAATTAATTACAACTGTCACACAACCTAATTACTGAACATTCTTTTGGATACTTCACGTCAGTTATTACTATAAAATCCTAACTATCAAATTGCATATATAACGTTTATGATCTATCTTGTCAAGATGTGCATCCGATGTCCTATTGGGCTGAAGTTCACGTCACTTCGGTTGATAATTGCTCTTTGTGTTTCTTATTCATGTTACGTCTTTTGCTTGAGACTCCGCGTTAACCATTTCACTCCTTTCCAGCCTATCACGTGCTCCCCGATGAGACAATAGGCGTTGTTCCATACAGATAATTTTACATTCTTGATGACAATAAGAACAGTATAAAGTACCATACTATCGGTACATCTGACTACGTATTCGTTGTTATGCGACCGCTTTCCCCAAATCCGGTAACTTTCTACGTTGCTTCAGTTCACTAAGCGTTATGAATGAGTACCTGGCTATAGCCAGTTGTGGAAATGCATGTACGAATAGTAATATACTCGCCCACTCACACGATACTAATGGAACTGTTGTTCTGTCTACCGATACAAATCTTCCCTGCAACGAACTAATGTTTAGGTGTGGCCTGGATCAAATCGGAATTGAGGATGATCACGTGTCAGATAGTCAAGTGAAACGGCAAAAGCTTTTATTCAAACAAACAAACAAACAAACAAAACAACTTAAGCGTTAAATATGCACGTTGTCCGGAAACAAGGGCGAGCAGTAGTCCAGGTATTATGTTAATAATACACACACATACGTCACCAAAACTAGAAATGCACCTGTCAGAATAGATTCAAAGGGAAATAAGTCTGAAAAATGGCTGACGATATGTGTACTTGAAAGAAATATTAAGCTACAAAGATATGTGTCAGCATATCTCCAAGGGGTACTAGGATGTGAGTTTAGCAGAAATGTGGATGAGGACCGCTAGAGGGGTTTTGGTCAATTTCTTAGTTACACGTTGGCTTGTATCATGAATATTTGGACGGCGTGCAGATACTAATGTAACATGTTGAAATCTTATTTGTTCGCTCATCGCTTGAGTGCACCACATTACATTGATGTTCACCGTTAGCTCGACTTTAAATCACCGTCAGCTCGACTTTAATTATTGTGTGACGTAGCGCGTCTCATCCGGGCACCACAACAGCCATGTTCGCGTCTTGTTGCGGTGAAACTATCATTATACAACGCGTGCTGAACAACCGCGGGCACACTCAATAAGTGAACTAACCTACAAATGTAGACTGTGGACCGCCGCATGACTGTCGCCTCTTAGGGGTGCGTTTATGAAATGATGCCTTCTAGACTATATTGTACCTGATTATATAATCATTATATAATAATATGTCGTGTTAACAATCGTTGCGTGTAGTTAGTTTACTGCGTATTGTTAGTTAATTATCAATGTATACTGCATTTGCTAGGCTAACTAGATCTACCTTTTGTTCAGACGGACCAACTGAAACTGATGACATGCTTGCATGACGATGGTAACGTAGTGCGTAGCAAACTGCAATTGTAGACAACCTCTCACCGGTCCTATAATGTAATGCATGTAAAATGGCGCATCTATTCACTGTATTTTGCATTCCGTTGTCAGGGTGTGAACTCGTTTCCCGTCAATAAACCTGCAACCCCGACAAAGTTTCGAGTTGTCACACTAATAAATTAAATTTGTTACAACAATGGTTGTTAAGGAGTCTTTAGTTAATTTCGAAATGCAAAGGATACCTTCCTAGGGAAATATGACTGACGCATGGCTATGGTCGTGCGCACTAGAGGACATTCATACGTGGACTTACAACTATAGGCGTAACGGGGACTTTAGTCAATTTCTAACTGTAAATCTGTTTGGTATAATAGATTCAAAGGGAATTAAGAATGAAATTAGATTAAATGTGGACTATAAAGGGCGGCTATCGATAGATTGATAGGTCAAACTATAGCATGAAAGATTGGTAGGACTTTAACATTTATGCTCCACCAGGGCTCCAAAGTCATTCAAAAATATAATATTCAACAGACATGAAACACCAAACAGCAGACATACAAGACGAATTTGACAACTGAAAGAAGAAAATTCGACACGTTCAAGAGACAGGAACAAAAAAACAGATTTTCAACAGACATACAAGTCTAAACACCCACAAAGCAGCAAAGTCAATAGGTTCAATGGACAAACATGTCGAATATCGGACGTTCAGCAGGTATACAATGCAAAACATCAGGTCAAACATTCACACATTAGTATATCTGTTTGGTATGGGGATATTCGTTTTTGGCTACGTCAGCAGTACACATATGCATTCCTTGTTCGTAGTTTTATGTAGAAAGCCGGCAACATAAACGGGTACCTTTTTATTGCGAAATACCTTTTTCTTACTCCTTTCCCTCGTTTCTCGCACGTTGTGAATTTCAGGTGTATCAGATAGGTCAGGGTCAACAACGTACGGTGGCTGGGAAAGGACCTTGCAAAATGTAGTTTTTTTCTTCGAAAAAATATTTTTTACGGTGGCTGGGAGAGGATATAGCAAAATTTTAATTTCTTTCTTCGAAAAATATTGTTTATGTCGAGATCTCCAGTTTTGATTTTTTTTACGGGAAAGGATATCGCAACATTTTAATTTTTGAAATCCGATTTAATTTTTTATTTTATTATCTCGAGAGCTCGAGTTATGAAAACGAGGCGAGTGAGAAGGACGTCATGATTCATGGTCATGGATGCGGAAACATCGTTTGATTGGTAAGTTTATCAGCTGAAATCATTTGGACTTATATAATTCGCAAGGCACACCATATGTGTAATGAGCGCTACCTAAGACAGTACGCCATCTAGCGAGTAACTGAAAAACATGACATGTGAATGACTCCATCTTGTCTGTCAGATGGGCTCGAATTGAATACATAATTTTGTGGTTCTACAAGTTGTCTTGTCGTCTTTATATGTCAGAATCACTACATGGTGGCAGCGGGTTAGTAAACCTTGCCAGTTCACAGTCAGTCGACAGTCCGTCGTCAATGGTCAGTCAGTGAATTCGAACGATCAGCGAATTTGTACGGTCAGTCAGTAAATTTGAACGGAAAATAAAATGCCGAAATTTAACCCGCCAGAGTCGATGTCATTCGACGCCCCGTCCAAATGGCCGGAATGGAAAGAGCGGTTTATGCGGTTCAGGATCGCAACGTCACTGCATAAAGACGATCCAGAGGTGCAAGTTGCGTCGCTCATATACGCCATGGGCAGACAAGCCGAGAACATTTTCAAATCGTTCAAGTTTGCGGAGCCGTCAGAGGGCGCCACAGACCCTCGAGATGACTTTGTCACAGTGATGCAAAAGTTCGACGAATATTTTGTGCCAAGGAGAAACACAATACATGAGCGTGTAATTTTCTACCAACGTTCTCAGGAACAGGGTTAGTCAATTGAAGTGTTTGTGCGTTGTTTGCATGACCTCGCGGCTCACTGTCGGTTCGATAAACAAGAAGAAGAGAACGTGCGCGATCGACTCATAAGCGGCATGCTCGACAAAGAAATGTCGCAGAAACTTCAGTTGGAGCAAGACGATCTGACGTTGGAGAAAGCAGTCGACAGCGCGAGACACAGTGAGTTAGTTAAAAGTCAGAACACTGTGCCGATGTCAAACGTGAACTTTGTAAAAAAAAAGAGCGCAAACAGCAAGCTAGTCGTCATCAGCGCCACAGTCAGAGAGGCGTGAGAGAGGAAGTCGTCGCGAAAACGCCATGTGGCCAATGTGGCTATGTGCATCGCTCGCCGGGTCCCGACGCATGTCCTGCTAAGGGGAAGACGTGCAATTGGTGTCGCAAGACAGGTCACTTCGAGAAGATGTGTCGCGCCAAGTCGTCATCCATTCGCGAGGTGAAAGTGCAGCCGGACGAGGAGTACTTCTGCGGGTCGGTCAGTTGCGATGACAGCAGTCCAGCGTGGAAGGTTGACCTCGACCTCAAAGGTCGTCCTGTGACCTTTAAAATCGACACGGGTGCCGACGTTACGGTGATGTCGCACGCGAGCTATGTCATGCTGAGACCGCGACCGCCTCTCAAGGCGATCAGTGCAAACCTCAACAGTCCAGGTGGTCCATTGGACTGTCGCGGGCAGTTCATCGCCAGCACAGAGGTCAAAGGCACCACCTATCACTTTCGTGTCATCGTTGTCGCAAATGACGTGGAGAACCTGCTGAGTCGTGGGGTTGCTTCGCGAATGAGTCTCGTCAGAAAACTAGACGCTATTACAGACGGCGTCGGTTGTCTGAAAACAGAGCCGGTGAGGATCATCCTGAAGGAAGACGCGCAGCCATCAGCCCTCACAGTCGCCCGCAGAGTGCCTATCCCAATTCTCCCCAAGGTCAAGGAGGAATTGGACCGTCTGGTATCTGCAGGGGTTATTGAGGCTATCACAAAGCCAACGACGTGGTGTGCTCCCATGGTGCCTGTCGTAAAAAAGTCGGGGAAGGTCCGACTGTGCGTCGATTTGAAAAAGATCAACCAGCATGTGCGTAGGGAGAGGTACATCCTACCCACCCTGGAGAACGTGACGTCGCGTTTGTCGGGCGCTACGGTGTTCTCGTCATTGGACGCCGAGAGCGGTTTCTACTAAATCCCTCTTGAGTCGTCAAGCCAAGAGCTGACGACGTTCATAACGCCCTTCGGTCGTTACTGCTACAAGCGACTGCCCTTCTGGATTATCTCTGCCCCGGAGATCTTCATGAGGAAGAAATCCTCGCGGGGCTCGAGGGCACAATAGCATACATGGACGACATTCTAGTGTATGGGAAAGACGAGGCCGAGCACGAGACGCGCCTCGCGGAAGTCCTTAAAGTGCTTCGGGCAGCAGGCCTAAAGCTAAACGAGGATAAGTGTCACTATGGTCAAAAGGAAATTACGTTCCTTGGTCATAAGTTTACGCCAGACGGCGTCGTAGCAGACCACGAAAAGGTCGAGGCCATAACGAAATTGCCTCGTCCGACGTCTGTGCCATTTCTGAGGCAGATTCTCGGTATGGTCCATTACTTGGGTGCGTACTTACCGGACTTGCATGTCGCCACTCGTCCGTTGAATGATCTGCTCAAAGGAGATGCGGTCTGGGCATGAGGTCCCGACCAGGAGAATGCGTTCAATAAGCTGAAGCAGCTGGTGTCGTCAACGCCAGTGCTCGCCTATTACGACGTAACGAAGCCGACCGTAGTGAGCGCAGACGCCAGTTCGTACGGTCTCGGGGGAGTGATCATGCAGGAAGGAAAGCCGGTTGCATTCTGCTCCAGATCCCTCACTCCGGCTGAGCAGAGATACGCCCAGATCGAAAAGGAGTGTTTGGCGGGGGTGTGGGCGTGCGAAAAATTTGATCGGTTCTTGTGCGGTCTGGGTCAATTCAAATTACTCACAGACCACAAACCGCTTGTACCCCTCATCAACAATAACGATATTGACAACACGCCACTCAGATGTCAACGATTTCTCATGCGACTGATGCGATATAACGCTAAGGCGGAGTATTCGCCTGGGAAGTTGACCTCGTTGTGTCGAACCTTCCGGTGTCATCCGGGAGGAGAAGCGAGCTGCAGTTGTCTACGAGTGATGACTCAACGCTTCAAGCCGCCATTCACTACACCATAGCAGGGTGGCCCCGTTATGAACAGGACGTTCCTGACAACCTGAAACGTCTCTTCAATGTCAGAAACCTCTTGTCAACGTCAAATGCCTTACTGGTGTATGAAGGCAGAATCGTCGTACCTGCCAGCATGCGAGCTGACATGCTAGATAGGATCCATAGAGGTCATCAGGGAGTTACGAAATGTCTTGAGCGAGTCAGGATGTCGGTTTGGTGGCCGGAGATCACGCGAGACGTCAAACGCGTAGTGGGAACCTGTGAGCATTGCCAGACGTACAGGCCTAGTCAGCAGAAAGAGCCGTTGATGACGACACCACTTCCCTCGCGACCTTTCGGGAAGGTGGCGATCGACCTGTGTCTCCACCAAGGTCAGAACTACCTCGTCATGGTAGATTACTACACAAGGTGGATTGAGGTACTTCACGTGCGGAGTACCACAACAGCGGCCTGCTTAGCGAATATGAAGGACGTGTTTGCGCGGTTCGGACTTCCGGACGAAATTGTGTCGGACAACGGTCCGCAATTTGTGTCGTCCGAGTTTAAGTCGTTCACGGAAGAACACGCCATCACTCACACGACGTCGAGTCCGTTTCTCCCGAATAGTAACGGGGAGACGGAACGGGCTGTAAGGTCGGCCAAGGGCATCCTTCGGCAAAGTGAGCCGTGGATGGCTTTGTTAATCTACCGTGACACGGTCATGGCCGCCACTCGTTATAGCCCTAACCAACTCCTGATTGGCAGACATGTCAAAACGAACCTGCCAACGCCACCGTCAGCCCTTCAGCCGTGTCGATCCAGTGACGAGGAAGTTCGCGAACACGACGTACGCGCACCACTACAATCGTCGACACGGTGTGCGCTCGTTACCGTCCTTGTCGCCAGGTGACGATGTGAGGGTGAAAACTCCTCAACAGGCCGACTGGGCGGAGAAAGGCGTGGTGACGACTCCCGCCGACACGCCTCGGTCGTTCATGGTTGAGACGTCATCAGGTGCTGTGTACCGTCGCAACCGAGGCCACCTGCAGGCCACGGGTGAGGGTAATCCGCCAAACCAGCCGATCCCACCTGTGCCCGTCGACGTGCCACTTGAGCCGGGTGTTGTGTCCAACCCGCCTGAGCTGCCGTCGAGTTCCACTCCGGTACCTCAAAGCCCAGGTTTGCGCAGATCCGCGAGACGCGGGCGTGGCCAAAAGCCTGATCGCTTGATCGAAATGTGTTAGTTAGTGTAGTCATAATAATATCACCAGCGGTTGGCAATGTTGTGCCTGAGACAGGCCGTTTACTTTAATCTGTCGTAATTGCTTAACTGCAAAAGGGGAGATGTAATGAGCGCTACCTAAGACAGTACGCCATCTAGCGAGTAACTGAAAAACATAACATGTGAATGACTCCATCTTGTCTGTCAGATGGGCTCGAATTGAATACATAATTTTGTGGTTCTACTAAGTTGTCTTGTCGTCTTTATATGTCAGAATCACTACAATATGTCCATTATGATAGTTCGTGAGTTTGTAGGTGTAGCCCAGTTAAATAAGGACAAGGCGTACGCTCACTGCACTGCCTAGCGGCAATAGTGGAGTCGTAGCCTTACGCCACGGTTTATGTTAGGAGTTAGGTGATCGATAGACGATAGCTGGGCCAAATAACCAAAGTTGGTATAGTTGTGGCTTAGGATCATACATAACTTATACATATGTATATATATACACGGTGTCGACTTATTGCCATAAGTTGACGTCATGCCATTCGATCAACGCCAGATATTAAATTATTGTCGAAAACGGCACATGACATTCGCCTTGCTACGAGGTTTGCGCTGCATACGCTAGATGGCAGCATTTAACAGTTCTCCAGCAAACAATGCTGGAAGAAGAGGAAAATGTCAAAACTTGTTCCTATTTTGGCAACTGGAAAACGCATAGCAAATTAATACAAGTTTGGGCATTTGTGTTGAATCCGGACCCACCTCAATTTTGCCGTTATTACTGTATCTTTGCCTACATATGATACTTCATTGGGTTAATTCAACCATTCAACATCATCCCACGCATATTTATGTTTTATAAATAGTGCATCTTAGCGCAATTTTAAGTCCGAAAAACGGTGCGGTCGGCATAAACAAACTGTGTTTATCGCTCAGTTCAAGTGCACGGCGCAGTAACGCATGGCCGCTGCGCTTGCGGCTGGCACAAATTGGAGCGCTATTTGGGTCTCAAAATGTGACACAATATTTATAAAACAAATGTACCTGCGATGATGTTGAATGATTGAATTAATGCAATGAAATATCAAATGTAGGCAAATATACAGTTATAACAGCAAAACTGTGGTGGGTCCAGATTCTGCCCAAGTGCCCAAGTTTGTAGTATCCCCATTGAGCAGCGGTAGAAGCATCAGAAATTCTTTGCGGTCTCCTCTGAACTAGCATGTGGTTCTTGGACATAGGAAGTGGTCAACCTCATTCAATTGCCAGTGAACGTTCCGCTCGTATCTCATTCCATCTACTCCTGGCGGAGGTGGTAAGATCAACAATATCCATTAGTCCACCGACAATAATTTTAAATCGACTGACTTAAGTTAATGTTAGCTCATGCACAGATCAGTTCACGTTATACGTGCACTGTGGCTACTCCACATATAATTTAACCATTTAACTGTCACAGTTTAAATAGGGTTGAAAATAAAAACGGCCCATGCACATTTCTTGAGCACAATATAGAAAACTTTATGTATCTGGTACTTGAGTGCAGACATCTTGATGTGAGACCAACATTGTCTTCAGGGATTTGTGACCCACCGAACTCTACTGTTGTAGAGAGCAACTCTGCGTTTGAGGTTCGGGATTCTAATTCCCTAGGTTGGAATATACAGGTCGTCTAATAAATTCCACAGTGCTTCTCTAATGAAGACGATTTTTCGTGTAGCAAAATTTCGTATACGTGGCTGTGCATGTCTTGGATGCCTATAAATAATTTTCCATTGATGGTTTATAAACCTTGACATTGCGGTCACATTGTTTTATGCAGAACACGGTCAATGTTGTCTTTGTTCCGTTGTTGTCTGGGTAGGGGCAACATTAATCTTTCCTGATTTATCTATAATTTGCATTGTGTTTTTAATTGAAGGAAACCTGTCGCATGGTGGAACCTGACGCGATGGAGTCTGGCATGTCAGGCCCGTAGCCAGGGGGGTTCACGTGAACCCTTTGAATCCCCCTTTCTCCAAAATGTGAACCCACTTCAAAATTGCATCTTTAAAATGTGAACCACTAATTGTATTCCATGTTTCTCAAAAGCGTTAACCCCGCCTCCTAAAAGCTACTGGATAGTGTTCAAGCATTACAAAGAATGCCAAGAAAGCCTGATTTGTGCGGATGATAAAAGGAGAACCGTTATCTATTAAGTGACCATCACGGAATATATGGTAGCCTAACTGAGGGATCAGTCCCCAGTGTCATGTGTAAAACGGGCAGTCACTAGAGGAATGTGTATCAAAGGACCATTGCATCCAATTAGCCATGCAGAAGGACTTCACACTATCCCAGGTTCTCCTGTTATGAAAACGCATGGGGTAACAAATACACAAGAAGCCAGTTTTACACCAAACATAAAAATATGAGTCCTAATTGTAGTCATTCAGAGGTTACAGATGCAGACAAAATATCGGTGAATTAACAGGTTGACGATGATTTAACAATTATGAGCACATAAATTAAGCCATATAAAATAATTCATTATTTCTCATCAGAACTCGGTTAAAAAGTGAACGAAAGGTGCTGATTTTTTTATTTTTAGTACGTTGATTAAGGTAACTACCGACTGCCAAAAAGGCTATTCTCAACAATCAACATCTTAAGATGCGTAGCGAGTGTATTTCTTCCAAGCTGCAAACCCGGCAGACGAAGTCATCTGGCTTAGCATGAATAATAATTTTCAACTATTGAACTGGAACGCGAATTTCGCTGAATAATTATATTTAACCAATACAAAATAAAGTTTAGCTTCACCTATTTTAAAATGCGCGTGCTGATGAGAAATCGTGTAATTGTGTGGCTGTATGGTTGCCGAAATACTGTGGTTGTTAGTTGCATTTTTATAGGTCTCTGAAAGGGGTGCCTTATCGCTGATGAGGAGGCAAGAATGTGTGAAGGGCCTTTATTATCAATTACTATGTCCATTTTGTGTTCCGTATAGTTGTAAGATACAGTTTGTGTTTCTTGGAATCAGTGTGGTGTACAGGATATGGTACTCGACTGTTTGACACCTGGAATTTAATTCAAATTCCACAAGAGGACAACATTATTCTAATCTTCTATTTACTGGGCATGTCTTATAAAAGTTTGTTAATTTACTAACTTAATTATGTTTATGATAAATTATGGAAATTTTGCACATCAGAACGGATAAATATGATGTATTAATTGTAGAGTGAAAACCAGATTGTAAATGTCACACTATAACTGTTTATCCTAAAATATAACTTGGACACACCCACACTCCTCGGTGCCTCGTTTATAATATTAATATGATCATATTCAAAACAACTGCACACACAGCGAAGGGTTTCGAGTAAATAGTTCAGTTATATTAACAACAAACTATCACTGCGTGTTGGCTTTTATGAATACAATTGGGTGTAAATTAGGCTTAATCAGGCTACAAAATGGGACCAATCTCCACAGACCACACATGAGTCCCACTTTGTTTGAAAACGCACCCCAAAACGACCTCGTTATGGGCCTGCTAGTGATGCTAATGTGGTGTTTGTATATAAGATATAAGAATATAAGACGAAACCACGTGGTCCACCAATCTCACACCCACTTCATTGTTCTTCCAGTTAGAAATGTAACCTTCTGCATTATGAGCCCCCACGTCAACATATGGGGCCCTCTACATTCTGAAAAAAATATAACCCCACGTGAACTTGTGGCGCCCCTGGAGTCTGAATTGGTAAAATGTGAACCCCCATTGTGAAACGCTGGCTACGGGCCTGCATGTACAAATACATAATAAAAAGAAATGTGGCGGCCAACATTTCTGCCACAAAACCCTTCCTCAGTTAAAACCCCCCAAAATAGAACAAACAAAGTTATCATCTCCTTATCACCCTGGTACACTTTCAACATTATGCTACATCACCTACTGATATAAGTTCCTAGTGCTAGGGTGGGATCACCTGTACAGTGCATGACACTGATATAAGTTCCTAGTGCTAGGGAGAGATCACCTGTACAGAGCATGACACTGATATAAGTTCCTAGTGCTAGGGTGGGATCACCTGTACAGAGCATGACACTGATATAAGTTCCTAGTGCTAGGGTGGGATCACCTGTACAGAGCATGACACTGATATAAGTTCCTAGTGCTAGGGTGGGATCACCTGTACAGTGCATGACACTGATATAAGTTCCTAGTGCTAGGGTGGGATCACCTGTACAGTGCATGACACTGATATAAGTTCCTAGTGCTAGGGTTGGATCACCTGTACAGTGCCTGACACTGATATAAGTTCCTAATGCTAGGGTGGGATCACCTGTACAGTGCATGACACTGATATACGTTCCTAGTGCTGGGGTGGGATCACCTGTACAGTGCATGACACTGATATAAGTTCCTAATGCTAGGGTGGGATCACCTGTACAGTGCATGACACTGATATAAGTTCCTAGTGCTAGGGTGGGATCACATGTACAGTGCATGACACTGATATAAGTTCCTAGTGCTAGGGTGGGATCACCTGTACAGTGCATGACTCTGATATAAGTTCCTAATGCTAGGGTGGGATCACCTGTACAGTGCATGACACTGATATAAGTTCCTAGTGTTGGTGTGGGATCACCTGTAAAGTGCATGACACTGATATAAGTTCCTAGTGCTAGGGTGGGATCACCTGTACAGTGCATGACACTGATATAAGTTCCTAGTGCTAGGGTGGGATCACCTGTACAGTGCATGACACTGATATAAGTTCCTAGTGCTATGGTGGGATCACCTGTAGTGCATGACACTGACATAAGTTCCTAGTGCTAGGGTGGGATCACCTGTACAGTGCATGACACTGATATAAGTTCCTAGTGCTAGGGTGGGATCACCTGTACAGTGCATGACACTGATATAAGTTCCTAGTGCTGGGGTGGGATCACCTGTAAAGTGCATGACACTGATGTAAGTTCCTAGTGCTAGGGTAGGATCACCTGTACAGTGCATGACACTGATATAAGTTCCTAGTGCTGGGGTGGGATCACCTGTAAAGTGCATGACACTGATATAAGTTCCTAGTGCTAGCGTGGGATCACCTGTAGTGTATGACACTGATATAAGTTCCTAGTGCTAGGGTGGGATCACCTGTAGTGCATGACACTGATATAAGTTCCTAGTGCTAGGGTGGGATCACCTGTACAGTGCATGACACTGATATAAGTTCCTAGTGCTAGGGTGGGATCACCTGTACAGTGCATGACCCGGATATAAGTTCCTAGTGCTAGGGAGAGATCACCTGTACAGTGCATGACACTGATATAAGTTCCTAGTGCCAGGGTGGGATTACCTGTACAGTGCATGACACTGATATAAGTTCCTAGTGCTAGGGTGGGCTACCTCACCTGTACAGTGCTAGGGTGATCCCTGGTGTATACCTAAGTTCCTAGTGCTAGGGAGAGATCACCTTTACAGGGCATGACACTGATATAAGTTCCTAGTGCTAGGGTGGGATCACCTGTACAGTGTATGACCCGGATATAAGTTCCTAGTGCTAGGGAGAGATCACCTGTACAGTGCATGACACTGATATAAGTTCCTAATGCTAGGGTGGGATCACCTGTACAGTGCATGACACTGATATAAGTTCCTAGTGCTAGGGTGGGATCACATGTACAGTGCATGACACTGATATAAGTTCCTAGTGCTAGGGTGGGATCACCTGTACAGTGCATGACTCTGATATAAGTTCCTAATGCTAGGGTGGGATCACCTGTACAGTGCATGACACTGATATAAGTTCCTAGTGTTGGTGTGGGATCACCTGTAAAGTGCATGACACTGATATAAGTTCCTAGTGCTAGGGTGGGATCACCTGTACAGTGCATGACACTGATATAAGTTCCTAGTGCTAGGGTGGGATCACCTGTACAGTGCATGACACTGATATAAGTTCCTAGTGCTATGGTGGGATCACCTGTAGTGCATGACACTGACATAAGTTCCTAGTGCTAGGGTGGGATCACCTGTACAGTGCATGACACTGATATAAGTTCCTAGTGCTAGGGTGGGATCACCTGTACAGTGCATGACACTGATATAAGTTCCTAGTGCTGGGGTGGGATCACCTGTAAAGTGCATGACACTGATGTAAGTTCCTAGTGCTAGGGTAGGATCACCTGTACAGTGCATGACACTGATATAAGTTCCTAGTGCTGGGGTGGGATCACCTGTAAAGTGCATGACACTGATATAAGTTCCTAGTGCTAGCGTGGGATCACCTGTAGTGTATGACACTGATATAAGTTCCTAGTGCTAGCGTGGGATCACCTGTAGTGCATGACACTGATATAAGTTCCTAGTGCTAGGGTAGGATCACCTGTACAGTGCATGACACTGATATAAGTTCCTAGTGCTAGGGTGGGATCACCTGTACAGTGCATGACCCGGATATAAGTTCCTAGTGCTAGGGAGAGATCACCTGTACAGTGCATGACACTGATATAAGTTCCTAGTGCCAGGGTGGGATTACCTGTACAGTGCATGACACTGATATAAGTTCCTAGTGCTAGGGTGGGGTCACCTGTACAGTGCATGACACTGATATAAGTTACTAGTGCTAGGGTGGGATCACCTGTACAGTGTATGACCCGGATATAAGTTCCTAGTGCTAGGGAGAGATCACCTGTACAGTGCATGACACTGATATAAGTTCCTAGTGCTAGGGTGGGATCACCTGTACAGTGTATGACCCGGATATAAGTTCCTAGTGCTAGGGAGAGATCACCTGTACAGTGCATGACACTGATATAAGTTCCTAGTTCTAGGGTGGGATCACCTGTACAGTGCATGACACATATATAAGTTCCTAGTGTTAGGGTGGGATCACCTGTACAGTTCATGACACTGATATAAGTTCCTAGTGCTAGGGTGGGATCACCTGTACAGTGTATGACACTGATATAAGTTCCTAGTGCTGGGGTGGGATCACCTGTACAGTGCATGACACTGATATAAGTTCCTAGTGCTAGGGTGGGATCACCTGTACAGTGCATGACACTGATATAAGTTCCTAGTGCTAGGGTGGGATCACCTGTACAGTGCATGACACTGATATAAGTTCCTAGTGCTAGGGTGGGATCACCTGTACAGTGCATGACACTGATATAAGTTCCTAGTGCTAGGCTGGGATCACCTGTACAGTGCATGACACTGATATAAGTTCCTAGTGCTAGGGTGGGATCACCTGTACAGTGCATGACACTGATATAAGTTCCTAGTGCTAGGATGGGATCACCTGTACAGTGCATGACACTGATATAAGTTCCTAGTGCTAGGGTGGGATCACCTGTACAGTGCATGACACTGATATAAGTTCCTAGTGCTAGGGTGGGATCACCTGTACAGTGCATGACACTGATATAAGTTTCTAGTGCTAGGGTGGGATCACCTGTAAAGTGCATGACACTGATATAAGTTCCTAGTGCCAGGATAGGATCACCTGTACTGTGCATGACACTGATAACAGTTCCTAGTTCTAGGGTGGGATCACCTGTACAGTGCATGACACTGATATAAGTTCCTAGTGCTAGGGTGGGATCACCTGTACAGTGCATGACACTGATATAAGTTTCTAGTGCTAGGGTGGGATCACCTGTAAAGTGCATGACACTGATATAAGTTCCTAGTGCCAGGATAGGATCACCTGTACTGTGCATGACACTGATATAAGTTCCTAGTGCTAGGGTGGGATCTCCTGTACAGAGCATGACACTGATCTATTTCTCCATGACCATGAGTACTGAGTATAGTCTTTCAAAGAGCACCTCCTTACTGTACTTGCAATATAGTTCATTACGCAACGTTAATACGGTACGCAGCGCTTTCACGAACAACCATATAATCCAGTAAATCAAGCGTGACCAGGTTCAAGAGTTCCTTTGACCTATCCATGAATTAATGTTGCATTGTCATGATGTCATCGCACATACTGTATACCTTTTCTTGAATATGTCCTGTGATTGCTCTTGTCCGTGACTTTAAGAGGGTTGATCAGAGGAATGTAGTCCATGAGCCAGACAAGATTTTATTCTCAAATTGAGGGACTAATTCCCACTATGATTTTCAGTTACACCAATATCTGAAGAGTCCGAAAATGGGTGATGGACATTTCAGAAGCGTCGCTTATTACCTTTTTTGACGTCATCATTATACATGGCTGTCATTTTTTTACTAAATATCATTCCTGATATTATCAAAGAAAAGCTTAGTACACACAGTTCACAAGGATTTGCCAAGTATGTTAAACTTTATTTTTTACAAAACTCTCAAGTAACATGCACCAGGCAAAATTGCTATATATGTATGCGAAATTAAGAACCGACAACCACCTGTCAACTTGTCAACAAAACAGTGCCTAAACGACAAACTCAATAATCATGTAAGCTTGCTCACACTACACACATGCATACATATTATGTTTTTTCTTCTTTTTATTCTGGAAGAATTTGATTAGGTGATGTATTGATTCAGTTAAAGTTTTATTACAAAAGGTGGCTCTTCGATAGCGACTACCACAGTCTTAGAGGAGTCTCCTGACCCTACTTCTCATTATTTATCATACATTATGCCATGTTTACTATAAGGTTATATATTTGTATTATTTTTTTTTTTTACATGGATGTATTTTATGTATTATTTGAAATGTCTGGGTCAAATAAAACAAATTCTTCTTCTTCTTCAAGCGGAAATCAAGCTATTCAAAACTCGTGTCCTACAGCCAAATCTACTGATTGGATCTTCAAGTTGTATAAACAAAACTTGTTCGTAATAAAAAATTCCGAATACCGCAATAGTTATATAATCTTTCTATTATCAGTATTGGTCAAATATAGGGGGAAATGTCACGGAAAACGCAAGACAATCGCATTTTTATCCACAATAGTTTATTACTTCAGTTTTTGTAATGTTTTAATGACATATATGATTCATTATTTTACCTTCTTATGAAACTATATGCAATTTGTTACATTTCTGTCATTTTCTGTACTGATTCTATATGTTGCAGGCATATCAAAACATAAACGTACCCCCATCTGGTATCTGCAAACGGGAACAGTATCATACAGACTTCATTTCTCTCTTACGGCAAAACGGCTTGGCAGATTTATATGAAATGTTATGTGAATACGTAAACGGCTATGTGTTACGTCCAGCTGTTGCATTAGGTAACTAGCCGCAACGTCCAGTTAACTCAAATATATTCCAAGAAATCTTGTATGTAAAACACATAGAGAATGCCTCGAGCTATTTTGAGGCGGAAGTAATAATGATATTTCGAACTAGATAAATTAGCTGGTTAGATTGTAGATTGGCCTTCTCTTTTCCAAACGCGGTACATTTCCCAACGCTGTACACTGGAAGCAACTTCTCGGATAGCAAGTTTGATCGCTTCTTCTCTGTTTTAGCAACAGTACAAGTTGTCAGCAGTGATAACATCCTCGGTTATTGACCATGCCAGCCTGTTAACCCGACCAGAACCGCTCTCACTTGCACAGAGGAAGACATGAAGAAATGTATGTAGAGATGGCACAACCGTAACCATTAGTCTGTCAGTTCAAATAAGTACCTCTGCCTCAAAATAATTCGAGGCATTATCTGTGTATTTTACATACAAGATTTTTTGAATATATTTTATTTAACAAGAAGTTACGCTTAGTAACCTAGCGTAACAGCTGGACGGAAGCACATGCTAAAGCAAGGGGTGGTGAACAAATTAACGGGATGCCTTAGTAGCTTACAGTAGTAATAGTAATGTTTACCAAATCTTAGAAACCACAATGCATCGTTACATAAAACCATAACGCGCTTGCAGATAGGTGTCTATTCGTTCTGTGTTCACAATTGCGAAAGTCGGAGAGAATTGTGAAGTTCATGTCGATTGATAGGCCCTACTCGTGATAATGTAGAATTGTCAAATAATGTTCGTACTGCTATGCTAGGGTAGACATAAGCATATTGTGCCAGCGTCTATTTCATGACACCAAGTCCATCACGAAGGGACCATTGTCCCGAAGTATTTGCCGCGTGCGTGTGGTTCGTACTATTGTTAATATTACTCGCAACATTACGTTTTACGTTCCGCACAACTGATTTAGCCCATGAAAAGTGATAATCTTGACATATATTTTGACAAATATATAGGTCTTACGTCATATTCTACGGGTCATAAATTAATCCCAGACAGTTTCGTGCTCGTGGTTCAAGTTGACTAAGAAGAAAACTTTAACCTACCCGCATACGGAAACTCGATTATAAGTAGTTTATTGCAGCATCACTATTAAATGTATTATAGGGCCATTTTTAGGGCCAGACGTTTGGAAACAGAATATGTGCATATCAGTACTAACTGCCGATCATATAACTTGATTTACATATTTCATTGAGTTTATATATTCGAAGGCAGACGCTTATACATAACATTTATAGGCTAGTGGTTGGCATGCTTTATGAAGTAGTTAGGTTAATTAGGTTAATAAATCGTATTCATGACTCATTTATTCTATGTCTGACATCACAAGTAGTGCGTAACGCGTATACGTTTACGTATTCACACAAAATTTCATGCAAATCTGCCAAGCCGTTTTGCCGTAAGAGGGAAATGAAGTCTGTATGGTACTTTCCGTTTGCGGACACCAGATGGGGTACGTTTATGTTTTGATGTGCCTACAACATACAGAAGCAGTACAGAAGATATTTAAAATGACAAAAATGTAGCAAATAATTAGACATAGTTTCACAAGAAAATAAAAAATGAACCACCTATGTCATTAAAACATTTTCAAAACTGAAGTAAAAATATTGTGGAAAAATGCAATGACTTGCTCTAGACCTGCTACTTTGCATTGTTGATTTGGAAGGGCTTTTGTGTCTCTCACGTGAAGTGATAACCGACGGGCGAGGTTCTGTGTCTACAATATGCTAGTATAATATGCAGGCTTGTGTTAATCTTTTACTCAAAAGTGTGAATTAAGTGTCGAGATTTGGTAGACATGAAATTAATATTGTTTGATCTTAGACCTTGGACTGACCTTCAAATTTATCTTTAAAATCGGGCAGTCCCCACTCAAAAGGTTTGTTTGGTCCTAAGGTTGAACTGTACCAAAATGTGGTGCTTTGGCCCAGCGTGTCACGATGATTCCCTAAGCGACTCCATTATAATGTAAATGATACAAGAAAACAAATCAACCGATCAGCTAGCTACGTCAGAATTCGAACGATGACGACGTTGATGTTTGTTCATAAATTTATTTTCTCCTCCACATAGTATATTGTTATAGCCCACATTAATAACGAAATTACCATCCCGCGTATATATATATATATATATATATATATATTCCATATATAGCGTATGCATATAAAGTACCTTTTCCCTCGCGTTTTGTATGCAATAACTTATGCCCCATATAATAACCAGTTGTGAGATTTCTACCCATATTTCCGTCGTCAATCCTTGCTTGTTTTCGTGGTCCATCTTTGTGTTGTCATACTGCAATTGCCGTCAACGAATTATGGAAGAGACTGAATCTCCCCCTGGGACAATACCCTATTGTAGACGCGCAGCTGAAACATGAGTAGAAGACATATTTATAATAAATGACAACGGTGCACTTAAAGCTGCTTCCTCAACTAATTTAACCTTTGCGAATCCGGGGCTTTTGTGTCCAAACATATAATGTGTTAATGTTTTTTTAAGTAATATCAGCTATCGTTCAAATAAACGTACGTATCTGGTAATTTGCTAATTTCAATTGCCGGGTCTACATTGACACCTTTGGATTTGTAGGTCACGTGGTTTTCGAGTCAGCAAGTATCTTCGACAACATCTACACAGAAACACGTGTGTTCAATTGTATCGCGAATTCATGTAGTCCAATTTTAAGAATCATTTTAATTAATAATAATTAATAATTTCATAAAAACTCCTAACAACGTTATGAAACGAGCCAGCGAATTGTAGTAGATACTTAGTAGGTTAACTTTTTAAAAAAATTATTTGAAATGAGAGGCGTTAGTTGTTTTGTTTGTTTAGGAAAGTTAAAGGAAGTCTTCAGTGTGCAACCTAATTCAGAGCATCTTTATTCTGATTGACTCCGTTATTGTTTACATCTTGGATCCATGTGGCATACTTGTTAGTTCTGAATATATGGTCTTTCTCAATGTTAGGAGAAAATCTCGATAACCTGGACATTTCTTCACTCAATACGTAGACAACCAAATACCAATTTTCTCACCTCGTCGAGACACCCGACGAAGAAGTGTTTTCCACAGCAGTTGGCGATGTACATTGGCACGTCGTTGTTCTTCAAGTAGCCTAATAACAACATCAATAACAACGTATAACTTTTCTGATCATTATTGTTTCGACATAGTCGAAACCGGAAGTAGCATTGTACATAAGTATTTCCGTATTACTCGTTATTAAAATATGGTAATAAGGTAGTAAATAAGTATTTAAGAAGCTCCATTGGCTTCCGATGAAATAGCGTATCGTGTATAAAATACTGCTGCTTTCATTCCAAGCCCAACATGGCATTCACCGTCGAACATCACCGACTTGCTCGACGTGTACCGACCAGTGCGTGCGCTACGTTCTGCCAACAACAACGACCTGCGTGTGCCGCCATCCACCATCGGTCCCACGGATGTGGAACACTCTTCCGTTAGAATTAAAGACAGTCACAGCGCTAGCCACATTCAACGACTTTTAAAAACCCACCTGTTCCGTGTAGCATTTAATGTTTAGTTTAGTCTGTGATCTCGTACTTGACATAGTGTTTTTAAATAACTTATTTCATTTAACTAACTTATTTATGCCTTATTATGCACATATTACGTCACGTTTTAATTATTGCTATATCCTTTTATCACCTACTCTTATTGCCTTTTTAGTATGCATCACGGTTTTAGCAATTTATTTACTTATTTTTATTATCATTTATTTAACTAGCTAGTTTTAATATTCATGTATTAATATATTTCAGCGCCTCTGAATGGACTTTTGTATAGAATTGTGGCGCTCTGCAAGTTGACATTATTATTATTATTTTTTATATGTATATGTCATTAGAAATACATGTATATATTCAAGTTGGATTACAATAAAAGCAAATGCAGATGCTTTGTAACTCGTATGTTACATAGGAAATCACATTGTCACTATAGTTTGATTGCAAGTAACGAAATTATGCTCTTAATGCTTTCGTTTAAAATACATACAAGAACACGCTAATCAAAAAAGATTATTTTCTACAAAACCAATACAAAGACTATTCCCCTTCAGAGAAAAGCGTGGTTTTCTTGTAGATTGTCAATAATATCAGAACCATATTTTGCCGACTGGTATTGACAATATGTTGAGTATTACAATTTTAGCACAAGTTTCCTTTGGTAAATACATAAGAATTGAAGCCTTTTTCCGATAGTACGGTATTTGTTTCTGTTGCTATACCTGAGATCGGGATTGTTTGCTTCAGGTCGCCGTCAACGTAGACCATGAGACACTGACCGTCGTAAACCCACACCACGTGATACCACCGGTCGTCCGCCGAAGCCTGCAATAAAGAGATTAAGCATTTACAACATGATACACTGGCCATCATATACTCAGGCACCGTGGTAGCAACAGTCGTTTGTCGGAACCTTCAACAAGGCGTAATCCTAATTACAAAAGTGCTATTGTGGTGAGGTGGTTAGATTTATATACAAAATGTTCCGATGTCTTACGCTTTAGACAATGTATAAATGATGCTTCATTTAATATTTTTAAAGGGCAAACAAGCGCGTACATGCACGTATCCAAGACATATTTTGTTGATCAGGAAACAGTTATATTTCGTCGAAGAAAACCCTACTAAAACATTTTGTTTTGACAATGCTGGCCGTCTTTACACTAACTAACGTTTCTGTGTTCTTCCTTTTTTACACGTTGGCTGTTCCCGCTTAGATGTTTCATACCATAAAGGTGTGTGTGTGTGTGTGCGAGCGTGTGTGTCCATGCGTGCGCGTGCATGTGTGTTGGCGCGCGCATGCAGGCATGCGTGCACGCATGCATGGAACTACTTGTGTGTGCGCTTACGTCTGAAACGGAGCGTTGTGCGCCTGCCTCATCCGTAGTGATGTTGGCCATCAACATCCCGTCCGCATGACCGATAAGGAAGCCGGCCGTGTCGATACAGTCTCCGTTGTTGACAATGCCTTGAGGAGACGTTTGCTCTCCCTGCCGCTTGAACCTCACAGACACAGTGAATTTGTCCACCTTGTTGTTTGCAAACCACGTGCGAAGGAAGGCAACCTAAACAATAAATGAATGTAACATTTTTATAATTTACATATTTATAATAATTTATTCTAAATTAGTATTCGATATTTATGTTGAAAGATTTGAGCTCCCTAAACAAAGTCACATTCGTTTGCCTGGATCGAATGACTGAGACACAGCATCATGAATGACAGTTACCTCGAAGTGTGTCCCTCCAGTGAAACAGGCGACTTTTCCTTGTCGTTCTGCGTCGTACTGGAGCGACACTCCGGTGCCGTACTGGGTGGCAATAGCTCGGTGACATGTGACGTCATTGAAGTGGTCCTCGTAGGGGAAGTGGAGCAACAAGTCGTCGTCGCATTCCGGTATCACTTCAGTCAGAACAGCACATATGTAAATGCGCAGCCGTTATGCTAACTGCATAATTCTTAACACTTTCCATACCAATACTAATAGTATGTTCCTGGATCATTGAACAATATTACCCACATAAACCTATGTAATCATCGGTGAACGCATGACATAACACAACCTGAAAGGGATTCACGCCTAGATTTATGAACTTACATACACATGTACAAATACAATCAGCAGAATATGATTAAAATTGGTTTCTTACCAAATATATGCATCGATCTCAACCAACCGTGGATATAAAATGATAAAGTTTTCAAAGAGGCTTAAATCGCATCAAAATGTTGTGTATAGGCTTCATGTGTGTCTTTAACACTATACCAAATTCCCGTTGATATTATATTATTTCAATTCCTGCACACTTATTTTGTAGTTTTAATCTAGCTAGATGTCATGACAAAAGGAACTATTTAGTATACAACAGAACCAGGCAACAAATGACCAGACAAAGTCAACACAGGCAACCCGTGGTTTGCACCTGTTGATGTAAATACATAATGGTCAGACGATACTTACGTGGTCCGGCTGATATGCAGTCGCAAAGGTCACCCATGTTGACGAATTCCATTCCCGCGATGCAGCTCCTTATTGTTAGTGGATCGCCACTGATCCAGAACTTAGACGGATCGCCAGGGTAAGACTCGTACGGACATGGTACTGTAAATGGTGGATAGAACTTGAATGTTTGTATGTCGTTTTATTTTGCAATATACAAAAATGCCTTGGAATTACCATCGTACGTAGAAGGGAAAGTGGAGTTAGCTGATATTACTGATACAGAGATGCACACTGGATTAAAAGGGATGAAGAAGGGGAAAGCACCTTGTATCGATGAGATGCGTGTTGATATGGTAAAGGGAAATGTGCAAGATCCATGAAAATACAGAGGCATCTGGTGGAGAAGAGGTTGGATATGCAAGGGAGAATGGCTGTGGGATATGCAAAATAAAAAAATTACTTGGAATTACCATCGTATGTAGAAGGGAAAGTGGAGTTAGCTGATATTACTGATACAGAGAAAAAGGGATGAAGAAGGGGAAAGCACCTTGTATCGATGAGATGCGTGTTAAGATAGTAATGGTAGTAGGGGAGAGTGGAATCAGCTGGACAAAGAGGCTGCTGAATACTTGTATGAGGCAAGGTAAAGTACCAGAAGAGTGGTTGACAGGGTTAACTGTCCCAATGCGGAAGAGGAAGGGAGATGTGCAAGATCCAGGGAAATACAGAGGCATCACACTTCTAAGTCACACCATGAAGCTGCTAGAGAGGATCCTGGATGGGAGGATTCAAAAGAGAGTAGAACAGGAAGTAGGGGAAGAACAACAGGGATTCAGAAAGGGCCGAGGGACGACGGGTACAATGCTTGCATTGAGACAGCTGGTGGAGAAGAGGTTGGATATGCAAAGGAGAATGGCTGTGGGATTTGTGGACTTGGAGAAGGCACATTGCACAGACCCAAGAGAGATGGTGTTGGCAACAGTGAGATGGATGGGAGTGCCAGAAGCAGAAGCCAGGATGGTGGGAGCAATGCATGAAAGAACAACAGGAAGAGTTCTGGCTGGATCTGGGATGTCGGAAGAGTTTCCCGTTAACATCGGATTGAGGCAAGGAAATACTCTAAGCCCATTACTATTTATTATAGTGATACGATACGACTAATCAGTACGAAGATCAGCACAAAGGATGTTCTCAGAAAGATTATGTATGCAGACGCCCTTGCAAACAGAAAGCAAACAAGAGCTACAAGACATGTTGGACGAATGGAACGTGGTGTTCAAGAAACACGGACTGAGAATGAGCGTGGAGAAGACAGAAGTTAAGTGGGTTGGGCAGCAGAGAGAGGAATTGGACATCAGGTTGGACAAAAAGGAAATTAAGCATGTGGACGGCTTTGTGTACCTTGGAGGAGTGATTACGGCGGATGGGCGTTCAGATGTGGATGTGCGATGCCGAATACAAGCAGGAGCGAATGTTTGGAGAAAGGTAGAGGGAGTCATAATGGACAGAAAAATCTCGAAAAAGCTTAAAGGGAACGTCATGAGAATGTATATTACACCGGCATGCATATATGGTCTGGAGACAGTGGCGATGACAGCAACAACAACAGAAGATGCACGCTTGTGATAACAACTGGGCTAGAAGAATAACAAGAACAAAGAGGGTACATACGCGAAGGACAAATGACCCGAGAAAAGAGGTTGGAATGCAATGTAGTGTAACAGGGGGATTATTGAGAAGCCGGACGAGATGGGTAGGCCATTTGGCAAGAATGGTTACCAGAAAAATAGCGTAGAGAGCAGAGGCGGAACAACATAAAAGACACAGGAAAAGGGGAAGGTCAGAGCTGAGATGGGAGGACAGCGTGAGGGGGGACGACATGAGAAGATCAGGGGATGAAGAAAGATGGAGAGAGGGAGCGATGGACAGAAAACTATGGAAGGAAAAGATACAGAGAGTGGTTCAGCTTTACTGTATTTGATCCTCATGTACAGCAGTGTACAAAGAGGAGAGCAACAATACAGTTTCTCATTGCAATGTTTGCAGTCTCTATAGTACTGGTGGTTTCTGCTGTTACGTTTACGTTGCTTATTTGCGAGATACACTCGTTTTATTCATTGTTTGACATTTTGTTTTGATATCCAATCAATGACTACTACAGTTTTACCGTTAACAGTCGGTTCCGGGCTGTACAGAGACACTGGCCCGACTTCGCAGTCGGCATCCGCCGGCATGACGGGCACACACGTGTGGTAGGCTTGGTTCCAGAAGAGTTCTCCACAAGTGACGTGGTGTATCCGGTAGTTCCCGTTGCTGAGTGGCTCACAGATGTAGTACAGATGACAGTTGTACCGGTCCTCCAACCAAATCTGTCCCTTCGTGTAGTCGCAACGAGAACAGTCAACACGCCCTGTCGTCAAATATATATATGTATATATATATGTATATATATATATGTATATATATATATGTACATATATACACATGGTAATGCAGGAACAATAAGTAGTACGTCGAACGTACGTAGGTAGTATTAATATTATCATTGACAAAACAAAACTAACAACGACTACCTGAAGCTGAAGTGAAATGTTAATATAAAAGAATTATGTCATTATCCGCTGCTAACCTAACTCCATGTAGTGCCGTCTTTCCTACACCTGTTTGTAATATGTTGCACGTAATACAAATAATAAAGAACTCGTGTGTCAAGTGTATACTTTACATGGGGTGGTTGTCGTCGTCGGGCAGGGAACTAAGCATGGCGCGTCGCAGTCCACCTTTTGTCTACTGTCGGGAATTTCTTCACCGGTCACCGCGTCAACAAACCAGCAGTCGTTTGTGCCTTTCATAATGCCTTTCACTCCACATGGCGCGTCACACTTTCCGAAGTTTCCACAGTCGACATCACATTTTTTTTCCGGTGGGCAGGGTTTGACGCAGGGTTCGCTGCACGGAACCTTGTGTCTTGAACCTTCTTTTTCTTTTCTAGTTCTTCCTAATATCTTCCAGCAGTATTTGGAACCCTCCTTTGTGCCTTCAACTCCACACTTGTCAACGATGCAATCTCCGAAGTCCTCACAGACGTCACATTTATCCCTGGGGGCTGTCGGAAACAAATCACACAACCTTAGTAGCGCAAGCTGTATATGTATATATATATATATATACAGGCGCCGCTGCACTCATGTTGACACTTACATATACACTTACACCCCCACATATACTCACACATACACACACAAAACCTACAAACGCACACATACACACACACACACATATATATATATACATATATATATATATGTGTGTATATATATATATATGAGTGTGTGTGTGTGTGTGTGTGTGTGTGTGTGTGTGTGTGTGTGTGTGTGTGTGTGTGTGTGTGTGTGTGTGTGTGTGTGTGTGTGTGTGTGTGTGTTTGTATTTACTTATTTCACATATCTTGTCGGCAATCGCTCTCGTTAAGCGTTGCACGTCGCGGTAACTAGCAGCACGGAACACATAATCTTGATGGGATGCAATGCCATTGATTTCGTCCATATTGACTGCCTCGCCAATTGCTGAAAGAATATAAGCAACTGGCATGATAGTGCTAACCTGTGTTGTCATATATTCAGTCACCATGTTTGTCAGCCTTTTACGTTATTCCTACCGAAAGAAAACATTTTCCACGTTGGTATAAAAAACAATCCTCCAACATGTTTGACCCAACCCGATGTCATTAAAGCAATCCTCCAGTATGTTTGAACCAACCCAATGTCATTAAAGCAATCCTCCAACATGTTTGACCCAACCCGATGTCATTAAAGCAATCCTCCAGTATGCTTGACCCAACCCGATGTCATTAAAGCAATCCTCCAACATGTTTGACTCAACCCGGTGTCGCCTAGTGTTTTTTTTAATGTCTACTTCGTCGTAATGTAACATACATATATTGCCAGTGCGGAAATCTTTTTTATTCTGGTATATTTATAAACATAGTCGACGGATAGTAATGGATATAACTATTTCGACGTCCTGTTATGCACAGATACTGAAACCCTACCCATATGTATAATAACTACTAACCGACAGCAAACATTTCAATGTTGTCCTTTTTGGCTAAGTCTGCTTCAGGGAGTGTTCTTTCTGCGTCTTGGTTGGACGCGCCATCTGTTATGACAACGCCGATCGGTGTGGCTATGTCGCCGCCACGACCCTCGTCGTTAAGTATCTGGTGCATTACCATGATACCGTCAGCGGTGTTCGTTACGCCGGCCATGTACTCGAGATTGAAAACGACTGGTTCAATATCGCTCATCGAATTGTATGCATTTAACCCGAAGCATTTTGCAACGGTTGTCGAGTAAATGACCACGCTGACGTGAGCGCCTTTGCTCGATATCTTCAATCCTTTCATAACGTCGATGACGAACTGGACGGAAACTGACCAGTTAAAGGCACCGATACTGCCCGATGAATCCAGCACAAACACGACGTCACCGACACAATCTCCCTCGGCTGGCAAGAAAATATGTCATAACATATATTTTGCATGGGTTAGAACATCAATTAAAATATAATAATAATATATATGACATGTGTAATTATTCTCAAGGTAGGAGCAGGATTGACCTGAGGCGATATCATTGCCGTGACAACAAAGTGTCGCCACTTGTAACAATATTGCACCGTGACAGTAACTGGCAAACTGTTAGACGTCGCTTGAAATATAACTTGGGGCTGTTTTAGCGGTGATAGGGCGGTGGCTTTTTGCAGTTTTATAAGCTTCTTAAATTTAACAGAGGGTTCTGCTTATATATGACTTTCCGTGTGAGCTCTCATGACCTTGTCTAATGACGTAGCCATTGCCTTATATAAACCCGGCTGTCTACTAATGCATTGTTCAATGATACCCACTCACCCCAATCAGATTAAATCAGATTCAACCGGAAACGTTATTATTCATCTATCATTCGAATTATTATGCACTCTACAAATCACAAGTGTATACATGGTAACAGCATGCGTACACCTTGGTAACATTCTTTCTGAAATACGTAGGTCCTATTGTTATGTGAGTTTTCATTGACTTCTCCACCGTTTCTGAAAGCGTGACGTGTATGCTGCCATCAAACCACATCAAATTAATGTTACAATTAACGCGATAGCGCCATGTTTTACTATTCAGTTATGATGAGTTGGAATCAAATCAGATTGACTATTTCACTGTGACGTAATACTTAATACCTCGCATTTGGCATGTCATGGACGAATAGGTGTTAAAATGATATCGATGTAAGACCTACATTGACTTAATTATATATATATATGTACATTTTGCTGTCACGGCAATGATATCGCCTTGGGTAAATCCTGCTCCAACCTTGAGAATAATTCCACTTGTCGTATATATTATTATATTTTAACTGATGTTCTAACCGATGATATACATACGTATATACTAATAACAGTAATAATAATAATAATAATAAACGTCTATGGCGCTTATATCCCCAAGAATGTGAACAACATACAAGAATCATTAAAATAATTAAAATCGTTAACAGGGACAAACAAGAGTTATCATTAGAGAAAGGAACTGTCGAAGCTTAGGATAGGACGGCGATTTTAAATAAATTGTCTTGAGTTTGTTTTACGAAAAATAACTATAGATTCCAATGATTTTAAAGTGATAGGGGGTTGATTCCAGATTTTTGTTTAGCTACAGAGAAAGCACGTTTGCCAGTGTTAAGCTTGGTTTAGGAACAAAAGGATCACACGCACACGCACACGCACACGCACACATACACACAAACATACACTAAAACCAAAACAATATATATATACTTACTCGGCTGGCATGAGTGAGTGTTACAACGGATTTCCTGTTTTTCTCCTGTATCCGCTGATCTTGACCGTGTTCCGTCGTCGCCGCACGGCTCTGAGCAATCCGTCCAGGAGAGTCTTCGGAAGGGGTCTGTCACGCAACATCAGACGAACAATCGTCACACGCGCATTGTAACAATACAGTTTCTAAGATTTTTCTTAAATGACTTATGAGATATGAGTTTCCAATATTGGGAAAACTAGACGACCGTTGACATTCGGAAGGTTAAGATTACAGGCAAATTATGAAGACTGTCCATACCCTCATTAAGACAAAGGGAACGCATCCATTACTGAGCCGGAAATAACCTTCGTGTGACAGTCATGTGGTACATAACTGAACAAATACAAGCAGTTGGACGTTTGTTGTGTGTTTCTTACCATCAGAGTGTATCATATATAGCTTCTTATAGGTGTCTTACCATCACAGATCATCAGACTAAGCTTGCTCTCTGTATTTACCATCACATGGCATCAGATATAGTTTGCTATATGTGACTTACCATCACAGGGCATCATGTGGCACGAAGCCTCGGTTCTCCCACACAGGTTTCCATCGCAATACTTGTTTCTTTCTTGTGTACCGCCGCCACATTCCACCGAGCATTTAGTCCAATCTCCCCACTCTGCAAATTCAAATGTTTACAGAGAGTCCACTATATGTTTAATACATTATAACAATGATTAAATATTGAATCATTATATATTATAAAGTATAATTTATACATAAAATAGATAAGCGACTGAAAAATGGACAACTCGAAACACATCTAAAAACATTCATTTCTGGAGTTGCTAGCAAATCTTGAAATGAATGTCACGGCTCATCAGTGTTGGCATAATTTGAAAGTATGCATTTTCTGTTATTCTAGCATGCCTCTAGATTTCCAGGTAACCATTCACAGAATACCTATAAGCGAACGTATAATCATGTCGTTTTCCTTGTTCTGTGCGGTTCCGAACGATGTGGGATTCGGATACTCAGTACACTAATCTTCCGATTGCGGCGATGCCGAGATCATTTGCATAGGATTTAGACATGCGCATTTCACAATTTCTTTATATCATGTTGTAAGCTCCACCCACTTTTAAAACGGCGGCGAAACTGATGTGCTTTGATGGCAATGAAATTGGTATTGTGGATGTCGGCGTGACACCACGATAACTTATGCCAACCAACGGAGACTAAGGGCCAGCCGTTTAAAAGTGGGTGGAGCTTTTAACATAAAATCAGAAAGTGGCGCCTCAATCAGTAGACGGGTGAACTGTGTCGACGAACCAACATCGTTCTCTAGTGTCTAAGACACCGTAAATGCCATGGGTGTAGGTCCATTTATAGGTTATTTTAGGAATGATTACCGACAAAACCATCTATATGTTGGAGTAGCAGAAAGCGTAAGCTTTCACAGATTTGAAGATCGTTGACATCGGACGAGCCGTAAGGGTTCTAGCAACCGTTGAATTGAGCGTTTTGAGACGTGCTTTGAGTTGTACATTTTGTGCTTGCTTATCTCTTTTTGCTTACACTCCGTGACGTATTTAGGACCATAGCCCTTTTAACTATAATACCTGTGGCGCCGTTTTAGCGCATAACATGAATCGGTGACAAAGCCTATACTAATCGCTTGTAGCTCGTTCAATCTCAGTACCAAGAATATAAAACGTAAGTATAACTCTTAAAATGTATACGTTTTCTTTGGGAGATTCATTATTGGCTTGGTTAGGAGAGATACTATAATCAGCTAGATTGTACTTACTGCCGATAATTTCGTAGCCTTCAACAGCTGTTAGGAGAGCCAACGCTGCAAACAAACAATTGATGATTTCATAATTCCAAATAGTGATGTGTGGTGTTTAGTGAGGTGTTAGTCTGTAACTTATGAGAGCATTCACTCTTACTTGTGATGAAGTGTCAAAATTAATAACTGTATCAGTTATGAATTTATACATTGAAGTATCCCCTTCACGTTCACTAATATTTCATGTAATATAATGCTATTTCTTGACATGTTTACAAGCGATTAGGAAACACATTCTTTTAAACTCTTCGACACGTTTTTGATGATTCAAATACTTGGTTCATTGATTATTAACTAAGGTAAATGTGTGTATGACGTGGTGCGATACGTACCGCAGGATAGACTGAACAGTATGTAGGGCACAGTCATCTTGATGAAGGCTTCGTCTGAAATATGATCTACGTTACCATTTTAAAATTAAAATAACGCGTGCATAAATGAGGGCATGCTGGACTCGGCGAAGATATAATTATTTCAGAAATGCCGACAAGTTCATTTTATCAGATTATTTCAAGAAACAGTTTTTTTCTAAAACCATCATTAAACAAAATGAATAATGAGTTGCATGTGGTGTTTTTTTTAGACAATTTTGGCCTTTTGTGGGATTTCAAAGTTTTTAAGCAAGAAACTGACGATAATTATACACAAACATCCACAGAGTGTACAACAGGCAAACAAGCATGCACCAGGACTACTCAAAGCGCTATACACTTTACTCCCTGGCAGACCTGTTCAACCGAACACCATCTCGACTTCCCAGGGAAGCATCCAGCCACGCTGAAATTAATGCGCGAAGATTATCCGTACACAAAAATGCATACATGTATCCATGCACTCAAACAGTAATTCACACTAACCTACATTCAATGACATTGTACGTACATATGTTCACACAATCATACAAACACGTACACGCATGGATGCATGTACGAACATTTAGCCGATACAACATTAGCAGTTGTGAACATTGAACTACGACCCTGAAGACAAGATCCATGATAACATAGTAAAAGACCGCCGAAACTCCTCTACACTGCAATCCCTGCCACACCTCCTCATTGCATCATCAACTCGAATTTAGCCACTACCTATTAATATTGGGCACGTTCGTTCATTCTACGTTGCTTTAGTTTGCTCAGGTGTACGATTGAGTACCTAGTTATATATAGTAGTGGATATTACATTTTACATTTTACGTTACGTATTAATTTTTACAATGAGTGAACTAGAACAACGTGGGATGAACGAAGTTGTCCAAGCTTCTAAACTGCATCAGATGGCCTCGAAAACAGGTTCTCTGGATTTAATGACCGGCGCTCAAAAGCGTTCTTTCCCCGCCCCACAGGACTCACTATGCACTTATATCCACGCATAGTTTAGCTAATAATTTTTTGATAATAACAATTTGAAGTTCGACGAATACGACCTGCACACGCCTGGCTAATGCCTCTGTCCTCCCACGGAGTGTACGTACCTGCTACAGCTCTCACACCGTGTTGCCCTTCTTGCAGATGTCTCGATTTCCCATGGCAGGTGCGTTTATGTAGTTATGTGAACCATTAATTGTTTTGCTGATGGGTGGGTCAACGATTAGGATGTTGTTTGTGAGACCCAAGCAACGGTGCCACGCCTATCCACACGAAACAGTCGTGCCCGGCGATTTTTCGGATGTAGCCGTCATGTACTTGAGGTGTTTTTAAAGTAGATTTATCCACGTGAAGACTTAATAATATTTCATATAGAAAAAGCGACAGCGTTGTGAAAAATGTTTAAGCTGTGTAGGGATGGTCGGAGTTAAGCACGGTGTTGTAATGGACACCCTGTCATGATGTACACCTATCACCGATTGTTTTTCGCTGTTGAACATATTATTTCTGTTTAAAAGTTTCCTTTCCGCATCGATTTTAATGGTAACTAGATCATCCCTTTATGTTAACCAATTGATATCGTTTGATCTGTAATTATCTTCTCAGCGCCACAATTATAGTGATTTTGTATTTGTGAACAGCGCCATATTTATTCACAGTGCAAATTAATTAGGAACATTGCAACTATATAAGATTATTGGCAGTTTTTAATATCTACAATGAAATAAAAAACGAACGAGGCTTTGAGTACTTGGTTATAGTAATTGGTATTTGTGTACTTATATTCTTTGCGCAGTAACTGGTACGTGGCTGATTGCTTCCAAGAGAATTCGACTTTCTGTTCGATTGAACATGTTTGCCATGGAGTAAAGTGTAAAACATTTTGATCATTTCTGAGGACTGGATACTGCGCGCGCGTACGCCTGTGTGTGTGTGTGTGTGTGTGTGTGTGTGTGTGTGTGTGTGTGTGTGTGTGTGTGTGTGTGTGTGTGTGTGTGTGTGTGTGTGTGGTTTGCGTGTGTGGGGGGTGTGGGTGGGTGATGGGTGGGTGGGTATGTTCTTCCACAAAATTCCGCTCGTGTAAAAGACGGGGTGAAGCCAATTTGTTGTCAAATAGCTGTTCTGTTTTAGTTGTCTTTCGTGAACACTAATCCCTGTCGTCGGTTTCTTCCTCCACATTGGAACCGCCGCTGTCTTTGTTTTGATTCTTTTCTCTTTCTCGCTGTCTCATCGCTTCTGCTCTCTTTGGCAGCAGAATGCGCCATCCGCAACAAATCCATCCACCTTTCATCAACCCACTTTGCACCCACACTTCTCCGGGTCCAGCAAAACGTTCAGTCTTGAACTGTTATTGCTGCTCACGTGGAGCGCAGTGGCGCAGTGTTTAGAGCACCGGACTCTCAAGCGAGAGAACCCGGGTTCTACTCCTGTGCTGCCGTGTCGAACATTAATAAGAATTATAATAATTACAAACTTCTACAGCGCCTAAATCCCCAGGAATCTGAGCTCAGACGCGCAACATACAAGAATCACTGCACAGACACGCACGCGCGCACACACACACACACACACACACACACACACACACACACACACACACACACACACACACACACACACACACACACACACACACACACACACACACACCTCACATACATCTCCACACATACTTCACATACACAAACATACCAGTGCGATCAAATGAAAATGTTGTTATTAGTAAAAATGTAATATTGTATCCTCACTGAAAAGCTGGCAATCTTGCAGATTGATTGCATGGTTACGCATTGACGTAGATTACACATAGTAAGACCTGAAATAGGTTCCGCCCAAGGTTCTTTGTCACGCTACTTACGTGAATGTGAAGAAATGTGTGTTTCCAGTTTATTCTTTTTTGTTCACAGTATTGTAATGGCTAGAGGATCGGATCCTCTGTAGAGACATTACCCGGTAGAATATAGCCTTTCGAATATTGGGCAAGTTCGTTGTGAGCACGGCGCTCCAGTTCACTCAGCTGTATGAGTGAGTATCTGGCTATAGACAGCGATGGATAATCTTCGTGAAGTGATTGAGGCGTGGCTAAAATGTTTCCCAGAGAAGTCGAGATGGTGTTCGATTGAGAAGGTCAGCCGGAAGTGAAGTGTAAAACGCTCTGACTAGTCTTAAGGATTCAAAGCCGAGCCATATAAGAACTTTTTCTGAATCTCGTCAACACAATCGGATACCAGAAAGTAATCACGTGCCAGGCGTTATATCGCTTTGACCCAACATTTTGTATAAATGTAGCGAAAAATCCTGCCGCTGAAAAATGCTGTCGCACCGACCCTTAATGCGCATGTCCGGAAGTTCAGTTTTTCGCGTGGAGACGTCAGGGCTTGTTATATATTAACAAGGGGCTATACGTACACAGACTAATTTTACGAACAGGTAGCCAGGGCCCTACGTATACGTACGTTCATCTAGATTATATTATTTAGCGTTAAAGTTTGACTGGTACTGATTAGGACAGTCACGAAATCCATGAATTGTAAATGTTGTCATATTGTTATCTTAACACATTGTAAACACGAAGCAAATAGGTGCAATGTGGAACAACAGTTACCTTTACATTTATATAATACAATTCTAGAACATGTGCAAAGCTAATAACTAATTTATTTAACTTCAATCGAACTAGCGTATTAAGAAAGCCTGGGGATTGTTGTCATTTTTTCTCTTTGTAATAACATTTCCATATTTTGTTTGCTAAGTTTAACTTTAGTATGTTATGTAGGCCCTATATATATTGATGTAGGTTTATTTAAAATATGATATTTAGGTCGTTCAAAAGGTGTATCTCCTAAAGCAACCTGTCCCAATCATATATATATGTATATATATATATATATATATATATAAATTTCACCGTTTAAACGTTAAGGTTGGATATATAATTTCTCGCATCTTCCAGTAACACTGTCTAACAAAGTAAATATTTCCGAAATTAATAATATTTTAGGAAACCCCCTCCCCATTATTTTGAGGACACTATTAAGGGCAAGACATCTACAAAATTTCACCGCAAAATCTTGTAAGGAATTCAAGTTTTAGCGTTTTTCGTGAAAAATGCACGAAACCAAGCAAATGGCAGATAAAAGGTGGCCGACAAGACCAAATTGTATTAACATTTTTTTCAATTATTACTTTAAAAACAAGTAAATGGATCAACAACATAATCACAAAGTAAGATTTTTTTATTATACATCAAAGTATAATATTATAACATTTGAACTGAGCAAGATTTTCTCATCAGCCATTATCCTTTAACCTTAACATTTTGTTGACAATTAACACTGTGTCTTGAGTCTGTTGAACGATAACACTGTTTATATAGGAACAAACGTAGTTTCATTAACGAACACACAAACCCTAGTTTCGAGCACATGGCTGGCGGTACACACGGAAGCGCCCGTATGCGGCTGCGCATTCAGAGGTTCTTATACATTTCGCAGTACACGGACGAGCCCGGACTGGCATTGTAACATCTCCTCTTTTAAGATAAGCAAATACACGCTCTGGTATCGTTTAACTCTACAAACGCTAAACACAAAATAACATCACTTCAATAGAAGACATCCAACAAGAACTGAAGAGATTGTAGTTTCAATACGAATACTTTGATTCAAAGTCATTGTCCTTGAGATTGTCGCTCTCGCAATACGATGTTGTTCTCATAACGAATAAATTATTAATCGCAATTAAGCACTCAACAGTCTGTGTGAACACAGTCCATCTTGAACAGTTCACAAAATGAAATATGTCCAATGTAATGTATTCGGACCACAACAGTTTGTTTAACGCACAAAGTCTTGACACTTCAATGGTCTACGGACGGACCTTCCGTAGAACGTTTTCACTGGAGTCGATGGCTGATCAGGAGTTTTCTCACTGGATTCAGTTGGCTGCATTGTCACCTCGATTGCTGTTGCTGCTGTTGCAGTTGTATATAATTTTGCCGATTGTCTTAGCGATTGTTTATGTTTGTATGTATGATTTATACAATTCCAAATAAAGCCTACCTATCTACCTACTCGATTGCTGTTGCTGCTGTTGTTGCTGCTGAAACGTCGACCGCTGTTTCAGACGAATCACGTCCCGCTGGTTCGCTAGTGGACGGTTGTCTTACTCTTGGAGTGAGCTGAAGATAGCGACGTTTCTTCGATATATACCGTGTGGTGCCTCAACCACATACGATCGGCGGGTTGGTTCTGCTTTCTTTACTGTAGCAGTAGTCGACCAGTCCTTCTCACCATCCAATCTGATTCTGACTTTATCCCCCGGTTCCAAGTCCGGCAAGGAACGCGCACAGTGTCGTCGATTGAAGTTGGAACGATACTTCTGTTTTGCGTTTTCACCCGCTTTCCGTATCTCGCGACGATTCGGCCACTTTGGATTGAGTTTTCTTCTAAGTAAAGGTACGTTCGTCCCCATGTATCTGCCCATCTTACACCCGTAGCTGAGACTGAAGTTGAACGATAGTCCATTAGTCCCAAGAATGGATCTTATTGAGATACAATTCTCTTGGCTATTTTCACTCCACTTTCGGCTTGTCCGTTCGTCTGCGGAAAGTGAGGACTTGTGAAGGAACACACAAAATTGCATTGCGCTGCAAAGTCCGGGAACTCTGCGGAGGTGAATTGTGTTCCGTTATTCGAAACGTTTTCTTCCGGCATACCTCATCGTGTAAACATGTTTTTAATTTTCCCAATGACTGTAGCACTCAAAATGTTCGGGAGATGCGCGACTTCAAGGTACCGTGAATAGTAATCCATCACGACCAAGTACTGTTGTTGCTTGATTTGGAAGAGCTCTGCAGATAACTTCTGCCAACGCATTGTGGTTGTTTTCAATGGCTCCTTTTGCTGAGACGAGCGATGGATTTGGCAAAAGTCACACGTTGCAACTTTTCTCTATATCCCTTTCGAAATGCCTGGCCACCACAGTCGTCTTGGCACGTTCAGTGCATATTGTCACACCCTGATGTCACTCGTGGATGTTGTCTAGCATTTCATAACGTGGTGCAACAAGAATGACGATTCGGTCGAACTACCAGATGTTTCCCTGCGATTGTTTAGTTTTGGCGTTGAATTACCTCGAACGCATGAGAAGACGTTGGCATCGCACTGGGACTATATCGAGATCCTGAGAGTTGATGAGTGGAATCAAAGGTTTGTGATAAGTGAGTAGTGTGGACGAGTCCAAACCAATCAAGTATCTCGAGAAACGTTCACAAGCCCACACGCCTGCGAGACATTCCTTTTCAATTTGAGCATACTTTGTTTCGCTTGAGGTCAGCGTGCGGGTACAGAAAGCCACTGGTTTCAATAGGCCATCATGTTTCTGGAAGAGAGCTGCTGGCATCTGCACTCATGGTTGTTGGCTTGATTGGATCGATGTAGGCTAAAACTGGCGTCGATGTCGGCGTGTCTTTAACTTTGGAGAATGATTCTTCTTGCTGAAGACCCCATAACCACGCGCTGGTTGATTTCAGCAAGTCTTCCCAAGTAGGTGATCATCCCCAATGTACGCCTCAACTCCGTCAAGTCGGTCGGAGCAGCAAGGTTGTGTATTGCTTGTACCTTATATGGATTCACCCGTACTCCATCACAACTGATGACGTGTCCATAATACGGTATCTCAGATTGACGAATACGACACTTGTCCTCGTTTAACTGGTGACCTGCCTTCTTCACCTTGTCGAGAACCCCATTCAATCGACGATCATGTTTTTCGACATTTGCACCATAAATCAGAATGTCGTCCATGCATGCTTCGGCTCCTTCTTGGTTGTCAAGCAAATCAGTCATTTTCGCTTGAAAGATTTCCGTGGCTGACGTTATCCCAAACGGATCGCGTCGGAAACAGAATCGACCCATCGGCGTGATGAACGTCGTTAGTTTCGCGCTTTCTTCGTCAAGTGACAGCTGGTTAAATCCATTTGCTGCGTCGAGTGTGGAGAATATCTTTGCTCCAGCAAGTTTCGGTGATACATCTTCCAGTGTTGGCAAAATGTATCTTTCACGTTTGACGGCTTCGTTTAACTTTTTCAAATCAACATATTTGCGGATGTTTCCGTTTTTCTTCAAAACTGGAACCATTGGCGCGCACCAGTCTGTTGGTTTGGTAACTTCTTCTTCGATAATCCGTTCTTTTTCCATCCGGATAAGTTCTACTTTAGAAAGTAGTGGAAATGGTACTCTTCGTGCAGTAGTAACACTTACAGTTTTGCATCGTCTTTCAACGTTATCTTCACTGGGTCGCACTTCAGGAGACCCAGTTGAGTGAAGACGTCACTATTGATTTCTTCCTTGCGTTTCATTAGCACCATTCCTTGAGCAACTGCACGATCTAACAAGTTATTCACTTGTTCTCCAACGAATAGTTATGTCCCTCGTGAGAGACTTGCGCTATGAATTGACCTCTATCAAGTGTACCTGCAGGACTGTTGAGTGTGAAACTCGTAGGAAACAGTTTCGGTCGACTGAAAAGAGCCATGTAAGTATTTTCAATCATCATTATAGTGTCTGCACCTGTGTCAAGTTTGAATTTAACCGCAGAATGATTTATCTGGAGAGTTATTGCCCATTCGTCTGCTTCAGTGATACACGTGACGGATCCTAGGAAGAATTAATCATTCTGGTCAGGATATATTGATGAGACTACTTCGCGAACGCCTCGGATATTCTTTGTTGATTTGCAGCACACCTGGAAATGATTGTATTTGTTGCAACTTCTACATCGGTTTCCCGATGCGGGGCATCTTGTATCGTGATGGTGTTTCCGGTTGCAGTTTCCACATGCTGGCAAACTAATGTTGCGTGACTGTGGTCTGTCATGCCACTTGTTGGTAGGGAATCGTGTCCACGATGACTTGAATTTCCCTCTGCGGTCTCGCTGTCTAGATGTTCTTCCAGCTCTCTAGCAGTAACTGTACTTTGATCTTTGATCTGACTTTTTATCTTTTCAGACTGTCGCGCCATTTGGATAGCTGTTGCCAAATCAAGGTCAGATTTCAGTTGTAGTTTTTCAGAAAGTCCCTTTTCATTGATCCCTACGACCAGCCTGTCCCTGGTGTTTTGCTCTTCGGTGCTCCAAATTCACATCACTCTGCCAGTTCATATAGGTTACGAACGAACATTATTTTCAACTGATTCCCCAAACTTCTAGTTCAGCTGATGAAATCTTGCTCGCTCTTGAATGACATTGACGGTAGAAACGAAATGTTCGTTAAACTTCTTTAGTACCACGTCATATTTCTTTTCATCATCGGCTGTTGTGAATGTGAACGACCGAAAGATGTTCTCTGCTTCTATGCCCATAGCATACACAAGTGAGCTTACTTGTACGATTTCCTCTTCCGCGGATAGTTTCGTTGCTATCCTGAATCATTCAAACCGGTGCTTCCATGCTAGCCATTCGCCAGGAGTAGCAAAGTTCACGCTTGTTGATGGGTCAAATTTCGCCATTTTCTTCCTTTTCCCTAGCTGTAGGTTACGTTGTCCGACGTCGGTAACACTTCATGACACCATGCCTTGAGTTTGTTTAATGCGAACAGTGTTTATGTAGGAACAAACGTGATTTTATTAACGAACAGACAAACTCTAGTTTCGAGAACATGGCTGGCGGTACGCACGGAAGAGCCCGTATGCGGCTGCGCATTCAGAGGTACGTATACATTTCGCAGTACACGGACGAGCCTGGACTGGCATCGTAACACTGGGATTGTTTTTTGTTCTGTGCACGGCCAAACCACTACTTCCAAGACAAAGTTGTGTACTTCAGTCGCTAAGCTTGACTCTGATAATGTTACAAATAACTACCAGTACAATAGTATAATGCATGCTCGTCAACTTGGACAGACAGAAAAAACATAACAACCTGATGCATTAGTTAATACTTACCTATATACATGATGGATACAAATATGCATTCTGTGGTGCTACATAAATTAGTTCATAATAAATCTCTTAGGTCGCCTTTAAGTTACATTACAGGTCCGTCATAAAAACTTTATAAATATTATTTTGTACACGCAATGTGTTCATGAAGTGTTTAACCAACGTTCAGATTTCCTCCAACTATATTAGTAGTACCATTGCTATTACGCGCTATAACGAATGAAGTATACTTTTTAAGAGTACTGTAGTTCGATACTCTACAAAATGAAAAGCGCCTGACACATGCGACAGATGCTCCTTGACCATGTAACCAATCACGAGCACGCTGGGTGTGGCTTAAAAGCGCCTATTAGTTTTTCATTATAGGTGAATCGCAAAGGTGTGTCCCGGTGGCGTGTGTTGGTTTCAACATTTTCCAATATACAATATCGCTGTTAACGTGCAAAATCGATTTTAAAGAGCAAACTCGGGCTTATTAGCTCATGATAATCGTAGTGAAACGGTCCCCTTGATAAACTAAGATGGTGATGTGCGTTTCGGTCAAGTAAGTCAAACTTGTCGGGGTCACTCGTTGTGTAAATTAGCTGCTCTCGCTGTTACTTCATGCAGATACGATAACAGCGGACTACAGTGCTCGCAGAGCTCCGCATTTGGCAAGTAATATAATAAAATGCTAGTGTATGGACACCAGTGTTTTGTTTATTTAATCAAAAGAAAGAGTTCCCAAAATAAGTGAGCAAAATCGAGAAACTACGTTAATGATGACATCTACAGTCGTGCGATGCAACTCGATAAAAAGCACCTGATGAGTAATGTACGCACTATCAGTGATTGCTGGTTTTATATTTTATGGAACTAGTATCACCTTCGAAGTCTATTTCGGTTAACAAATGGTGGTACTTCGAAATATGATAGTGTTAAAAACAGTTAATGAAGTTATGCACCGTAGCTACATTAATTACAACTATCACATTTTACTGAATGTTCGTCTGTATACTTCGTTTTACTTAATACAGTTCTTATTATCAGAGAAAGAGAGAGAACGGGGGTAGGGAGAGAGAGAGAGAACGAGAGAGAGAGAGAGAGAGAGAGAGAGAGAGAGAGAGAGAGAGAGAGAGAGAGAGAGAGAGACATACTGAGAGAGAAAACGAGGGTAGGGAGTGAGGGGCAGGCAAACAGATAGACAGACCGACAGACAGACAGACAGAGCTTTTGCCTATCTTCTTAAGATGCCCTCATAAGAACACGTGACGTCCTATCAGGATGACGTCATTGTACACGTGCGGTAACTCTTCCTTCCATCACTTCGGTTGATTATTACTTACGTTGTTTTCTCAGGTCGTTCCTTTCAGGTGTCTTCTCCTTCCATGAAACTCCATATCCACCATTTTTATTCTTGTTCAGTTTACAAGATGGTCACCGGTGAGACGACAGACGTCTCTCTATGCAGGTAGTGTGACATTTTGGATGACATTACGAACTGTATTAAGCACCATACTACCGGTACCTGCAACTATACCTACACAAATTCAAGCGTATTCGTTGCTTTGAGCCATATATTCCCCATATCTGCTTGTGCATTTAATTGATACGTATTGTAGGCATTTATAAAGTGTGTGTTTAGATTATTTTCAGCAATGTGTGTGGTTGGAAGAAAGCATCGTCTAACACACACATATCACCTGCGAGAAACCCTTAGAGCCAAATCTTCATCTACCGCCCTCACATCGTGAACTTCCTACTAATAAGGTGCAATATTACTTGGCATATTTATTTTGCAGCGAAATAGTTTCAAAATTCGCTTTCATCGTCATTAGCACCAAACATTACAGTCGACATATATCAGTCGGTGCCTTGAACAGATGTGAGAGAAGGAAATCAGCAAAAAGGCAGATGTGATCCTTTGTGTCGTACGCCTTTATATTTGCTAACACTTCCCGCTTTGAGTGCATTATTTTGCCGGCATCCAAAACAGTGATTTATGTCAACATATAATCCAACATCCCCTAAATGGGCGCATTAAAAAAATCAGTACGCCATCGAGAGATTCCGGGTTCGAATCCTTTGGTTGCCGCTTCGTACCTTAAGAAAGTTCTGCAATATTATAAAAAAAATTGGCATGTCCTCTCAATAAATTGTCATTTAAAAGTATGTTTGCCTTTTTCCATTAAAACTGCACTTTCAGGATTGTACCCGGTAAGTAAAATGTTGCAAAATGTCAGTTTATTAAATACATCGACAACAATGGGCAGATAATTTATGAAAAGGCAGGGTGATAGCCAGACTTGGGGGTAAATGAAATGACTGAGGGTGATGTATGTATAAAAACGCCTTGTATGGAATCACATCTTACTAAGCCCTTATATGTTACTTCCTTCGCCTTTACTCACTCTTTCACCAAACATACGAAACTGGTCCACATGCGTAATAATCATTCCATTGTAGGTACATGAGATAATTTAGGTCTTCTCTGGATTCATTGTCTAATACATTTCCATCTTGCGGTCATCCACTGTTGTAAATGCAAAATCGTCAGCATATTTCCGATTTTGTCGTGCCATAGGCTGGGGATGCTAGACGATCAAGACAACCTCCAACTTCCTCAACTATTTACAAAATATATCTGAGCTGACTCGTCTGATGCTGCTTGCGAATGAACATAAATTTGGACAGATATCTTTACACTTAGCGAGTGGAGCAATTTCTAGGCCCTACTTGGGTTTAACAATCTCTATAATAATTATGACAATAGTTACACGATGTCTGTTTTTCTGATCACGCGACATAGATTCTCTATCGTGGATCACACACTGCCCTACAGGGCAAGATGGCGGACTGGCTGTCGAGTAGCCGGATAGTCCCCACAGAAATGTTCAAACTGGATCGCTGAGGCCAAATAGTTCCGATTTAGGGAAGTAGTTCCGCTTGATTTGAAATTGTCACGTTTAACAAAATCGAACCGCGCAATCTTCCGATGTGATGTTTGACAGCATCCAAGTGCTGTGAGAGATTCCGGCGAAATAGAGCAACGGCATCCCCCCTCTTTCGAAGTCATGTGCAATAACAACTAAATCTCCAGCTAAATGTGTTGGATGTGCAATCGCTGACCCAACAACGCATCATGAAGTCAACCTAATATAAAATGATCGACGAACTTTAACCGTTATGCGTGTTTTTTGCCATACGTATAAGTATGCTAAATATTGAAACAGACCACTGTACTCATAACGATCAGACCTATACGGGTGGGGGATTGCTCTGACAGCCTGTCCTCTCTCCATGTTGATGATTACTTTTTGATGATGGTGATGCCACGTGTGTCATTGTTTCACTTCTACCCACACAGTTCGTGGGTTCATATGACTGGTCGTAGAAAGGGTGTCACTTCAGAGTGTTCACACGAATAGAGTGCCAGTGATTGTGACACGTTGCCCCCTTTCGGAGATGTTTTAAACCACTCCAAACAATATTAACAGGGAAAAGGCGATATTTTAGGAACGCAACTATTGCATTTTTACATGTTTTGAATTTACTTCTGGTTGGCAGCATATCATAATAATAACGAAAGAATCTCCTGTGTACGAAGACAACTGACGGGGAGCATTTCCACGCAGAAGAGACAGCACTGTAGTGTTTGTAGCGTAAGGACCCATATATGGTAGATTATTAAGAGGACATCAACTGATTTTCTGTAATGAATACAAAGTTGGTGATATGACTGGCAGTTCCATTTAATTACGGACGAAGTCATATAGTAGGATAGTTCACAGGGGAATAATTTAACCTCGCACATCTCTCCTTCATTTCGTGCGATATTGCCAAGGGTTTACGTCGGAGTGCGCGAGTCATTCGGCGATCGGATGTCCGAAGTTTACTATTAACTTGCCGCAGACTTACCGTTGCTACACTGTTCCTACGTTAATATTTACAGTTGTGATTCGTTTGGACGCAACACGATCAGAGAAACGAAGCCGACGTGGTCGCAGAAACATTATGTGAGCGACGAATACGTTAACGTCTTGCCTACGAAAATTGAAGTGTTCGAGTTATTTTCCATCGGCCAGTGTACCGCCATTTTAATCAGAGTTGCGTGGCGACGTTACCGGAAATTACGATGCCAGACGAGATTCTGATGTTTTGCGAAATCATGCGACGTCACTTTGGCGGCGACCGCCGTCGGAAAAGCAGCGAGAGGAGGTAGCGGTTCTTCATCTTACTAGATCTTTCGTTTCGACATATGGACTGTCAGAAAAGAAAGTTGACGTTGTGGCGGGACAGTTAAGAGAACGACGTGTAAACGAACTAGTCCAGGGAAATCAATGTATACAGTCCGCTAGATGCCGGCCCGTTAGTACAAGAAACAGGGGCGGAGACGAGCATTACCAGTACCAGTGACGATGTTGGTGGCATTAAGAAGAGCAAAATGAATACAGTGAAGTATATTTATTTTATTTTATTGTATCTTCACAGGACGTCTTTGGGTCCAGGCTCTGTCTTGTGACAAAAGGTGACGCCACATTATGGAGTCTGGATTGCCAATACTGTATGCTGTGTACACGGCTAGACGTTACTGCATGTAAATAAACTCATTCCTTACTCGCTCACTATCTTACTCAAATACTTACTCTAATTTCTCCCCCCTCTCGCCCTCTCCTCTCTCATTCACTTTTTCTCTCTCTCTCTCCTCCCTCCTCCCTCCCTGTCTGCTTCCTTGACACACGCACGCGCACACGCACATGGGCACGCGCGCGCGCTCGCGCGCACACACACACACACACACTCGACACACTCGAAACATACTCGACACGGGGAGTATCCAGTCCCCGCGATATGGCGCCACCGTTTGTTGCACACAGAAGCGCCTGGGTATCACTCACCGACATGAAGTGTCGCCATCTACCAGTAACACTCAAACCATATCTCCCTCAAAACAGGAGTCTTGTACTTACCTAAGTGGACCAACACCGGTTAGATTGCCAGACTTTTGATTGACAGTTTCAGTTGCCGCCTTTTTAAAACGATGGCAATTTTGTTCATCCCACGTTGCCTGTGTCTTTCGGATGAGACACTATCGGCCGTTGGTTCCTTCTGTGTGGTGTCATTACCAGAGGAAGTAAACTATTCCCCGGGAGTACCTGTGTAACCTCTAGTGGACTCCAGAGAAGCACACCCTTAAGGTATTAAACCCTCTGTGCAATATGCCAGTAAGACATTTTTCTGAATAATTATCCTGATCCAAAATTAATTAAAAAGTTGAATAAATGAAGTATAATTAAATAGTCGATGACTTTACGCATTCGCGAAGGTTGTGAAGCATGAATTCTACGCGATAGTATTCGATTTAAAGTGATTGCTGAACATTCTTCAAGATAGTTAATTTATATGCAAATGAGGTATTTTAGACATATCCAGTACGTCATCGTATACGCATAACTAAGATTGCCGTTATTTAATTAGTTATAACAAAAACGTAACAGACCAAACATTGATTTAAAAATCAAATAAAAAGAGTAGGCTTGAGGGTTGTCCTATTTTTCTAGATAGGGTCGTGTTACCGGAAACATGATGGTGGTCAATCGGATTGAAACCAGTGGCCCGGCGGGGCCAGGAAACTATGAAATGTTTTGGCCCGAACTGGCCCAACAACCTCATAAAAGGTGCCGGACCAGCAGTCCAGTGCTAATGTCGAGGCCTGTGACCTCGTATGTGCCATGTTTATCGAACATTTCAGGCTGAGAATGCGAGGTGTTATATTGATGCAACGTAGCGTAAACATATTTCTGTGGCGCGAAGCCTTTCTGGCCAATTCTTCGAGTTTTCTTACAACACAAGGAAAGAGAAATACACGAGAAAAAGATCAATGTTGACCATCAACAAATCCGCCCTCACAGACCACGCAACAACACAAAGTCATATTATAGAATGGGACGGAGCGAAAATAGTGGACTAGGAAGCCAACAGAAGAACACAACAAATAAAAGAAGCCATATGGATCAGAAACAATGGGACCATTTCACTGACATATTAAGTTCTTAAGGAAAATCTACCCTAGAACAGAATCTGACGGGAAAAGTCAAGGAGTATTTTCAAAATGCGTTTCACTAACGTGAACGTTAAATTATTCTTAAGGCAAAGAGCGATATTTCCATCATGATAGTCGATAATCTACACAGTTGGCACAATTTGGCAAAAGAGATTAAACAGTTGTCAAAGGTGTTTCAAAATACGGCCCAACAACCACTTGTCAAAAACATATGACTTTTTGTTTGAATTAAAACGAAATCTAACAGAAGCCGTCGACATACCACAGGGGACAATATTTCCGCGTCACACACGGTGCAATGTTTTGACGGTAGCGTCGTTGACAATTTTCAGTTTACAAGAGCGTAGAGAGCGCCAACAACTTAAACCGAAATTGTGCTGTCGAGTGTAGTAATGTGAAGGGCAGTAATGCGGAGGTTAAGTTAGATACAGATTAAACTTTGCTCAAAATTGATTAACAAAACAACCTTGACCTTTGCGAAGCCGCAAACCGCTACGCACACATCAACGATAACGGGTCACGACGCCAATGTCGCATAAACAAATCATGCTTTAACAAACTATTAATCGCTAACATTTGGAAGACTTATTTGGCTATGAACAACTGGTTATATGCATGAATGTGGACCCAAATTAAAACACAGTTAGTAAAGTCTAGCTGTGTTCTGCAATTATCCGAGCTACGTAAACCGTCCGTCAAACAGTGGGGAACGTTTTACGTAACTTGCATTGCGAAAACGTTTTCAAAATTACGTCACAACAAACGTAATATTCCGTATATTGGAATAAAATGCCTTTGTTAATTTCTGGTCTACAAAAGTAATAATAATGACAAATTTCTATAGTGCTTAAATCCCCAGGAAACTGAGCTCAGAGGCGCAACATAAAAAAATCATTGACATTGGGCAAAATCGTTAACAGGGACAAGCAAGAGTCGTCATTAGAGCAAGGGACCGCCGAAGGTTAGGGTGGGAATGCAATTTCAAATAAGCCTATTTTTTTACGGAAGGTTTTCATAGTCTCAGATGATTTTAAAACGATAAGGAGTTGATTCCAGATTGTGGGTGCAGCTACAAAAAAGCACGTTTGCCGATATTAAGCTTGGTTTTCGGAACAAAAAGTCGTGAAACAGATGATCTGAGATTCCTGGGGATATCGGAAAAAACGAAGGAGACTAAACAAATAGGATGGGTGTTGCGTAGAAAGGGTACGATATGTGATAGTGGCTAATTTGAATTGTATTCGATATGTAAATGGAAGGCATTGCAACTGTCTGTCTAAGTAGGGGTTGAGATGGTGAGAAACGAGGTGCTTTTAGTACTACACGTGCTAAACAATTATGTACACGTTGGAGTTTAGTTAAGTCCTTTTTAGCAATATCGTTTAGGAGAGAGTTGCAATAGTCAAGGCGACTGCTAATTAGAGATACTGATATTGTTTTAGCAGTAGATAAAGACAATTGACGCCGAATTCGGCGGAAATCATGTATATGGTAGAAACAGGATTTACATACTTGAGAAATGTTTTGCTTAAAGCTGAAATCACTGTCAAAGATAACACCTAGATTACGAATAGTATATGATGGTGATGTATCATTACCAAGAAATTTAATTGGAAAATAGTTAACAACCTTGTTTCGTTGTTGTTTTGTGCCAATAATAATTAGATCAGTTTTATCTGGATTTAGTTTCAATTTACTTGCTTCCATCCACGGCAAGATGTCAGTGAGACAGTCATTTAAAGCTGATAGAGATGTATGTGTGTCAGTTGGTGAAAGTGATATATACACCTGTGTGTCGTCAGCATACAAATTATGATTTATATTATGATTAGTTATGACTCGACTAAGGAATGTAGTGTATAAGCTAAACAGAACAGGGCCAAGGACAGAACCTTGTGGGACACCAAATGGAAGATGTTCTGGACAAGACAGTAAGCCAGATATGTTAATGCTTTAGTATCGGTCTGAAAAATATGAACAAAACCACTGAAGAACCATGCCAGATATACCAAAATGTCTATTAAGGCGATGTAAAAGAATGCCTTTGTTGACGAGCACCAGTTAGAGTTTATTTTTATTCTTTAGGGTCGTTGCACTTATTCTCAAGTTGAAGTGTTTGTGACAGAGCTCTTCGAGTGAACATTCCCAAGTGGTATGCCTGTACTTGCCTGTGGCAGTCGGTCTTCTTCTAACGGCGCTGATTTCTCTTTTTTAACACGTCATTGTGACTAGACCACTGTTGTTCTTATTTAGTAAATTGTGGAAATATCTCAATAAAAAACCTTCTTCATATGGTATTTTAATTTCCCTCGCCTGTTATTTCACATATCTACACTCTTAAAATTCTTAGTTAAATAATTTATTCCTTTCTTCTCGCCCTCATTTCCACCTAAACGATTTGCTTCCGTCACGCATACGCACTTCTTCGTCTTCACCTTCTTCTCCCTATACCTCACCAATTTCCTCAGATATATATATATATCTGTCTCTCTGTTTCTCTCTCTCTCTCTCTCTCTCTCTCTCTCTCTCTCTCTCTCTCTCTCTCTCTCTCTCTCTCTCTCTCTCTCTCTCCTTCCTGATCTCTCAATGTCTCCTTAACACAGAGTATATCTTTGTAGATGACAGTAGTTGTAGTAATATGTCGTAATGGTGCATAAATTTAGTCTAATTTAACTGTCCTCATTTACTATATGGGTAATTTTACTGAGCATACAACAAACCACATTGTTTTCGTTACAAAAAAACACGATTTGTATGCACATCTTCAGAATGTTAAACTCGCATCATTTGGATATGTATACCTTACCTTTGATAACATTTTGATAACAACGCAACAGTTTACTGAGACAACTAGATATGCGAAATATCACGTTAATATTTTTCTCAGATTTATACATTCTGCCCTCCTTTTTAATTCACCATGTAAGCATGACAGGAAACGCAGGCGAAAATAACACAAATCAATCGTCATGCTTAACAAAAAATACTGATTTTAAAGTCCCATATAATAACAATTTTGTTACATTTCTATCCATATTTCCGTCTGCAATCCTTGTTTGTTTTCGTGGTCCGTCTGTGTGTTGTCATACTGCAATTGCCGTCAACATATTACGGAAGAGACTGAATCTCCCCCTGGGACAATACCCTATTGTAGACGCGCAGCTGAAAGATGACCAAAGAGCGTTGTATACTATAATGACAGCTTTGCACTTAAAGGTGTTTCCTCCACGAGTTCACTATATAGCGAATCCGGTCCTTTTGTGTCCAGTGCGAATAGCTTCTAAAAGTAATATATGCTGTCGTTCTAACAAAACGTACACATCTGGTAATTTGCTAATTTAAGTTGCTTGGCCGACCACTGAAACTTTTAATTTGTAGGTCACGTGTTTGTCGAGATAGCAAGAAACATCGACAACATCACCACAGAAATACGTGTGCCCAATCGCATCGCAAATTCACCTAAGTAATCCAGTATTAGTTATGAATGTTTGGTCTTTCTCAATGTTAGGATAAGATATCGAAAACCCGAACATTCGTCAGTACCTACACAACCAAGTACCAATTTAAATTGTTCTCACCTCGTTGAGACACCCGACAAAGAAGTGTTCTCCACAGCAATTGGCGATGTACATTGGCACGTCGTTGTTCTTCAAGTAGCCTATTAACAACAATAATACGACACTAATAACAACGTATAACGTTTCTAATCATATTGATTTTGTCTCCACACCGTCCAAAATGGAAGTAGCATTATACTTAAGTACTTCCGTATTACTCGTTGCTAAAATATGGAAATAAGGTAGTAAATAAGTATTGTTTTATTTGTGTATACCATTAGAAACATTTATATATTCAAGGTGATTATAATAAAAGTAAATGTTGCTTTATAACTCGTATATTACATATGAAATCACTGTCACTATAGTGTGCTTGCAGGATAACTAAATGATACTCTTGATGCTTTTAAGTAAAACATATACAAGAACACACTAATCCAACAGCGAACCCCATTTTGCCGCCTGATATTAACAACATGTTGAGTATAACAATGTCGGCACTATAGCTTCCTTCCGCTAACACATGCAAAATAAACCCTCTTCCGATGGGACGGCATTTTTTCTGTTGCTATACCTGAGATTGGGATTGTTCGCTTCAGCTTGCCATCGACGTAGACCTTGAGACACTGGCCGTCATAAACCCAGACCCCGTGATACCACCGGTCGCCCGCCGAAGCCTGCAAGAAAGAGTCCAAGCGTTTATATCATGACACACTAGCCATCATATACTCCGTGGTACGAACAGTCGTTTGCCGAAACCTGCAGAAAAGCGTCATCCTACTTACCGAAGAACTATTGTGGTGAGGTGGGTAGATCTATATACATAATGTTACGTTGTCTTACAACTGAAATGTTTCAGTATTGTTGCGCATTATTGTCAGGTACCTTAGCAACTTGATGGGGACCGGATAAAAGTACCAATGTTTTGGTGCTTCCGTGAACAATAAGATTTCACTATTGCTCGGAGTAGCAATTTTGTCGGGTGGGTCCATAGTTTTCTCCCTGTTGAACATGTATGTGTCATGTTACTATATTTTCCCAGGGGATGTACAGACCGGATAAAAGTGCCAAATAGTTTGTGTTGCTTCATTAAAATATAATATTTCACTTATTGATTGGAGTGAGCAACTTGTTTGGGTGAGTCCATACGTTTTAACCCCTTATTGGACCAAAATGTAGTTTTACTACATTTGCCCTGGGATTATATGGAGTGTACCGAATAAAATCACCAACTTGGTTTTGCTGCTTCTTTCAACAACACTATTTCAATGTTTGATCAGAATGAGCAAATATTTTGGGTGGGTCCATTAATTCACACGCCCCCCCCCCCTCCACCACTGAACCCTTAGCCATATGCTGTTGTATTACACTTTCCCATGATATACGTTACAGACCGGACAGATGGACCGCATTTTTGGCTGTTGCAACACCGATGTTTATTTTTTATTAGCGTTAGCACATTTTTAGGTGGGTCCCCATTGAACCGATAAATGCCGTTTTAATACATGTTTTCAAAATATACGAGGAAATCCGCCTAAATCTAAAGCACCACATTTGTGTTGCTCCTTCAATAATAACATTTCACTTTTTGATCGGTGTCATTGCACATTTGGAGGGCCACAATTGTTCACATCACTGAAATTATACATACCATTTTACTTAATTTGTTTCATGGATATGTTACAAACCGTGAAAAAACACCACATTTTTGTTATCTCCTTGAATACGCTTTCACTTTTTAATCGAAGTCAGCACCTTTTTGATGCATCAATGGGCCCGAATTATCACAGTTTGAAAAAGTATATCTTCCCGAAGTTGAGGAAAGCCAACATCACTAGGAAAGCTTCTTTGTAGTAAGCACCGCGTGTGCGATCGAAGCACTCCGCCAATATTAATAGTATAACAATTATAAATTGGTGATCATTGACATCACGCATGTCATCCATGTCCCAATAAAGAAGACCTCAATCGCCCGCTACAAATGTCCTACGCCCCAGTACAAAAACCCATCAGACCGGAAACATTTCAATGCTGAAGAATTTATTGACCACCTTCTCTTGGTTATACATCGTCTTGCAGGAAAGAACCTTTACATTTCTACATATTTGTGAATTGGTAAATGAAGATGATGTTTAATTAAAGATATGCATTAGTAACACAAACACAATGTTAAGTTTATACATGTGTTGTGATTATTATTTAGAACATTTATTTATAATTCCTGTTGTATTAATTCAGTTTTTTTATTTTGAGAAGGGCATAGCAACACATACGTATATGACTTCAGTTATGTCCTTTCAACAACAGCACATCATACATCTATAAAAGATAAATTAAATAAAAAATTAAAATTTTACACGTTCCCTGTTCCAACTTAGGTGTTCCATACTATAAAGGTGTGTGAGCGAGCGTGCGTGTGTGCATGTGTGCGTGTGGGTGCATGTGCGTTCGCGCATGTATGGAACTACTGAGTGTGTGCGCTTACGTCTGAAACGGAGCATTGTGCGCCTGCCTCATCCGTGGTGTTATTGAAAAACCACGTGCGAAGGAAGGCAACCTGAAAAATACGTTAACGTAACAATTTATAATACAGAGAGAGAGAGAGAGAGAGAGAGAGAGAGAGAGAGAGAGAGAGAGAGAGAGAGAGAGAGAGAGAGAGAGAGAGAGAGAGAGAGAGAGAGAGAGAGAGAGAGAGAGAGAGAGAGAGAGAGAAGAGAGAGAGAGAGAGAGAGAGAGAGAGAGAGAGAGAGACACACACACACACACTTACACACACACACACACACACACACATACAGTATATATATATATATAAATTAGTAATCGATATTTATCTTGAAAGATTCGACCTCCTCTTGGGTTTATAAAGTCACATTTACCATATCACGTTGAATCGAATGACTGAGACATAGCATCATGAATGACATTTACCTCGAAGTGAGTCTCTCCGGTGAAACAGGCGACTTTTCCTTGTCGCTCTGCGTCGTACAGGAGCGACACTCCGGTGCCGTACTGGGTGGCAATAGCTTGGTGACATGTGACGTCATTGAAGTGGTCCTCGTAGGGGAAGTGGAGCAACAAGTCGTCGTCGCATTCCGGTATCACTTCAGTCAGAACAGCACATGTGAAAATGCACAGCCGTTCTGTTACATCGATAAATCTTAACACTTTCCATACCAACAAAATCTGAACAATGTATATGATAGTTTCTGCGAACATGTTAAAACGGTGATGGAAGATAAACTTCAAAAAGTGGTCCATGTAAACCACTCAGTGCTCAGTAATAAGCGTAGACGGATCAAGAAACAATGGTGGACAAATGAACTTACTCACCTATGGAATAACCTCACAACAAGTGAACAATTGTGGATTAAGGGCGACGAACAAAATAAACAGCACCTGAAAACGGAAATGAAGGTAGCCCAGAAACTGTTTGATAGGCATGTGCAAGCTGCCAAACGCAAATTCTGGCGTCAACAACAAGACAAACTACTTGATCTGCCGTCACATGATCCAAATGCTTTCTGGAAGCATATTGAAAAATTAGGGATAAAACAAGAACGCATCCATGATATACCAATGGAAGTGATGCTAGAGGACGGCTCCATATTCACTGATCAAAGCGTGATATTACATAAATGGAGAACTGACTTTCACACTTTGCTGAACCCGGTCAATTACGAACAAACAATTGACTATCAACCGCCGGTGGAGACCCACTCACTGGGTCACAATGAACACCTTGATGGGCCTATCTCTAAGGAGGACATTCGCATGGCCTTAAACAAGGCCAAGAAACACAAAGCGTTGGGTGATGATAACATCCCAGTCGAAACGCTGGTCAACGAAAATGCCATAGACTTCCTTTACGAACTATTTAATCACTGTTTTAACAACAGCATGGTTCCTGAAGCTTGGCGTCGGGGCATTGTAACCCCGATACCCAAGTGTTGTACGTCTGATCCACGAGTGCCATTGAACTATAGGGGAATTACGCTTAGTTCCCATGTGTATAAAATATACTGCTCTATTTTAAATGATCGTCTTATATCGTGGGTAGAGTGCAACAACCTTTTGTGTGATGAACAAAATGGGTTTAGACCAGGTCGCAGTTGTCTCGACCACCTATCTACCATTACAAACATAATCAATACTAGAAAGAAATGCCGCCAGCAAACGTTTGCATGTTTCGTAGATTTTAGTAAAGCTTATGACCGTATCAATAGAAATTTCCTGTGGAACAAAATTAGGAACTTCAACATACAAGGGAAAATGCTTGAGGCTTTGAAATCATTATATGTTGATTACAAATGTTGTGTTAGGGTCAACAACTTAAAATCTGACTGGTTCAATGTTGAATGCGGGCTTAAGCAGGGATGTGTTATATCACCTATCATGTTTAATATGTTTATAAACGATTTATTAACTGAATTGAAAGGCACGGGTAAAGG
>CM034532.1:56764008-56804008 GCA_020002185.1 Paraescarpia echinospica
ACTTTCCATACCAACAAAATCTGAACAATGTATATGATAGTTTCTGCGAACATGTTAAAACGGTGATGGAAGATAAACTTCAAAAAGTGGTCCATGTAAACCACTCAGTGCTCAGTAATAAGCGTAGACGGATCAAGAAACAATGGTGGACAAATGAACTTACTCACCTATGGAATAACCTCACAATAAGTGAACAATTGTGGATTAAGGGCGACGAACAAAATAAACCGCACCTGAAAGCGGAAATGAAGGTAGCCCAGAAACTGTTTGATAGGCATGTGCAAGCTGCCAAACGCAAATTCTGGCGTCAACAACAAGACAAACTACTTGATCTGCCGTCACATGATCCAAATGCTTTCTGGAAGCATATTGACAAATTAGGGATAAAACAAGAACGCATCCATGATATACCAATGGAAGTGATGCTAGAGGACGGCTCTATATGCACTGATCAAAGCGTGATATTACATAAATGGAGAACTGACTTTCACACTTTGCTGAACCCGGTCAATTACGAACAAACAATTGACTATCAACCGCCGGTGGAGACCCACTCACTGGGTCACAATGAACACCTTGATGGGCCTATCTCTAAGGAGGACATTCGCCTGGCCTTAAACAAGGCCAAGAAACACAAAGCGTTGGGTGATGATAACATCCCAGTCGAAACGCTGGTCAACGAAAATGCCATAGACTTCCTTTACGAACTATTTAATCACTGTTTTAACAACAGCATGGCGTCGGGGCATTGTAACCCCGATACCCAAGTGTTGTACGTCTGATCCACGAGTGCCATTGAACTATAGGGAAATTACGCTTAGTTCCCATGTGTATAAAATATACTGCTCTATTTTAAATGATCGTCTTATTTCGTGGGTAGAGGGCAACAACCTTTTGTGTGATGAACAAAATCGGTTTAGACCAGGTCGCAGTTGTCTCGACCACCTATCTACCATTACAAACATAATCAATACTAGAAAGAAATGCCGCCAGCATACGTTTGCACGTTTCATAGATTTTAGTAAAGCTTATGACCGTATCAATAGAAATTTCCTCTGGAACAAAATTAGGAACTTCAACATACAAGGGAAAATGCTTGAGGCTTTGAAATCATTATATGTTGATTACAAATGTTGTGTTAGGGTCAACAACTTAAAGTCTGACTGGTTCAATGTTGAATGCGGGCTTAAGCAGGGATGTGTTATATCACCTATCATGTTTAATATGTTTATAAACGATTTATTAACTGAATTGAAAGGCATGGGTAAAGGTGTTAAGATCGGAGACGAAATTGTTACAATGTTAGCATACGCAGATGACATTGTGGTGCTGGCCGAATCAGCAGAAGAACTGCAGACATTGCTAAATGTTATCTGGAAATGGTGCAATGACTGGGGCATGTCTATTAAAACAAAGACAAAACTCAAATTGTACATTTTCGTAATCCATCGATATCTGAGACTACTTGCGATTTTCTACTAGGTGACCAAAGCATATGCATCGTAAATAAGTATAAATATTTAGGTTTGATTTTAACTGAATATCTTGATTATAAGGTGATGGTAAAAACAGTAGCTACTACGGCGAATAGAGCTCTGGGTTTGTTAATGGCTAAGACAAAATGTAATGGAGGAATGCCTTTTAACTGTTTTACAAAACTATACGATGGTATGGTGCTCTCCATTATTAACTATGGTTCTGCTGTGTGGGGTACATAGGAATATTCGGTCATAAATAGCATACATAATAGAGCCTGTCGATTTTTCCTAGGTGTGGGTAAATATACCCCATCAGCAGCAGTACAGGGTGAAATGGGGTGGAAAACCCCGACTAACCAACAATGGCTATCTGTTACTAGGCTCTGGTGTCGTTTGATCAATATGGATGTATCTAGAGTGACAAAACGTGTGTTTCTATGGATGATGGAAATGGCCGTAAGTGGGAAACGAAATTGGGGCTACGAAGTATACCATCGTTATAATGACTTAAATATGCATAATCTTACTAATATAAGAGACCATGTTAATGTAAAGGCTATAATAGAACACACAGATGTTTGCCTGTCTGTATTACAGGAACAGCAATGGCTTCATATTATAAATAGAGAAGAGGTCAGAAATGGTAGTAGAAATAAACTAAGAACTTATAAACAGTTCCCAAAAAAATTTGTAACTGAGCATTATGTTAAAAAAAATCATGACTAGAAGTAATCGATCAGCACTTGCAAAATTTCGATGTGGCGTGGCACCAATCAGAATTGAAACTGGACATTTTGAACGAAATTACCCCCCACCTGAAGCTAGGACGTGTTATAATTGCACGAATGAAATAGAAAATGAGTTTCACGTTTTAATGAAATGCCCTTTATATGTTAACGAACGAAAAGAACTAATAGGCTATGCAACAATTAATGATCCTGCTTTTTCCAGTATGAATGATCAAGATAAATTTGTATATTTATTGAGTAATGACAATATAATAAGTAAAACTGCCAGCATCCTCCAAAAAATACTGCACACAAGATTACACAATACAACAAAATAATAGCACATGTTTATTAAATTATTACTGTTTTTATTTGTACATTTTTGTTTTTACAAGTCTCTCATAACTCTTTTTGAGTGGTCTTTGTATACAGTGCTAACTTTGAATGTAATATATTTATTTGTCTTGTATTTTAAAGCATGTATACGTGGAGTGAGACTCTAATAAAAATACTACTACTACTACTACTACTACTACTACTACCAATAGCAATATTATGTTCTCGATTCAGTGAATATCATCAACCACATATACTTGAGTAAACATCAGTGAACGCATGGAGTAACACAACATTAACGGAATTCACGCATAGATTGATGAACTTACATACACGTGCATATAATACAATTAGCAGAATATAACTAAAATGAGTGTCTTAGCAAATATAGGTATCGGTCTCAACCAACCGTGAGATATAATATGATAAAGTTTTCAAAGTGGCTTATACAATGCGCATCAAATTGTAGTCAGGGGGGTGTCTTTAATATTACAAAAATATTTCCGTTTACATTATATTATTTCAATTTCTAAACACTTATTTTTGAACTGTTTTAATCTAGCTAGAGGAAAGCTATTGTACACCAAACACATGCATGACATACACAATTCACGTGGCAACGCTGAGTTCATTATGATTAGCGTTGTGATTGATCTTCAAATGTCATGACAAAAGGAACTATTTAGTATACAACAGAACCAGGCAACAAATGACCAGACAAAGTCAACACAGGCAACCCGTGGTTTGCACCTGTTGATGTAAATACATAATGGTCAGACGATACTTACGTGGTCCGGCTGGTATGCAGTCGCAAAGGTCACCCATGTTGACGAATTCCATTCCCGCGATGCAGCTGCTTATTGTTAGTGGATCGCCACTGATCCAGAACTTAGACGGATCGCCAGGGTAAGACTCGTACGGACATGGAACTGTAAATAGTGGACAGAACTTGAATGTTTGTATGTCGTTTTATTTTGCAATATGTAGTTTCTCATTGCAATGTTTGCAGTCTCTATAGTACTAGTGGTTCCTGCTGTTACGTTTACGTTGCTTATTTGCGAGATACACACGTTTCATTGTTTGACATTTTGCTTTGATATCCGATCATTGACTACTACAGTTTTACCTTTAACAGTCGGTTCCGGGCTGTACAGAGACACTGGCCCGACTTCGCAGTCGGCATCCGCCGGCATGACGGGCACACACGTGTGGTAGGCTTGGTTCCAGAAGAGTTCTCCACAAGTGACGTGGTGTATCCGGTAGTCCCCGTTGCCGAGTGGCTGACATACGTAGTAGAGATGACAGTTGTACCGGTCCTTCAACTATATCCATATATGTCCCTTCGTGTAGTCGCAACGAGATCAGTCAACACGCCCTGTCATCAAATATATATATATATATATATATATATGGTAATACAGGAACGTAGGAAGTAGTATGTCGAACGTACGTAGCTATTATTAATATCATTGACAAAAAACTAGCAACGACTAACTGAAGCTGAAGTGAAATGTCAGTATAATGTCATTATCCGCTGGTAACACAACTCCATGTAGTGTCGTCTTTGCGACACCTGTTTGTAATATGATAAAAGTAATACAAATAACAAAGAACTCGTGTGTGAAGTGTGTACTTTACATGGGGTGGTTGTCGGCAGCGGACAGTAAACTAAACATTGTACGTCGCAGTCCCGCGTGTGTCTGCTGTCAGGAATTTCTTCACCGGTCACCGGATCAACCAACCAGAAGTCTTTAGTGCCTCTCTTAAAGCCAACCACTCCACATGGTGCGTCGCACGCTCCGAAGTTTCCACAGTCGACATCGTATCTCTGGAGGGGGCAGGGATTGATGCATGGTTTGGTTTGCTGCACATATAAGTATATCTTGAACCTACTAGTTCTTCACCAGTTCTTCCTAATATCTTCCAGCAGTCTTTGATGCCCTCCTTTGTGCCTTCAACTCCACACTCGTCGGCGATACAATATCCGAAGGCCCCACAGTCGCCACAATCATCAACCGTTTTGGGGTAGCCTGTCGAAAACAAATCACGCAACGTTAGTAGCGCAAGCTGCAAACTATAAAACTAACGTAACGATAAATTAATACATACCTATTTGTACACTATATATATATATATATAAAGGCGCCGCCTTGTGCAGACCGCTGTACTTATTTTGAGACTTTTACACATACACACACAAAACACACACTCAAAACATACACATAAACACACACACACACACACACTTTCTTTTTTGATTTGGCTGTCCTAAGGATGACTTCATTGCTTTGCTTTGCAGTCCATGGCACTCGCAGCATTATTCTTAAAAACTACATTTCAGTGGCTTCTGTGTTTTTTGTGAACTTTTGGTTATTGTCCAGGATTCACATCCATATAGCAATATGGGCTCTACGTAGCATTGCAGTACATGTTTTCTTACTTCAATTGATAAATTTTTTTCATGTTGTGAAAAGCTGTTTTGGCTTGAACAATTCGTCTCTTGATCTCATCGTTGCATCGACCGTCGGATGTTATTAGTGATCCCAGATAGTTAAACGTTCGGACTTGCTTCAAAACAGAGCCATATGCTACCATGTTGCATGTTGGAGTGTAATTTTTCTTTGAGATGACCATGATTTCTGTTTTCTTTTTGTTGAGGAACATACCTTTTTTCTCACTTTCCCTTATTACTGTATCTAGCATCTGTTGTAGATCTATTTCATTTTCAGCAATCAGCACCGTGTCGTCTGCATATCGTAAATGAGTCATGTTGTATCCCCCTACTTGAATACCTGGCATATCTTCTAATGTACGTAAGATGATCTCACTGTATAGTGAAAAGAGATCGGGTGATAGGACACACCCTTATCTTACTCCACGTTTTATTTCTTGAAATTTGCTGATGTCATTTTCTATTCGTATTGCTGCTGTTTGTTCCCAGTACAGATTTCTCACAACTCTCCGATCTTTCCCATCAATGTTCAAACTCTCCAGCATTGATATGATTTCTTCATGACGAACTCTTTCAAATGCCTTTGTATAATGAATAAAACATACATACATACATATCTTTCTGCACTTCCAGTGCTCTCTCAATCAGTGTTCGTAGGATGTATATTGCATTATTTGTACCTTTAATTTCTACAAATCCACATTGTTCTTCAGCAATTTCCGGCTTTATTTTGTTTCTCATCCTGGTCATAATAATTTTAAACAACATCTTGGTGAAGTGACTCATGAGACTAATTGTACGGTGTAGTTCACATTTAATCGCACCTGGTTTCTTTGGTATTGTTGCAAAAAAAATGGATCTGGATAAATCAGTTGGGATTCGTCCGCTGTCATATATTTTGTTCAAGATGTCTGTTACTATATCAATACCAAATTCCTCTAAACACTCAATCATTTCAATGGTAATATTATCTGGTCCAGCAGCTTTTCCCTTTTTCATTGATCTGATGGCTTTTCGAACCTCGTCCTTCAATATAGGAGGACCATCAAAGTTCTTCTTAATTGATGGTCTTTCACCCCTTTCATCATCGTACAGTTCACCAATATGTTCTGACCATCTCTCGAGTATTTTGTCTTTGTCCATTATTATGTTTCCTTCTTTAGATTTAAGACAACCTGTAGCTGAGCATGTTCTTTTCCCTGTGATTTCTCTTATTCTAGCATGCATGGATTTTGTGTCGTGCTTATGCTTATGTTTAATTTCTTTGCATTGTTCATTAAGCCATTCCTCTTTCGCTAGATTACATTTGGCTGTTATATCCTTGTTCATTGCTACATATGCATCATGATTTTGCGTAATGTTCCTCCTTTCGTCCATCAACTTTAGAATATCGTCAGTCATCCATTTTTTCTTTGCTTTTCTGCATTGCCTAGGAATAGTTTCTTCTGCAGCCTGTGTGATTGATTCCTTCATTTGTTCATATTGGTCGTCCACATCTTGAATGTCATTCAGAACATTGAAACTGTCTTGTACTGCTACATTGAATTTCTCTTTGATCGCTGAATCTGATTTTAGTATATTCATGTCTAGTTTCATGTTCCTTGTTGCTCTTTTCCTTTTCTTCAGTTTCAGCCGGAACGTGGCTCGCACTGGCACATGGTCGGAATCGCAGTCTGCCCCGGGAACGGTCATTGCCACCAGTAGGGCATTTCTAAATCTTCTACTGACCAGGAAATAATCAATTTGGTTCCGTGTACGGTCTCCTGAACTTTGCCAAGTCCAACGTCTTCTTGAGTGTTATTGGAACCAGGTGTTTCCTACAATCATGTCATGAGATTTTGCCCACTCTATTAGTTTATTTCCTCTCTCATTTCTGCTCCCCAGGCCATATGGTCCAACAATGTCTTCGCATCTTTCCCCACCAACTTTAGCATTAAAGTCTCCCATAACTATTACAATCTCCCGTGATTTGCAATATGATTTTGCCAATTCAAGATCATTATAAAATGTCTTGTGCTCTTCATCAGATTTGTTTGCGACTCTTTCATGTTTATCGCCTCCTGAGTAAATTATTGTGTAATTATCTGATGTCATCAATCCTGCTCCTGTCTATCTAACTTCACACATTCCCATTATATTTATCCTCAGTCTTGTAGCTTATTGTTTGATGTTTTCTAGTTTTCCTTTCTGATATAGAGTTCTTACATTCCATGTAGCAATATTCAAAATCTTTCTGTTGCACACAGTAGCTGGATGACGATCTGGTGTCACCTGTCGCACATGACTATCCCTACCGAACAACCGTTCACGCAGTTAACGTTATTTTCTGTGGTTTTGTGGGTAATGGTTGTCTTGGGAAAAATACAGCAGTGGTTTCCCATTGCTTTCTGCCGGTTTTTGATTTGGTTTACTCCAAAGAACAGTCGCTCGTACTGAGCTGTGCTCGCCGTCGTTGTCCATACAACTGGCCGCCGGAACTGAGGGGACATGCTGTCCATCACATCCTCTGCTTTGCTATTTGCCCCATAGCTGGACATGATTTGTGAGGGTCGGGACGTGTCCACACACTGATGGGCCCTGCACATATCGGGCTCATGCTGCTCCGCCAAGGTTTTTCGTGGCTGGACCACTAGATCCCATGCAGGTTTGGCCTGGAGCCGCAAGGTGTCCAGTTACCACATGGTGTCGCAAGGAAGCACTGCATGAGTCTTGATTGAGGAGAGGCTATATACCAGAAGGAAAGACTTACGCACTCGGCTTTCTTTTCACCTCAGATAAGGTTATATGGGGGCTGAAGCTGAAAGCGGGAGGTCAGAAGCAAGCTACCAACCACTACACTATGTTACAGCACTAGGCGCATCACTCAACCCTTGTGACAGAGTCACACACCATATATATATTATACACACACACATATATATATATATAAATTGTGTGTGTGTGTGTGTGTGTGTGTGTGTGTGTGTGTGTGTGTGTGTGTGTGTGTGTGTGTGTGTGTGTGTGTGTGTGTGTGTGTGTGTGTGTGTGTGTGTGTGTGTGTGTGTGTGTGTGTGTACTTACTACTTATTTCACATATCTTTTCGGCAATCACTCCCGTTAAGTGTTGCACCTCGCGGTAAATAGCAGCATGGAACACGTAATCTTGATGGGATGCAATGCTATTGATTTCGTCCATATTAACTGCCTCGCCAATTGCTGAAAGAACATAAGCAACTGGCATGACAGTGCTAATCTGTGTTGTAATAAATTCAGTCACCATGTTTGTCAGCCTTTTACGTTTTTCCAGGTTGGTATATTAAAGTAATCCTCCAGCATGTTTGACCCAACCCGATGTCATTAAAGCAATCCTCCAGCATGTTTGACCTAACCCGATGTCATTAAAGCAATCTTCCAGGATGTTTGACCCAACCCGATGTCATTAGAGCAATCCTCCAGCATGTTTGACCCAACCCGATGTCATTAAAGCAATCCTCCAGCATGTTTGACCCAACCCGATGTCATTAAAGCAATCCTCCAGCATGTTTGACCCAACCCGATGTCATTAAAGCAATCCTCCAGCATGTTTGACCCAACCCGATGTCATTAAAGCAATCCTCCAGGATGTTTGACCCAACCCGATGTCATTAAAGCAATCCTCCAGCATGTTTGACCCAGCCCGATGTCATTAAAGCAATCCTCCAGCGTGTTTGACCCAACCCGATGTCATTAAAGCAATCCTCCAGCGTGTTTGACCTAATCCGATGTCATTAAAGCAATCCTCCAACATGTTTGACCCAACCCGTTGTCATTAAAGCAATCCTCCAGCATGTTTGACCCAACCCGATGTCATTAAAACAATCCTCCAGCATGTTTGACCCAACCCGATGTCATTAAAGCAATCCTCCAGCATGTTTGACCCAACCCGATGTCATTAAAGCAATCCTCCAGCGTGTTTGACCCAACCCGATGTCATTAAAGCAATCCTCCAGCGTGTTTGATCTAATCCGATGTCATTAAAGCAATCCTCCAACATGTTTGACCCAACCCGTTGTCATTAAAGCAATCCTCCAGCATGTTTGACCCAACCCGATGTCATTAAAACAATCCTCCGGCATGTTTGACCCAACCAGATGTCATTAAAGCAATCCTCCAACATGTTTGACCAAACCCGATGTCATTAAAGCAATCCTCCAACATGTTTGACCAAACCCGATGTCATTAAAGCAATCCTCCAGCATGTTTGACCCAACCCGATGTCATTAAAGCAATCCTTCAGCATGTTTGACCCAACCCGATGTCATTAAAGCAATCCTCCAGCATGTTTGACCCAACCCGATGTCATTTAGAGTTAGTTTAAAGATCTACTTCGTCGTAACGTAACATGAAAATATTGCCAGAGTGGAAATATGTTTATTCTGGTATATTAATCAACATTATCGACGGCGACTGCGACGAAGTTAGTGATGGATATAGCTATCTCGACGTCCTGTTATGAGCAGATACTAAAACCGTATTCATATGTGTAATGATTACTAACCGATAGCAACCATTTCAATGTTGTCCTTTTTGGTTAAGTCTGCTTCAGGGAGTGTTCTTTCTGCGTCTTCGTTGGACACGCCATCTTTTGTGACAACGCCGATCGGTGTGGCTAAATCGACGCCACGACTCTCTTCGTTAAGTATCTGGTGCATTACCATGATACCGTCAGCGGTGTTCGTTATGCCATGTACTCGAGATTGAAAACGATTGGTTCAATATCGCCCACTGAATTGTATGCATTCAACCCGAAGCATTTTTCAACCGATGTCGAGTAAATGACCACGCTGACGTGAGTGCCTTCGCTCGATATCTTCAATCCTTTCATAACGTTGATGACGAACTGGACGGAAACTGACCAGTTATAGGCACCGATACTGCCCGATGAATCCAGCACAAACACGACGTCACTGTCAATGTCTCCCTCGCCTGGCAAACAAATATGTCATAACGTACATCTTGCATTGGTTAGAACATCAATTAAAATATAATAATATATACGACAAGTGGAATTATTCTCAAGGTATGAGCAGGATTTACCCGAGGCGATATCATTGCCGTAACAACAAAATGTCGCCACTTGTAACAATATTGCACCGTGATAGTTCTTGTATGTTTGTTGTTTGGTAGAATAAGAACTTAGCAGCTATTTATTGATCACGAAAGTAGAAACCAACTCGTTTATTTTAGCTCCGGTCGAAACAGTGTCGCCCATCAATCTCGGATAATCTCCGACAATAAATATAGCACATATCGCAACATCTCCCTTTAAAGTAACTGGTGACCATTCTAAAAAGTCTTTATGTGACTGATCATCTAATGTGGAAGTTCGTATGAGTTCGTATGAGTATACGTCGTGGCTTCCTCACGGTTCACCTACAGGTCAAGACGAGTCGGCGGTTTCGATCGACGTTCGCTGCGCCGGATCATCGCTGGAGGGTTGTTTACGTCGACTTGCGGAGTACGTGTAGTAGAAGCTTTCGGTGATGAAGCCCAGGAACTTGGTGCTTGTTTTTTAGAACTCGCACTTGTTGTTCAACGTCATGCCGCTTCGCTTGATTTTCTCCATCACCTCATCGACCCGCTGGTCGTGTTCCTTCTTGCATTTGGGGGACTTCCGGTGGTGAATTGATTTGAATTTGGTGCAGCAAACTTGCGAAAATATAAGAATATTTGATCAAGATAAGTGATATTATTGAGCGTATAGGATACATAACGTAATTATAGATATATATTATGCAATATTTTTTGTTAAAAGTTAGCTAGAGGGAGTAATCTAGGGTAGATTAAAAGTAGGCGATTTGCGAGCGATATTTGGGGACATTAATGTAATCGGAACGTTGTTTACAAAGTAGGTCACTGGCGAAGTTAGCGTACCGTGAACGACAATAGAATAGCGTTATTTGAGATAATCGGTGTAGTTAGATGAGTAATTAAAACCTGAAATAACAATCTTTTAAAGTGTATAATAGTACACAGGAAACAGTCTTTGTAAAGACTACCTTGTATCTAAGCCTAACTTGAATACATTGTCATCGACATCGTAACTAGGTAAGGCACGGTGTGTCACTGTGTGTTAACAAATATAACTAACTATAACCTAAACAATCTGGTGTAAATTGTACACAGAAAAGTCTTTTCAAAGACTACATAAAACTACTTTGAACATAAATAAATTCTGATATGGCACCTTGCAAGCGGCAACTCAGGGCAAAACGACACCTAGTTTGCAACGACTGCCAGAGCTGGGTGGATTTTGCGTTGTCTGGCTGTCCAAAATCATGGGCAGAGACCAAAGATGACGGATTCACCTTTCGGTGTATGGGATGTTTGAGGGTGGAATGTCTGATGAAGGAGGTGTGTAAGTTGACGGATATAGTGAAGGAGATGGAGGCGAGACTCAACATAGAAATAAATGGAGCAGAGAGGGATGACGCGGAGAGAGTTGAGAATTCTACAACACAGAAGGAGCAGAGTTGTGACACGGAGACTGAAGAAAGGAGACTGAGAGGAAGGAAGGTGACCGGTGTGAAGGAACAAGACATTGAGAAAACAGAGGGACGGAGGAAAAGTGTTCGGCAGAGGAAAAGAAAACGGGCCAGTGGGGATAGATCAGCAGGTAGTCAGACTGTAGAGAACGAGGAGAGACACGACAGCGATACAGGTGGTGAAGAGGTAGATACCACAGAGGCAGTTGGTAAGACTGTGAGACAGAAGACTGATGGAAGAAGACAGAGTGTTCAGCAAAAAACAGAAAACATGACAGGCGTGAAGGTGACAGGGGAGAAAGTGACCGTAGTGAAGGAGGTAGCCGGGGAAAAGGGACGGGAGAGGAGAGAAGAAAATGTGATGGGAGGAAAGAAGAAGGGACGAAAGGAAGTGAGAGTAAATGTGCTAGAAGAGAAGATGACAGGAGGAAAGGGGACAAGAGAAAACGCGACAGGAAAGAAGGGAATGGAAGAGAATGTGACAGGAGAGAAGACGACAAGAGGAAAAGACAACAACCAGACATATGCAAACCGGAGGAGCTACTCCGAGGCAGTGATTGAGTGGGCAAGGAGAAAAGAGAGAGTGTTTATGGGCGATTCAATTCTGAGAAAAACAGACAAGACTATATGCGAGGGGAAGGACGTTGTTGTATGTCTACCGGGGGCTAGGATAGAGCATGTGACCGAAAGGGTAGAGAAGGTATTGGGGCATGGCAAGGGAGGGTCTATACTAGTACACGTTGGGACAAACAATGCAGACAAGGAGGGAACAACTGGTATAGTTCAGAAGTACAGACTTCTAGTGAGGAAGCTAAAGAAGCCAAGAGTGGAACAGGTTATTCTCTCAGGAATTTTGCCAGTAATGGGAGGAAGGGGGGCAAGATACAGAAACTGTAAGAGGATGGCGATCAACGCATTAGTTGAGCAGATGTGTGAGGAAGAGGGCGTGGGATTCATAGATTTATGGGGGTACTTTGTTGGGAGAGAAGATATGTACATGAGAGATGGCCTCCATCTAAGTGGAAAGGGGGCAGCAGTATTCTCAGAGAATCTGCTGCGATCTGTTGACAGTGGGACAGGTTGCATCTATTTAAACTAAATTCGCAGGGGGACTCGCAGAGAAGCCTGAAACTGGAGGCATAGATAAAGACAGCAAAAATAATTCAGCAAAGAACAGTCTGGAAACCTGTTCTGAAGCTGGATATAAATGTGTTTGTTTAAATGCAAGGAGTATAGTAAACAAAAGAAATGAACTAAACATTATGGTAGAAGATATTGACCCTCACATAATAGGTATAACTGAATCATGGGCAACCACCGATATATCAGATGCCGAATTGGGACTGACAGGATATGTAATGTTTAGGAAAGATAGAATAGGAAGAAGGGGAGGTGGAGTTATTTTATATATTAAAGAATCTATCCAGGCTTATGAAATAAAATTAGACAGAGAAGCAGATTGCGAAGAAGCTGTTTGGTGTAACATAGTTACAGGAAACTCAACGTTAACAGGTTGGATTAGTTTATCGAAGTCCAAACATAAGCATAGAAGAGAATGAAAAAATACAAAACGCTATAAGGGAAGTGAGCAAACGGGACTGTGTTATTATGGGGGATTTTAACCATGGGCATATAAAATGGAAATCTCTACAGAGTATGGGTAGTGAGGACCACAAGTTTTTAGTTTTAGTACAAGATAGTTTCCTTTCTCAACATGTGCTAGAACCAACCAGGGGAGAGAATGTGTTAGACTTAGTTTTGTCCTCATAGAATGAATTAGTTGACAATGTTAAATTATGTGAGCCTCTGGGAAGTAGTGATCACAACCAGATACATTTTACCATCAAAGTAAAATCAGAAAGAAATAATAAAAAGCAGTTGAGGAGAAATTTCCACAAAGGAAGATATAAGGAAATGAGGAAATATTTAGCAAAGATAGACTGGAATAATACACTGAAGAATAAGACAGCAACAGAATGCTGGAATATCTTAAAGAATGAAATAGAGTGCATCGTAGATAAATTTGTTCCCTTCAAAAAACAAGGGAAACGGACCAGAAAGAAATAGACGTACTAGAAATGACGAAGACTATAACATTTATAAAGAAGCACTAAACCAAGCTACAGCTGAAATTAGAAATTCAAAGAGAAGCTATGAACATAAATTAGCTTGTAATATAAAACATGACAGCAAGAGTTTTTATGCGTATGTTCGAAGCAAACAGAAAGTTCAGGATAAGGTCGGTCCTCTAGAAGATAGTGCTGGAAATATGATATCAGAAGGATTCTTAATGGCTGAAGACCTAAATGAGTATTTTAGTTCAGTGTTTACCAGAGAAGACACTAGTTCACTGCCAGTACCAGAGGCTAAGTTCAAGGGGGCAGAATCAGACTATTTAAGACAGTTAATTGTAACCCCAGAAATGGTAGCTAATAAAATTAGGGCTATGAAGGAAAATAAATCACCTGGAGTGGATGATATTCCACCCAAACTATTAGTGGAAATTGTAGAACAAATTAGCATACCGCTTGCAACAGTTTTCAACTTGTCACTAGAAGAGGGAGTGGTTCCTTTAGAATGGAAAGAAGCAAACATTATACCGTTATTTAAAAAAGGTTCGAGAAACAAGTCGGAGAACTATAGACCAGTGAGTTTAACATCAGTGATTTGTAAATTATTAGAAAGACTAATTAAAGATCACATGGTGGATTTTCTTGTTAAACATAACTTGATAAACCCATCTCAACATGGGTTTCTAAAAGCGAGGTCATGCTTAACAAATATGTTATGTTTTTTGGAAGATATCACTAAGTGGGTAGATGATGGATCACCAGTAGATATCATCTACTTAGATTTTCAAAAAGCTTTCGACAAAGTGCCACATCAGAGATTACTGCTTAAACTAAAAGCCCATGGCATAGGAAATGGTATAATTAACTGGATAGAAAAATGGCTGATTGACAGAAGACAACGGGTAGTTGTTGATGGGGAGGCTTCAAACTGGAAATCAGTTTTGAGTGGGGTTCCACAGGGATCAGTACTGGGTCCTATATTATTCTTAATATATATAAACGATTTGGACGATGATGTAGCTAGCAAGGTGTTGAAATTTGCAGATGATACAAAAGTGTTTAGAAGGATGGGGATAGACAGCATTTACAAGATGATCTTAACAGGTTGATCAAATGGTCTGAAAAGTGGCAAATGTTGTTCAATTTTGGGAAATGTAAATGCCTAACCACACAGGACATGGGAACGAATATGTAGAATATACAATGGGGGGAACTGTACTAAGTACTACTGTAAAAGAAAAAGACTTAGGGCTGACAATTAGTGCTGACATGAAGGTTTCAGAGCAGTGTGGAATTGCAGCTTCAAAGGGAAATCAAATCCTTGGATTGATTAGGCGAAATATAGCATATAAAGAAAATGAACTAATAATACCGCTGTACAAAACAATAGTTAGGCCTCATTTAGAATATTGTATACAAGCGTGGAGGCCATACCGCAAGAAGGACATAGATATGCTAGAAAGAGTACAGAGGAGAGCGACTAAAATGATACCAAAACTGAGGGATCTTAGTTATGAAAAACGCCTAAAAGAATGTGGTTTAACAACACTAGAGACCAGGAGATTGAGAGGAGATCAGATAGAAGTGTTTAAAATATTGAATGGTTATGAAAATATTGATAGAAATATGTTTTTTTCAGTTAAGAAAGATAGAAAGACTAGAGGACATGAAGTTACATTAGTAAAGGAGCAGTGTAGATTAGACGTGAGAAAGTTCTCATTTTCACAAAGGACTGTGAATGAATGGAACAGATTATCTGATGATTGTGTGGGTGCTAGTAGTGTGAATGTTTAAAAATAAAATCGACACATACCTCAGAAGGGCTGGATATGTGTAGATAAAAGGGTTGGACTCTCGATAAGCCAAAGGGCTTCCTTGTCCACCTGCCATCTAGAGTTAATTCTCTGGATGGCAATCTTGTTAAATCTTGTTAAATCTTGGTCGTGCCGTGTATCAGAACATCGTCCATGTGACAGATCACACCTGGAAGACCTTCGAGAATTTTGTTCATCGTCCTCTGGAAAATTTCCGGGGCTGAACTTATCCCGAAACACAGGCGATGGAAGCAGAATCTCCCGTACGGCGTTATAAACGTGATGAGTAGTTGCGACTCAGGATCCAGCGGAATCTGCCAGAACCCCGATTTTGCGTCGAGCCGGCTGAATAATCGAGCCTTGCTCAACTTCGCCAGGCTGTCGTCAACTGAGTTCATAGGATGATACTCGCGTCTGACTGCGCGATTCAACTGCGTGAGGTCCACACACAAGCGGACATCTGACTTGTTCGCTTTAGGCACGACGACAAGTCCAGAACACCAGTCAGTCGGTTGCTCGACTTTGGAGATGACGCCTTGCGACACCATGCGGTCTAACTCGACTTTGACTTTCGGCAAGAGAGGGTACGGCACGCTTCTCGGAACGTTGAGGGCTACCGGTCGTGCATCGTCCTTCAGCTTGATCGAGTACGGGTAGTGTCGTAGTACCCCTAGACCCTCAAACAAATCACTATATTTCGCTCTATAGTCGTTGTTGACGGCGTCGACGTGGAATGTAAGCAGTTTCAACCGCTCGCACGCCCCCTTTGAGAGTAGCGACTGTTCTTGTCGATTGACCACATACAGCACCTCCTGAGTCGAAACGTTGCGGTGGGTGATCGTTGCCGTAACCTATCCCAGGACATCGAGTTTCGCTTGACCCGGACCCATCAGAACTTTGTCCGATTTTACAAGGTCCACCTGTCTCAGGATGGGCTCTTTGAACGCGATGACGGATACAGATGCTCCCGTATCAAGCTTGAAGCAGACATCATCCTCAGCTGATAATACTGTCACATCCACCACAGCACTACAAGAGTCTATCTTGTTCGACGTTAATTCCCCAGGAACTGTGGTTCGTCGACCTTGACCTCATTAGTCATCTTTGCTTCGCACATTTTCGCGAAGTGTCCCTTCTTTTTGCACTTGTAACACTCAGCATCTTTCGCCGGGCACTGTTGTACCGGGTGAGACTGATTGCCGCATCTACGGCACTGATGTCGTGGTGTCAATTTTGAAGCGGACTTCCATGGCTTTTTAGCGTTGCTTTTCTTGTACGAATTTGCTCGCACACTCTGCACATTCTCGGAACGCCCAGCCGATCTCAACTCTGTTGTCTGTTTGTCGACACACTCGGACTGACGGATCATCGACACCGCCTTTTGCTCGGTCAGCAATCCGTCTTCCATCATTTGCATTTCCTTGGAGAGACGATCGTCCAAGATGCCAACCACTAGTCGATCGCGTATCTGCGTGCTTCGATCCGTGAAGTCACATTTGTCGGCCAGTTCGTACAGTGATCTGATAAATTGTTCAGCTGGCTCACCGGGCCTCTGATATCGTTTGTAGAACTTTGCTCTCTCGTAAATAACGTACTTTTTGGGTTTAAAGTACGCATTTAGTGCCGCGACTACCATTTCATAGTTGTTCTGATTTACGTCACTGAGCCCCAATGCCTTTAGCACAGTCTCTGACTGGGGGCCCATAGTATACAAACGCGAACTAACTTGAATTTCTTCCGTTTCAGTTGCTAGCTTTGAGATTGCTCGAAATCGTGTCCAATGTGTAATTCCCAGTGCGCCGGTTGTGCGAAATCGAAATTATCGGGCGCCCGGAACTTCAACATCGTTTCGTTACGTTTACAAAGTTCTCTTGTTTTCGTTTATACTTAGCTGCAACATGTGTGCGTGCATGTTCGAATAAACACCGTTGCGACCATCTTGTATGTTTGTTGTTTGGTAGAATAAGAACTTAGCAGCTATTTAGTGATCACAAAAGTAGAAACCAACTCGTTTATTTTAGCTCCGGTCGAAACAGTGTCGCCCATCAATCTCTTGAAATATAACTTGAGGTCGTTTTACTAACATACTTATCAGTTCATAAGTTCGAATTTGTTCTTTAACTGTGAGATTGTATACTGAAAACGATGATTCCTGACTTGAACTATATTAGTTATGAAAGCCGTCTGGTAGAATGTGGGTTTGAAAACACTAGTGACTAGGAGACTAAGGGGAGACCAAATAGAACTGCTTAAAATAGTGAATGGTTATGAAGATGTTTGATAAAGATATTTGTTTCAAAATTTAAAAAAGCAGTTGAACCAGAGGGCACCATGCAGCATAGGGCCTACTTAAAGAACAATGTAGGTTGGATATGAGAAAGTACAGTTCGACAGAGGACTACAAATACATGTAAGTGGAACAGCTGATCTGATGATTGTGTTAATTCTGGCAGTGTGAATGTGTAAACTATAGAATTGATAAGGGCGGGTTAAGTGGAAAACTGTTGGACTTCGATAAGCATGAGGCTTCCTGGTCGACATGCCATCCGAAGCGTGTAACTTTGGATGGCAACCTCGTTAAATGTCTTGTTAGAACTCGCCGCTGTCTCACGGAAATAATGTTATCGGTGACAGGGCGGTGGCGTTTTGCAGTTTTATCAGCTCCTTTAATTTAACACAGGATTCTGTTTAAAGATGAGTTTCCGTATGAGCTCTCATGATTCGGTCCCGTGGTTCTATTATAAAGTGACGTCGCGTGCAATATAAAACTGCCTTGACCTCTTCTAATGACGTACATATTGCCTTATCAAACCCGACTGTCTACTAATGCATTGTTCACTAATACCCACTCACCCCATTCAACTTTCAATCAGTTTCAACCGGAAAAGTTATTATTCATCTAACATTCAAATTATTATGCACTCTACAAATCAATTAGTGTTAAAATTAACGCGATAGCGTTGTATCTTACTATTCAGTTATGATGAGTTGGAATGAAATCAGATTGATTGATTCACAGTGATGTAATACCAGAAATAGATAAGCGAGCGAAAAATGAACAACTGAAAACACATCCCCAAAATACTTTTTTGAACGATTGGTTGTACCATTACGTTTCGTCCGATCCAAACAATCTTGATATCGTTTCAAAAAGCTTACGATTTCTGCTATTCAAATATATATCAATGGTTTCCTGAAAGTCATTCCTAAAATGAACTATAAACGGACATACAACGGTGTCGGTTCCGGTGTCTTAGACACAGCGAACGATGTTGTTTCGTCGACACAGTTCACCAATCTACCGCTTGAGGCACCACTGTCTGATTTCATTGCATAAGCTTTCAAACGGCTGCTAAAATGACATACGCGAAGTAAGCGTGACGTCACAATCACGTATACGCAAATGAGGAAAACAGCGCCGCAATCGGAAGATTATTGTACTGAGTACCCGCCGCCAACATCGTTCGAAATCGTACAGAACACCGAAAACGGCACGATTGTAGGTTTATAGGTGTTCTATGTACGGTTACCGGGAAATCTTGATGATGCTAGAATAACAAAAAGTGCATCCTTTCAAACGATACCAAAATCGTCGGGACAGGACGAGCCGTGAGGGTGCTAGTGACCGTAGAATTTCATGTTTTGGACGTGTTCCGAGTGGTTCATTTTTCGCTCGCTTATCTATTTTTGGTAATACTCAATATCTTCCATTTGGCATGTCATGGACGAATATGTGTTGAAATGATTCCGATGTTAGACCTATACTGACTTAATTATATATATATATGTATACATTTTGTTGTCCCGGCAATGATATCGCCTCGGATAAATCCTGCTCCTAACCTGAGAATAATTCCACATTACGTATATATTATTATATTTTAACAGATGTTCTAACCGATGATGTACACACGTATATACTAATAACAGTAATAATAATAATAATAAAAGTCTATGGCGCTTATATCCCCAGGAATGTGAACAACATACAAGAATCATTAAAATCATAAAAATCGTGAACAGGGACAAGCAATAGTCATCATTAGAGAAAGTAACTGTCGAAGCTTAGGGTTGAACGGCGATTTTAAATAAATTGTCTTGAGTTTGTTTTACGAAACATAGCTGTAGATTCCGATGATTTTAAAGTGATAGGGGGTTGATTCCAGATTGTCGGTGTATCTACAGAGAAAGCATGGTTGCCAGTGTTAAGCTTGGTTTAGGAACAAAAAGGATCACACACACACGCGCACGCACACACACACACACACACACACACACATACACACACACACACACACACACACACACACACACACACACTAAAACCCAAACCTTACTCGGCTGGCATGAGTGAGTGTTACAACGGATTTCCTGTTTTTCTCCTGTATCCGCTGATCTTGACCGCGTTCCGTTGTCGCCGCACGGCTCTGAGCAATCCGTCCAGGAGAGTCCTCGGAAGGGGTCTGTCACGAAACATCAGACGAACAGTAGTCACACGTGCGTTGTAACAATACAGTCTCGAGGACTTCTCTTAAATGACTTGTGAGATATGACTTTCCATTATTGTGAAAACTAGACGAACCTTGACAGGTTAAGGTTATAGGCAAATTATGAAGACGGTCCAGACACTCATTAAAACAAAGGGAGCGCAGTCCATTACTGAGCCGGAAATAAGCTTCGTGTGACAGTCATGAGGCACATAACTGCACACATATAAGCAGTTGGACGTTTTTGTTAAAGCCTGTTGCATACAGTACATTGTTTATACAGTTCCACACATTACCGTGTCACTTTATACGCATCAATGTTGTTTGGTATTATAAGGCTTGTTATCTGTTTCTTACTACCACATGGCATCAGATATAGCTTTTTACCCGAGTCTTACCATCACAGGGCATCAGATACAGCTTTTTACCCGTGTCTTACCATCACAGGACATCATATATAGCTTGCTATCCGTGACTTACCACCACAGGGCATCAGGTCTAGCTTGTTATCTGTGACTTACCTTCACAAGGCATCAGATAAAGCTTGTTAAATGGTAAAGAGGTACGTTCTGATATAGCGCCGTATCCAGTCCTCAGGTCTGCTCAAAGCGCTTTATACCTTACTCCCAGGCAGACCTGTTCAGTCGAACACCATCTCAACTTCTCTGGGAAGCATCCAGCCACGTTGCAATTAATGCGCGAAGACTATTCGTACACAACTATCCACCACTGTCTACAACTAGGTACCCATTCATACACATGAGTGAACTGGGGCACCCTAGAGTTAATGAACTTGCCCTAGGTTCGACATCGCCGCACAGGATTCGAACCCGAATTCTCTCGGTTGAGAATCCGAAGCTCTAACCACGGCTCCACGGCGCAACATAATTATTGTTATCTGTGACTTACCATCACAGGGTATCATATATAGCTTGTTATATGTGACTTACCATCACAAGACAACAAGTGGCACACAGCCGTTCTTCTCCCGCACGGGTTTCCATTGCAATACTTGATTCTTTCTTGTGTACCGCCGTCACATTCCGCCGAGCATTTAGTCCAATTTCCCCACTCTGCAAAACCAAAAAGTTTATATAGAGTCCACTATATGTTCAATACGTTATAACAATTATTAAATATTAAATAAATACATATTATAAAGAACAGGATTTAGACATGCGCATCTCACAAGTTCTTGATGTCATGTTATAAACTCCACCCAATTTTTGAAACTGATGTGCTTTGATGGCAGTGAAACCGGTATTCTGGATGTCGGCGTGACACCACAATAACAAATGCCAACCAACGGAGATTAAAGGCGCCGATACGCTACCAGACAATGCCGTACGGCAGTGTCTTGTCGGATGAGTTACTATAGCAATATGCAGATGTTTACGTCACCATCAGGCACTGTCTGATGTCTGCTGGGATCCACCATTCCCTATTGCCACGACACCGGGCATCCGATAGCAAATGAAATCGCGTATAGTACGGCCACATCCCCATGAGCGAAATGGCAGACTTGTCAAACCAACAACACTCCACGTTGATTGACCTATATCACAAGCAAACGGTTTTATGGGACAACAGTCAGGCATCAGATAAGCCGCTCGCCTCTGTACTCTTTTTAGCATATCGTTGTCCTTCTTGCGATGTGACCTCCACGCTTGTATACAATATTCTAAATGAGGCCTAACTATTGTTTTGTGCAGTTCTTTAGTTCTTTTTCCTTATACACTATATTTCGCCTAATTAATCCAAGGATTTGGTTTCGCTTTGAAGCTGCAATTCCGCACTGCTCTGAAACCTTCATATCAGCACTAATGGTTAACCTTAAGTCATTTTCTTTTACAGTCCCAAAATTGAACAACATTTGCCACTTTTCAGACCATTTGATCAACCTGTCAAGATCATCTTGTAAATGCTGCCTATCTACATCATATTTCATCGTTCTAAACACGTTTAATATCATTCGCAAATTTCAACACTTTGCTTCTTATATCATCGTCCAATCGTTTATATATATTAAGTATAATATAGGTCCCAGTTCGTTTAACATGTCTCAGAAATTAATCTTCCCAGCGACTGGCGACTTATCCTGCACAGCTAGATACGACAAGCTGCTGCATGTGTTTCCTATACGAATAAAACAAAACTGTGAGGGAGAGCCGTTAAACAAATTATTTTCATTTTGATTTGCAATGCAAGTGTACGTCCGGAGAAGATGATAATATTGTCACACATTACTGTACATATTTTTCAAATGTTGGAATAAATGATTATGTTAAAATAATAAAGAAAAGGCATATATTTAAATTGTACGAATTATGTCCGATACAAAACTTGAAGTACAATAGTCTTGAAATCATACAGAACTATGGAAATGTGGCATGCCCGGAAACAGTAACCTTCACCCATAGTCGCCCTTCCGTCAGGCATTGTCTGAACGTGTGGCAATAGGAGGCCATCCAACAAAGGTAGCAAACATCAGATATGCTGCATTGTCGTACAGCTGCATTGTCGTATTGTGATCAATTGTGTCAAAAGCATTTGACACAATTGATCACAATATATTGGTACAGAAGTTAAATCACTATGGATTAAATGACAAGGCTCTAGACCTTTCTAAGAGTTATTTACAAAATCGTAAGCAGTACGTAGAAATTAAAAATGTTAAGTATAATGAAATAATCATCAACACTGGTGTCCCTCATGGTTCAATTTTAGGACCACACTTAAAGTGACCTTTTTAAATTCATAACGTATGCTGACGACACCACCCTTACTGGTACACTAAATACATTTAATGATTCAGAAGGCCAAATGCGAAGTGAAAATATTAACAAAGAACTAACAAAGATTAGCAATTGGTTAAAAGCAAATAAACTGTCACTAAATGCCAAAAAGACTAAATTCATTATTTTTATATCCCTCAAAAGAAAGTAGAATACCTTGTGTTACAAATAGATGGGGCACACATTGAATGTGTAAATGATTTCAATGTTTTAGGCATCACAATAAATAACCATTTAAACTGGCAGAGTCATACAAACAGAATAGCAAACACAATATATAAAACAATAGGCATACTAAATAAACTTAAACACTTTTTACCACTTAATACATTATACATTATGTACAATGCTCTTATTCTCCCTCATATTAATGATGGCTTACTTTTATGGGGTCATCACATCGAATTTTCAAATTACAGAGAAAAGCAATACGAATAATATCCTTAAGTAAATATAATGCTCACACAAGTCCTATTTTTAAAAGACTTCACGTTACTAAAGTTGGATGACATTGATAAAATCCAACAATTAAAATTTTACTATAAATTAATTAACAGTCTTTTACCCTACTACTTCAGTGTTTTTCCAAACACACACATCTATGATATTCATCAGCACTGCACACGTGAAAGAAATAATCTGTATATGTCCAGATTCAAACATGAATTTGCCAAAAAATGCATTAGACACAACATAGTAGAGACAGTTAACAATACACCAAGTATTATCATCAATAAAGTTTACACCCACAGTCTGTATGGTTTTTCAACATACACAAAACACGTTTTTATTTTAAATTATGAATCCAGTTGTCGTATTCATAATTGCATTATTTGTAATTCGTAATACGCATTGAAATGTATACCTAAGTATCCATACGTCAATTTGTACAAGAGTACATATAATCAGTCATTGTATTATGTATGTATGTTGATACACTGAATAATTATCAACTGTAAAACAAGGCATATGCTATTCTGATTTATGACATGTAAATGTTGTTGTTGTTTATATTTATGGGGTGGCTCCTGTGATAGCGATATCATATATCTTAATGTAGTTCGCAACGTCATGTAACGTGGCTAAAACAATAAAGAAATAAGTTAATAAAATAAATAAATAAATCGAAATAAAAAGAGGCAATCCGTGATTAAAACAAAAACGGGTATCTATAATGGCAATGACTGGATGATTGGGAGAGCGGCTCTCTGTAACACCTCTGCAGTAGACGCTGTAACAGCTTCCTGTGTGAGTTCCACAGTGGGATAGCGCGTACATAGAACGAATGCTGGTAGGTCGTGCAGGAGACTGGCAGTGTTCGTAGTGCTGGTAGGTCGTGCAGGAGACTGGCAGTGTTCGCAGTGCTGGTAGGTCGTGCAGGAGACTGGCAGTGTTCGTAGTGCTGGTAGGTCGTGCAGGAGACTGGCAGTGTTCGTAGTGCTGGTAGGTCGTGCAGGAGACTGGCAGTGTTCGTAGTGCAGGTAGGTCGTGCAGGAGACTGGCAGTGTTCGTAGTGCTGGTAGGTCGTGCAGGAGACTGGCAGTGTTCGTAGTTTGTGCTCGTGTTTTCGTCTGGTGCGGTCATCTGCTGAGGTAATGATGGTAGAGAAGCTGATGCGCACTAATCTGTGATGAATTTTAAAGAACATAGTGGCATCTCTTAACCGACGTCTTGTGTATAAAATGTCCCACTTCAGGAAGCATTTTGCGCTTTTTTGTGTTAGCATTTACTTGAAAACTCCGGGCAAAATTATTTAAATCAACAGCCTCCCACAGTTTGCCAGAAGTTCCTCTCAAGTTCAACTTCTTCCTGAACCTTTTCAAGATTCCTAGCTGCTTCGTTCTCTGTTTGCATCTGTTTGAATTCTGCTTCCTTACATGTTAGTTTCCACTTTTCGTTCTAGTTCCCGCTTGATCCTTTTCTCGGTGAAGTTTCCTCCTTGTATGTTCAGCTTCTACTTGGGTTCCTTTCGCCTTCCATGATACCGCAGAGCTTGTTCTAGAGTTTAACGATGTTCTAGACCCATGGGAGATTTGACTCGCACTTCCCATAGTATCGAGTTCATCGTAGGCTGAATGCGTTTCAGCATTAGGCGACCTAGTCACACCAGTCCTGTCAGTCTCACCACGTGAGGTCATATCGATGCCGAGCTTGGCACTGATACCCTTTCATATCATTGAACAACGTCAGACAGGGATAGTTCCGACCAAACATTACATGTTCAAACTGCGCATTCTTACTACTCGACCGCCGAGCGGTGAGACGGCGTGCACTGGCACTCGAGCCGAACTTCATGCACATTTCACGTCGCGTTACTATATATATATATATATATAACGCGTTGCTTTTACCTTATTGGATGCGCAAATTGTCACCTAGACAATTATCTAAAAAACAAGCTCTACTTTTCGCCTCACTCGCTAAGAGGCGCCCCAACTTTTTAGCATTACACATGGCGCTCACATATATCTAGTTAGTTATTAATTGAAAGTTAACAACTAATCATTAGTCATGAATTGAAATCGACGAATGATACCTAAGGAGCAGTACATACATACATGCATGTACGCTCATACATAATATATATATATATATATATATATAACTACAGTGGGCTTCAGACTCTCACTCTCTCTCCCCCTCCCTGTGTTTCTTCCCCTCCCTCCCTATATCCTCTCCCTCCATCCCTTCGTTCACTCTGCTTGGGAACAGCCCCTGTAGAAAGTTGTTCACATTGACGTCAGGACCGAATTTCCCAAAAAGTGGACCATGTAGGCATTTCTTAGTTGAATATGCCAACATACGGTTTTAAGGTAATTTGGGTGTGCTGAATCCAAACATCCATGTTGACAATTTGTGGGAAGGGTCCATGGCCCCTAAATTTAAGAAAACACAAAACTACGTCAGATTACCCCCGAATATAAAACAACACCCTCCAAATTAGCATAATATTAGTCACGTAATACAATTAACCAATGTTAGCAATATATGTGAAGGGTCCATGATCCCATTAATTACAAAAAAGGCAAAACAACGTCAGTTTTACACCGGAAAACAAAGATAGATAAACGCCGTTCTGACTATCGTAATATTTATCACGCCTTATCTAACTATAATAAAACATTTCCCTAATCGAGTGAGATAGATGTAGTTAATATAAATAATATTTTAATTATTTATTAATACCTATATTAACATTAAATTAATATATAAATATTTATTATGAATAAGAACAAATGTGAATAGAAGTAAAGTGATATATGGAGACCTGTCCTAAAACTGAATAATGACTGACGTTCACTCCCCCAATACAATTTTACACAAGTTTAATCACTGACCACAACTATGGAATACAATAAAATAGTTATACATAATAATCAATTAATAAAATACCAATAAAAAATATATGTAACATGCGTTAGTCATTACTAAGACATTACCTAAACATACTAGTTTAACAGTGTACAGTGCATTATACGATATGATATAATATGATATGAACTGTTAACAGCTGATTGTATTTGAAGTAAGAATTATCAGTAAGATGGCCGTAAGATTTCTAGTGGTATATTAACGACATGGTTTGTTGGTCTAGCAGCATAACATTTATTTAACGATATGACAATGTGTACATAATCATTATTACCTCCTAACTAAGCAAAACTGCAATACGTGCACATACCGAAAGTGTACAGAAAATCGCATCTGCGTTATTGTTTGTACACAGTTGTGTGATAAACGAATGTGTGATTACATCTAATCACAATCATACAAATGAGATATCCAGTTCTATGAATCTGAATCAACTGCTTCTACAGCCGTCATCAGTTTTCGGTGTTTTGGTAAGTTGTGCACATGACAGTCTTTACTTTCAACAGCCACATTTGTTGCCGACACACTATTTGGTACAAATGCATGACACTGTTGCATTACAGGCATCTGGAATAGCGAGGGGAGTTATCAAGGGCGGCCACAGGTCTTCATATTCCACTTTCCACCAAAGGAGGGTACGTCTGGAAATTTTGAATTGATGCAATGGGCTTGGATCCACATTCTGCCAGTTAGTGGGACCTCTACAACTACAACTCTTGCCTTATCCCACGTGGTTATGTTGGAAGATTGTCCATCCTGTACAGGAATGTTTCCATAGCCTGATGTATTGCATTTTTTCAAAATGGGCAACCAGAAGAGCACGAATATCAATGTCACGAACTGCCACCACCACCGAGTCTGCATTTGTTTGGATACAGTGCAAAACAACACGTGTGTCTGCCTTCTTGTGAATGGTTTGCAAAATAGTGGTGCCTATATATGTGTCCGATACCTTGACACGTGTCGTTTCTCTAAAACCCACAGACACAACCGATGTTTTGTTTGTTGGAAAGCCCAATAAGTTCCTCCAAAAGAAACTCGACCAAATCTGCCTTGTTGTCCACAAGAGAGAGAATGTTCATCCATTTACTTGGTATGGGAAGACACAGGTTTTAGTAACCCTACATATTAGTTTATGTCCCTTCGTGCTGTTCAATCTGATGCCAGCTTTGATAGAAAACGCTTGGTACATTTCAAATGCATCATGGGTCATGTCCAGTGATGCTCCTATTTGATGAACTGCATCAACAAAGGTGTTTGCAAGTCCACCAAATGTTCCTTTCTCGTAGTTTGTAATTATTCTGTATAACTACTTTCAAATGTGACCAGTGATTATTGTGGTATCTAACTGCACTGGTGGTCTGTCTTTATACCATCTATCTTTCAGTTTTAGTGCAGGTCTTCATATACCACTTTGCATTTATTCACAATTGTCAAGTGTTCATTCTAGCTGCACTCGTATTTTCGTGGTTGATCATAATAACTATATAACATGTTATTGATATATTTAGTTGTCTCGCTCCTTAAGGGAATGTTTTATTATAGTTACATTACCTGGTCAATATTATGTCAATTAGAAAGGCATTCATCTGTTTTTGTTTTCGGGTGTAAAACTGATGTAGTTTAGTATTGGTTTTACAATTTAGCGTGTCTTGGACCTCCCCCCATAATGTGAAATTGGGATATTTTTATTACGTGATCAATACTATGCTAATTAGAAGGGTATTGGTTTGAAGAATGAGTTGAGTAAGTGAGTTGAGTGAGTAGATTCAGTTGAGTGAGTTGAGTGAGTTGAGTAAATGAGTTGAGTGAATGAGTTGGGTCAGTTGAGTGAGTGAGTTGAGTACGTGAGTTGAGTGAGAGAGTTGAGTGAGTGAGTTGAGTACGTGAGTTGAGTACGTGAGTTGAGTATGAGAGTTGAGTAAGCTGAGTGACTGAGTTAAGTGAATGTGTTGAGTACGTGAGTTGAGTGAGTGAGTTGAGTGAGTGAGGTGAGTGAATGAGCTGAGTGAATAAGTTGAGTGAGTTGAGTGAGTTGAGTGAGTGAGTTGAATGAATCAGTTGAGTGAGTGAGTTGAGTGAATTAGTTGAGTGAGTGAGTTGAATGAATTAGTTGAGTGAGTTGAGTGTGTTAGTTGAGTGAATGAGTTGAGTGATTGAGTTGAGACACTGGCACGAATTTACGACACATAGACGTTAAAGTAAGACAATTGTATGCTGGTAAGGTAAATATTTACGAAGTTACCTCGGAAATGTGCTGTCTAAATTTGGTTCGTGGAACTCGCTGGTGTAAGTATATGTTTCGACTAGTACATTTTTTCCCATTAGATGGCGGCGCCACGTAATGTAGTACTCCATTTATAAACTAGGGGTGCTACGCCGGAAATGCCGTCACACCTGAAGTCATGTGACTGTAATGGTTGCCTCTACAGTTCTACCATTCACGGAAGCGTGTCGACGAATAGACATCCGGCGTCCTCGGTAGATGGCGTTACGCTAAATAGTTACATAGGTGTCCGTTGGGTGGCGCCGGAAGTCGCCTGTGTCTCATGGCCGCACCCACTGTTCAATGGGCAAACTTGTTACTTACACGAACTGGTCAACCTAAACTGGTATGTAAAGTCACTACGTGGTGAGTCTGGCTAGGCCAATAGTTCAAACTATGACATGAATGATAGGTAAGACAATAAAATTTATACATAAAGGATACAAGTCAATACGTCGTTGAATAGGCAAACACGTTTCTTATACGAACTGGTTACTAGCAAACTGACACGTAAAATCATAAAGTGGAGCTTCTGGCTAGGCCAATATGTAAAAGTATGACATAAATGATAGGTAAGACTATAACATTTATACATAAGGGATACAAGTCAATACGTTCAAAGGGCAAACGTGTTACTTATATGAACTGGTTACCCCAAACTGACACGTAAAGTCACTAGGTGGCGCTTCTGGCTAGGCCAATAGGTTAAACTATGACATGATGGGTAAAACTGTACAATTTATGTATAAAGGATACATGTAAATATGTTCCATGGGCAAACATATTCAATTTCTGTAAAACTATAGAGCATAATAGATTAAAAGGGAACTAATTGATAGTGATTGATTATGATTGACCTCGGTTGATTTTTGACAAATACTGTTCAGGATTTTCTGAGTTTTTGCTACTCTGACTATGCAGGGAGTCTACTCTGACCCAGCTGACGTCGGATAGTTTAACATCTGCCTCTAGTAAAACAGTCAACCAGTCTTTAATCACTGCAGTTGAATTAATGTCCTCGGTCGTGCAATTGTCTAATCAAGCAATTTGTCGCTTTCAACAATACATGATGGGTTTGTCCACTTAACCGCCAATATAGTGAACTATATAAATTCTGGTACACCCTGTCCACTATGCTCCACAACGAAGAACCCGCTAAGAGAGGCCAAGTTGGACACAAACTTTGAAAAAAAGATGGGGTCAAGCCAACGTTACACAATATATATATATATATATATATATATAGCGGGATTAACTCCTGTCGGATGTTGTACCGGAATAGAGAAAGAAGTTAACAAGTTGTCAGTAAGTATCTTTATATACACCATGTATTGATCTTGACTATTTGTCCTACAGGACCACTACTTGTAGCATGCTACATATAGTACTATTCACCAATGAACACATTGTGCTGAATACGTACCTATTTACACCTCACGATACATTCCTTCGTTTTTGTAATAGTCTCCTCTGCAAAAACTAATAACTGCAGTCGACATGCTACCAGCCGGCACAAGGGGACGAACATAAGCAGTAGTAAAGGCAGCGACGATATGGTGGCCGCTACAGAAATAAGACTATATAGACGCGCGTGCAAGTTCCATAAACCGACACACAGGCACACTGACATACAAGCAGACACAGAGACATACCGACATAACCTATGCAGACCCACTGACGGGTTGCTGGGTAATGTCATGTAATTAATGACGTCATTGACCTATTTAATGTCATAATTCGACCTATTTTACTTATTTTATAGACATGTAGATATCAGGGGCATTATACTTGAAAAATGAGAAGACACTATTGCGCATAGGCAATGACCTATTTATTAACGTCATTTGACTTATTTTTATAGTAGGTAAAATATAACATACACGAATTTAAGCAGTACAGTTTCACCAACTATCTACCAGGGATCGACACATGTAGTTAATCACCTATCTGATGGGGGAGGGCGGCACGTGTAGTTTACCATTTATTTGTCAGAGGGCGCCACTTGAACTTTGTCCTAGAGTTTCGGCCTAGAAACTTGACCTTGACCGAGTTATTTAGTTCATGACTTACCCCCTAATTTCGCTTTTAATTCATGACCTATTAACGAATGGCGCCATTTCAACGTGATATGTTGGCCAGGGGACGCCAGTTGACCTTACACTGACCTAGATGGACCTTGACTTAGATTTTGACCTTTTACCTCGTACTGGTTGACATTTGATCTTCCCTCTTCCTCCGCATCGCGCCAGCATACGACATTTTCAACATATCGTACTACTGGGGGAAGACATAAAACAACAAGACATTACTTGTAAATATTGTAATCATGATTGACAAGTTAGTAATTATGATTGTTTCGTCCTGTTGAGGTGTGGTTTCAACTTGTCCACTGATATTAGTTGAGGTGATGTTTTTCTTGCCCTAAACCTAGGTCTTGTTACGACGCTGACAGAATCAGTAAAAAAGTTCTTGTATAGCGCAATATCCAGTCCTCAGGACTGCTCAAAGCGCTTTACACTTTAGTCCCTGTCAGACCTGTTCAGTCGAACACCATCTCGCCTTCCCTGGGAAGTATCCAATGGTATTATCTGGTGAATATTTCATCATCCCCTTTAAATTATTATAATATTATAATAGTATGGTAAATTGGAGGTTTATGTTCCAAAGATTATACTTTATTTGTTGCTAGCATGCTATGCAATTAATTAAACAGTCGTTTCTGGAATGCCGCAAATGTAATAATAATAATATATTTTATTTAATATAGCGCCAGATCCAATTATAAATTGTTCGTGGCGCTTTACAACATGTAGAACCCAGATAGAGGTATTAATGATGGCTAAATAAGCATGCATTTTCTAAAAGAAAATTTAAATATTAGTAAAATACGAATAAATACAGTAATTAAATAAATATATTAAAATAATGATCATAGCTACAGTTCTATGTAGAAATAAGACATTGTCAATTCATTTAACTGAACAAATGTACATGTAAGTATAAAATAAATATATAAATAGGTTAATTAATACATAAGAGATATAAAACAAATCAATGCAGAGAGTAAACTATGCCACATTGGACAAGAACGAGAGTCTAAAAAAATGAGTCTTTAAGCGTGCCTTGAAAGTAGAGAGACAATCAGACGTTTTAATGTCATTAGGCAAAGTGTTCCACAAAGTCGCTGCGGCGACCGCAAACGAATTGTATGTTCCTATTAATCGCCAGAACATTTGTTAAACTGTGTCATTTTTATAAAACAAGGTACGTTGTTTAGAATATCCAATTGCTGTGCAAATACATCATCGTCTAGCCCACGTTGTTAATAACCCGTTAGTTTAAACGGTTTTGGGCAATAAGCGACATTTATGAGATGTGAACGTCGGTGGTTTGTATTTGTAAGTGACAAGTAAAGGTGACTGGGTCACCGACGTAAAACACATAAACACCGACATAAAGCACACAGGTGTCAACCAACGACACACAACCAGCGACATATAACACACAAACACCGACCTACAACACACAAACACTGACCAACAGCAAACAAACACGCGGACCTACGAACACACTTACCTACAAAACACAAACACGGACCTACAACACACAAACACACAAACCTACAATACACAAACAAACACTGGACTGCAACAAACAAACACCGGCAAAATCGCATATTTTCAACTGACATGCAAGGCTAAACACACACGCATACATATACACATACACACACGCACACACACAAATACAAACACACACTTAACACACCATAGATATCTTCTATTTACAGTCTTAACTTACCATATATGACCTAAAGTTATAGTCCTAACTCACCATAGAGAGCCACCAGTCATAATCTAATCTAACCATAGATAGCAACCAATCACTGTCTTTGCTCACCACTGGTGGTCCCTAGTCACAGTATTAACTCACCATAGATAGCCACCAATCACAATCTTATGTGTCACCAAAGATGGCCTCCAGTTACAGTCCTAACTGACCATAGACGACCTAAAGTTACAGTCTTAGCTGACCATAGATAGCTACCAGTAACAGTCCTAACCATCCATGGGTAGCCACCAGTCACAGTCTTAACTCATCATAGATGACCGCCAGTTACAGTCTTAACTCATCATAGATGACCGCCAGTTACAGTCTTAACTCATCATAGATGACCGCCAGTTACATTCTTAACTCATCATAGATGACCGCCAGTTACATTCTTAACTCATCATAGATGACCGCCAGTTACAGTCTTAACTCATCATAGATGACCGCCAGTTACATTCTTAACTCATCATAGATGTCCACCAGTCACAGTCTTAACTCATCATAGATGTCCACCAGTCACAGTCTTAACTCATCATAGATGACCGCCAGTTACAGTCTTAACTCATCATAGATGACCGCCAGTTACATTCTTAACTCATCATAGATGACCGCCAGTTACATTCTTAACTCATCATAGATGACCGCCAGTTACAGTCTTAACTCATCATAGATGACCGCCAGTTACAGTCTTAACTCATCATAGATGTCCACCAGTCACAGTCTTAACTCATCATAGATGACCGCCAGTTACAGTTTTAACTCATCATAGATGACCGCCAGTTACAGTCTTAACTCATCATAGATGTCCACCAGTCACAGTCTTAACTCATCATAGATGACCGCCAGTTACAGTCTTAACTCATCATAGATGACCGCCAGTTACATTCTTAACTCATCATAGATGACCGCCAGTTACATTCTTAACTCATCATAGATGACCGCCAGTAACAGTCTTAACTCATCATAGATGACCGCCAGTTACATTCTTAACTCATCATAGATGACCGCCAGTTACATTCTTAACTCATCATAGATGACCGCCAGTTACAGTCTTAACTCATCATAGATGACCGCCAGTTACAGTCTTAACTCATCATAGATGACCGCCAGTTACAGTCTTAACTCATCATAGATGACCGCCAGTTACAGTTTTAACTCATCATAGATGACCGCCAGTTACAGTCTTAACTCATCATAGATGACCGCCAGTCACAGTCTTAACTCATCATAGATGACCGCCAGTTACATTCTTAACTCATCATAGATGACCGCCAGTTATAGTCTTAACTCATCATAGATGACCGCCAGTTACAGTGTTAACTCATCATAGATGACCGCCAGTTACAGTCTTAACTCATCATAGATGTCCACCAGTCACAGTCTTAACTCATCATAGATGACCGCCAGTCATAGTCTTAACTCATCATAGATGTCCACCAGTCACAGTCTTAACTCATCATAGATGACCGCCAGTTACAGTCTTAACTCATCATAGATGACCGCCAGTCACAGTCTTAACTCATCATAGATGACCGCCAATTACAGTCTTAACTCATCATAGATGACCGCCTGTTACAGTCTTAACTCATCATAGATGTCCACCAGTCACAGTCTTAACTCATCATAGATGTCCACCAGTCACAGTCTTAACTCATCATAGATGACCGCCAGTTACAGTCTTAGGTTACCATAGAGGCCTGAAGTAGATGGCTACCTGTTACAGTCTTAAGTCATGATAGACTGCACTGCCAATGTTCAACAGGAGAAGTTGCGTTGCATTCAATAAATCAGAAGTAGTAACACAGTCATGTGCGCTTGCGGTTTATGTAGGGGTCGTTTTCGCTGACGCGCCGATGCACCTAGTTGAATTGTAACGGTTGCTTGTGTTGAGAAAGGAAGACTATGCGTCGTTGCGAGACAGCTTAATTGTAGCGGTTAATTGTAGTGAGACAACACAATGAACACCGTTGATGATATCCGACCTCAACTCGTTTATTTCTCCCGTCAAACAAAAGCATGCGTCTTATGTCGGCTTCGGTGAATGTTGGTGTTTGTTTGTGTTTCTGACTATGAAGTTATTTTCCCAGCGTAACAGTAGACCATTTAAGCAGCTCGACAGAGCCATTAGTCACGGGGCAGCAATAATGCGACACAAAACAAGTATTATATTTCATAGCTGTAACACTGCTTTCAATTCGAATTATGGTAGCCCACAAACAAGAAAGAGATGTATCTTCGGCAGACAGATTTTCCGTTGCAACACATTTGAAGTAGCGATCGGGAGAAAGGAAAGAAGCGTTTTTACAATGATGTTTCATAATGATGGGCTGCTGGAATGCTCACAGTTATTTCAATATAGAAGGCTAAGCGTATTTAGGTATATTTTCCCAATACTCTCCAAACCCCAATAACCTTAACTACTCCTGGCATCCTGAACCATATATTAGTGAACAACTTCATAAATGTTTCTCAAGTTAACTTTAATTGATATGACAGACAACTCGTTGAGTAATCCAAGCGTAGGCCCTTACCTATGTCGGAACACTTGTAGACGGTTTGTTCCCGGACATGTTATTGTACGTAACACGTCGCAGCAAACGCCTGTAACAATAGCGGTGCCATCTTCTAATATTAACCATCTATGTAGTATGTGATGTTTACTCTGTGTGTTCCATCGAGTTGTTATATTCGGAGGTCTTAAAATGCTGAGTAACGGTTCTTGTGGCAAGACATATAAGTCAACGCAATGATGCGAAAAAACTGCGTTTTTTTTTTTAAACGGGCATGCACGCGATGACACACCAAGGTAGATGACCCATACACATGCACACTCACGCACAACGATAGATGACCGTTACACATGCACGCATGCACGCATGCACACGCGCACACGCGCACACACGACTGCCGTTATACGGCCACGTTGATGTTCTACTGTATATTGCAGTTGTTAATGTACTTATTTGGTGCCTAAAATGAAGCGCCGATTGTGGAATGACATTACACATTCTGATTGTTTTGGCATTTAATATATGTTTCGATGTGAACATAATTATTTCGTGCGCAAAAGAAACATCCAAGGTACATGTGTGGGAGTGGTTAGGTTTTTTTACACAAAACTCTTGAAAATATGTAATTTTTTTACTCCAAGAATATGTTTTTGCCACGTAATATACACTTTTTAACCAGAGGGCGAAAATGAAGGGATGTGACGTCACCAGAACTATGTCAACACTCGCTAGGGGGCGCTAAATACCGTGAAGTCACCGGAACTGAGTCAGCATCTTAAGTCCCTCATTTTATCCACCCTCATTTACTCATTGTAATCCACAAGATAACTACTATCTGTGTCATACAATCACAGGGCATCAGACTTAGCTCGTTATCTGTGACTTACCAACACAAGGCATCATATAAAGCTTGTCAAAAGATTAAACAAAAGTATGTTCTGATTTAACGCAGTATCCAGTCCTCAGGACTGCTCAAAGCGCTTGATATTGTAATCCCTGGCAAATTTGTTCACTAGAACACCATCTCGACTTCTCCGGGAAGCATCCAGCCACGCTGCAATTAATGCGCGAAGACTATTCGTATACAAATATCCACAACTGTTTACAGCCAGGTACTCATTCATACAGCTCAGTGAACTGGACCAACGTATAGCGAACGAACTTGCCCTAAGTTCGACACCGCCGCACAGGATTCGAAAGCGGGTTCTCTCGATTGAGAGTCCGAAGCTCTAGCCACTGCACCACGGCGCTACACAATTATCGTTATCTTTGACTTATCATCACAGGGTATCATATATAGCTTGTTATATGTGACTTACCATCACAGGACATCAAGTGGCACGAAGCCTTGCTTCTCCCGCACAGGTTTCCATCGCAATACTTTTCTCTAACTTGTATACCGCCGCCACATCCCACCGAACATTCAGTCCAATCTGCCCACTCTGTAAAACCAAACTTTCACAGAGTCCGCTATATGTTCAATAACGTTATAACAATTATTAATTCATTAAATATTATAAAGTATAACTTATACAAAAACTAGATTAGCGACCGAAAATGTACAACTCAAAACACATCTAAAACAGTCATTTCAACAGTTGCCAGCATCCTCACGGCTCATCCTAGCCCGACATTCCTTGTATAATTTGAAAGTATGCATTTGCTGTTATTCTAGCATGTCTCTAGATTTCCCGGTAACCATTCACAGAATACCTATAAGCGGACGTATAATCATGTCGTTTTCGTTGTTCTGTGCGGTTCCGAACGATGTTGGATTCGGATACTCAGTACACTAATCTTCGGATTGCGGCGATGCCGGGATCATTTGCATAGGATTTACACATGCGTATTTCAAAAGTTCTTGATATCACGTTATAAGCTCCACCCACTTTTAAAACGGCGGCGAAACTGATGTGCTTTGATGGCAGTGAAACCGGTATTGTGGATGTCGGCGTGACACCACGATAACTTATGCCAACCAACGGAGACTAAGGGCCAGCCGTTTAAAAGTGGGTGGAGCTTTTAACATAAATCAGAAAGTGGCGCCTCAATCGGTAGACGGGTGAACTGTGTCGACGAACCAACATCGTTTGCTGGTGTCTAATGTAAATGGCTGGGTGTAGGTCCATTTCTAGGTTATTTTAGGAATGATTACGGAGACGAGCTTTGAGCTGTAATTTTTTTGCTTGATTATCTCTTTTTTGCTTACACTCCGTGACGTATTTAGGAACGTAGCCCATTTTAACTATAATACCTGTGGCGCCGTTTTAGCGCTTTACATAAAACTGTCACTAACCTTGTATTGAGCTCCGTTTTCGAGATCGTTGACACGTCATTGCTTAGATTCACGTTTTGCTCTCGTTCATAGCTTCAGAATGGATTCTTGCACAAAGTCGCGCCATGTGATTTGTTAGATGGTTACATCCGCCATGATTTTTTTGACCAAAATTGTTGTGCGCGATCTGTGTATTTGTGTTAGTGTAAGTTTCTGTGTATTTGTGATTGTGTATGTTTATGTGTATTTGTGTTTGTGTATGCTAGTTTTATTCAAAACGCTTCTTCTAGATAGTTAATGATTCTTACAAGACGTTAGATGGACATCAAAAGATTGCTTGCAAAGTTACACTTGTCTTCTCCGATTGTTCCGAGCTACGTATGCCCAACCGATCATCAGTTGGGGGAAGTCTTACGTAATTTGTAGAAATCGTTGAAAGCAAGCTCTGCGTTGCGAAAGACCGTTCACTGTTACGTCATATTTGTTAAATGTCAGTTACGAACATGTTGGGAAACCGTCTTCTTCGTGTATGTGGACATACCCTGAGGATGGGCATTTTTGGTGGTTTGAATAAATGTATGACTTATAACAAAATACGTTCTTTAACAGAAGAGATGTACTTTGAGCAAGTATAAAGTTTAGAGTTCGTAGTGTATACACAACTTACGTTTTGAATGTGGTTATTTATAATATTATATTATTTGTAAAAATAGGCCGTGTTGGCTAACTTGTGAAGTTGCCATTTAAATAATACGTAGGTAATCGCTTGTACCTCGCTGAAACTCAGTACCAAGAATATAAAACTTAAGTATAACTCTTAAAATATATACGTTTTACTTGGGAAATTCGTTATTGGTTTGGTTAGCAGAGATAAAGCTGGTTTGTACTCAATCCCGATGATTTCATAACCATCAAGAGCTGCCAGGAGAGTCAACGCTGCATACAAACACTTGATGATTTCATAACCATCAAGAGCTGCCAGGAGAGTCAACGCTGCAAACAAACACTTGATGATTTCATAACCATCAAGAGCTGCCAGGAGAGTCAACGCTGCATACAAACACTTGATGATTTCATAACCATCAAGAGCTGCCAGGAGAGTCAACGCTGCAAACAAACACTTGATGATTTCATAACCATCAAGAGCTGCCAGGAGAGTCAACGCTGCAAACAAACACTTGATGATTTCATAACCATCAAGAGCTGCCAGGAGAGTCAACGCTGCAACAAACACTTGATGATTTCATAACCATCAAGAGCTGCCAGGAGAGTCAACGCTGCAAACAAACACTTGATGATTTCATAACCATCAAGAGCTGCCAGGAGAGTCAACGCTGCAAACAAACACTTGATGATTTCATAACCATCAAGAGCTGCCAGGAGAGTCAACGCTGCAAACAAACACTTGATGATTTCATAACTCCAAATTGTGATGTGTGGTGTTTAGTGAGGTGTTAGTCTGTAACTTATTAGCGCATTCGCTCTTACTGTAATGAAGTGTCAAAATTAATAACTGTATCAGTTATATATTTATGTATCCCCTTCACGTTGACTAATATTCCATGTAATATCATGCTATTTCTTGACGACATGTTTACGTGCGATTAGGAAAGACATTCTTTTAAGCTCATCGATACGTTTTTGGTGCTTCAAATACTTGGTTCATTGCTGTGATAACGAATTTTCAAATGTGCAAGAACGTGATTATTAACTAAGGTAAATGTGTGCGATACTTACTGCAGGATAGACTGAACAATAGGAAGGGCACAGTCATCTTGACGAAGGCTTCGTCTGAAATATAATCTACGTTACCATTTTAAAATTAAAACAACACGTGCACAAACGTGGACTAGTTGGATTCGACGAAGATAGAATTATTTTAGAAATGCCGACAAATACATTTTATTAGATCATTTCAAGAAACAGTTTCTTCCAAAACCATCAATAAACAAAATGAACAATGAGTTGCATATGGGTGTGTTTTTACACAATTTTGACCATTGGTGGGATTTCAAATGTTTTAAGCAAGAAACTGACAATAATTATATACAAACATCCAAAGTGTGTACAACAAGGAAACATGCTGACATACATGCAAAATGAAGTAAAAGCTAAAGGTAAGTTCTTATATAACGCAGTATCCTGTCTTCAGGACTATTCAAAGCGCTTTACACTTTACTCCCTGACAGACCTGTTCAATAGATGTTACTCCAGTTTACTCGACTTCTCTGGGATGCATCCGGCCACGCTGTAGTTAATGCGCGAAGACTATTCGTACACAAAAAATGCATACATGTATTCATGCATTAAAACAGTAATTCACACTAACCTACATTCACTGACATTGTACGTATGCATGTTCACACACGCACACAAACACGCGCAGATGCTTGTACGAGCATTTAGCCGATACAACACTAGCAGATGTGAACATTGAACTACGACCCTGAAGACAGGATCCATGTTAACATAGTAAAAGACAGCCGAAACTGTTTTATACTGCAATCCCTGCCACACCTCTTCATTGCATCATCAACTCGAATTCAGCCACTACCTATTACATGCAGGTGGAGCGCGGTGGGGTAGTCATAGAGTGTCGGACTCTCAATCGATAGTTTCCGTGTTCGTATCCTCTTTCTGTCGTTTCGAATCTTGGGCATGTTCGTTCGTTCTACGTTACTCCAGTTTACTCATGTGAACCATTGATTGTTTTGCTGATGGGTGGGTCTACGATCAGGATGTTGTTTGTGAGGCCCTAGCAACTGTGCCATACCTATTCATACCAAACTGTCGTACACGGCGACTTTTTTTTAATTGGCCATCATAATTATATGATATGTTTTTAAAGTAGATTTAGCTCACGCGAAGACGTAACAATATTTCATATGAAAAAAGCGACGACCATGTCAAAAATGTTCAGATGTGTAGGGATGGTCGGAGATAACCATAGCGTTGTAATTTACGCCCCATCAATCACGACGTACACCTAACACCGGTCTTTCGATGTTGATCATATTATTTTTTGGTAAAAAAAGTTTCCTTTCCGCATCGATTTTAATGGTAACTGGAGCATCCCTTTAT